>PVHX01001492.1:0-127876 GCA_004024805.1 Geosciurus inauris | reverse complement strand
GCCTCTCCTAAGGATGCCTTCTAGGGAAGGAAGACAAATATCAAGGATTACAACATCAGCTCATGAAGGAAGTCAAAGAGAGCAGAAGGTCTCAGAAGCATTTGAAAATGACTTCTTAATACCAGTGCATCAGGAGCAGAGTCCTCCCCTGCCATGTGGAATGTCACTGCTGTTGGATGGGGACCTGCTAACCAGCCACCTCAAAATGAAATGTGAAGCCTGAGGATTCCTCCTCAAGCTGCTGACTTAGGGAGGCACTGGGCCAAAGCTGGGATAACACCAGGAATTGTATGTGGAGTTAACAGCTGTCAGCAGCTATAATGGAACCTACTAAGAAGATTTTTATCTGGTTATAATGATAGAGGTAGTAGAAGATAGGTGGAAACACATCCCATTTCCTGACCTCGGCCATGCTTCCCCAGGTTGGGGGTCACAGTGGGGAGAGAAGTAGAGAAAGATGCAGAAGGAAGGGGAAATATCAAAGTAAAGAACTTTTCAGGAACAAAAGCTAGAAAGGATATAACTGATCATCTGAATGGCAAATATTTTTTAAAAAATTTATATATTTTTAGTTATCAATGGACTTTTTTTTATATGCGGTGCCGAGAATCAAACCCAGTGCTTCACACATGCTAGGCAAGTGCTCTACCCCAAATATTTTCAAATTCTGACATGTCAAAAGCCACCATTAAAAAATCAATAGGTGCCAGCTGTAGTGGCACACACGTATAATCCCAGCAGTTAGGGAGGCTAATGCAGGAGGATTGTGAGTTCAAGGCCAGCCTCAGCAACTTAGTGAGGCCCTAAGCAACTCAGTGAGAACATGTCTCTAAGTAAATTATTAAAAAGGGCTTGGGATGTGACTCAGTGATAAAGTGCCCCTGGGTTCAATCCCAGGTTAACCCCCCGCCAAAAAAAAAAAAAACAACAAATCACTAGGCAAAACAAACAAAACAACAAAAAAATACAATCCCCTCAAAAAAGAAAAATGTTTGTGGACAATAACAAAAGTTAATACCCTCATATAAAAATATCTTTTACAAATCAAGAATAAATGTATATTCCTTGATTTAAAAACAAAAAGAAGCAAATGGCTTGATACTCATTCACAGAGGAAGAACTAGGAATGATGGCCAAATCTGACCAAATCTGACCAGAGATCAAAGAGTTGCGAGCAAGGTGCCTGCACTCTGCAATCGCCGGGGCTGAGATTTTGCAAAGTTCATCTCCAGGAACTGCTTGCAGCAAATGGTGGTAATGACATAGTTGGTAGAAATCAGATGGGAACAGCCCGCTCGCTGTCTGGCTCCAGCAAACTCTAGCAATACTGCTGGTGGGGATGGGCTCAGGCAGAACACTCCTTGCAGGTCACTTGGGAACAGGTATCCACAGCTTTAAACGTTCTTTGCTTTAGATGAAGTCATGGCCTTCGAAGTATTTATCTTAGACACAACTTGAGATATGCACAGAAATTATGCTTCCCAAAGAAAAAGAAAAACCTAACTTGGAAATGACTCAATCATTGACATAGCGTTTTCACCAAATATTTCATGACATGACACAATTAAGAAAAAGTTGTAATGACACAATAGAAAGAGAGGAGGGATGGAGATTGAAAATTATTTAGTAGGATACTCATTTTGCAAAAACCATACAAAAAAAAAGTCAGGATTTTCACTATAGATCCCTTAAGAGGTACTTTTACAGGTTAGTTTTCTTTTTTATTTTTCTCCTTATATTTTTCCAGAGCAAAAGAAAATTTTAAAAACACCAAAATACGGAAGGAGGGAAGGAAGGAAGGAAGGGAGGGAGGGAGGGAGGAAGAAAGGAAGGAAGGAAGGAAGGAAGGAAAGGAGGGAGGGAGGGAGGGAAAAAGGAGGATAGAGAAGGGGGTAGGCAATATGGACCATTACAAGATATTTTGAGAGAAAGAGATGCCACATTCACATAAGTTTTGTTATAGCATATTGTTTTAATTGTTCTGTTGTATTATTATTCCTATTAATCTCTCACTGACCCTAATTTATAAATTAAGTTTTATTGTGGGTATATATATATTGCTATAGTTTGAATACGAGGTATTGCCCAAAAGCTCAGAAGACAGTGTTGCAATGTTCAGGGGTGAAATGATTAGATTATGAGAGCTATAACCTCATCAGTGAATTAATCCATTTGGTTAATTAATAATTTGAAAGGACACTGTACTGGGTGATGACCATAGGCAGGCAGGGTGTGGCTGGAGGAAGTAGGTCACTTGGTGTGTGGACTTTGGAGTTTATATTTTGACCTGGTGTTTTGCTCACTCTCTGTTTTCCAACCGCCATGAGCTGAGCTGCTCCAATCCACCATGATGTTCTGCCCAGAGCATTGGCATTGGCTGGCCATGATTTACTATGAACTGAGTCCTATGAAACTATGAGACAAAATAAATTTTTTTCTCCTCTAAGTAGTTCTTGTTGGGTATCTTGGTCACAGCAATGAAAAACTAACACATATGAATAGGAGAAAACATATAGGGTTGGTACTATCTGTGGTTTCAGGCATCTACAGAGGCTCTTAGAACCTATCCCACCTGGACAAGGGAAACTATTGCATTTGACTTTCACTATTTTGGCTATGTTGAGCACAAAGCATTCCCCAACTGTCTTATTGGATATGAGTAGTAGGTTTGGTGGACCCATTTATCTTGTTGGTCAAGAGGCCACCAAATGCCATCAGGCTGAACAGTCAACCTGGAAGAGCATGTCCTCACCAGTCCAAGTAGAAAAGAGGACAAAAATAGGAGTGTGCAGTGTATTTATTCGAAGGATCATCTTTTATTCTAAGATAACAATCTTGCTTCATTTTAATGTTAAGATGTCCATCCTTCTGTGAGATGAGCAGATATTGGATCATAGTTGTTCTGTTTGATTTTCTCAACATTCTGAGCAAGAAAAACATAAACCTGCCAACTCCATGTTATTGCATTTCAGCTGGTCAATTCTCCAGTCCATAAACCCAAATTTAAAAAAAAAGTTCACCATTTCATGAATATGAGCAAAAACTAAATGGTTTTTCTATTCTTCTTCAGGCCCTTTCCAGATAAAATTCTCAGCAGAGGATGAAAGATAACTGAGGGTAATATCTATAGAGTAAGAGCACTCTTTTCAAAAAAGCTGCAGAAGACATGCAAATTTACCCACAGAGAGAAAGAACTCCAGAACCCTGAACCTGGGAGTAGCCCTTACCGCTCCTGGTAAGCTGAAACCATAAGGGGCTGGAATCCACCCTGTTTGCTGATGGGTCTTGTCCCCAGACCTGAGGCTTGGGAGTTGCTAAGAACTTTTGGTTTAGGACCCAGAGCTGATTGGAAGCTCCCTTCTAGCTGTTATCTGGAGGGTCATGTGACCGTGACATGGAAGAAAGAAGGCAATGGGCAGCCAGCCTGTGACCTGAGGCTGGGCCCACAGGCCATATGTCTGGCACAGGTGCCCAGTGGACCCCTGCTCCCTCTGTAGGCACAGGTCCCACACGTGTCCCAGACTCAGGCAAAGGAGATACATGTGGTGGCACCTGCCAAAATTCTCTCCTTACTGAAAGGTGATTGATTTAAAAGGAATTGTTAGAGGGGGAGAAAAACAAAAACAAATCTGACAAGATCAACTGGAATTGATATTCCTAATGACTTTAATCGGTCATTAGCCATTTGTGAGGAATGGCATTGTGGTCATTTGCTGGCTACTCACAGAGTCAAAATAAGATAAAGAAAGATTAATGGAGACCGCCATTGTATTTTCAATCCTAAATCAGCTCTTGAGCAGAGAGGGAAGAAGAAAACCCACAACTCTACAAACGTGAACATCTTACTAAGCTCACAGTAAATAACTCAAAAACTATTTCCTCCAGGAAAATGGGGCAGTTCATGCCCACTCAAGCAGGCCCTGGAGCTGCCTGCCCTCCCCACTGGGGTCTGAAGGAATTCAGTAATTGCTCATTCTCATGTCAATAAAGACTTCCAGTTGGAGATCACTATAATTACTTTTCTTCCTAAACCAACTCCTGGGAATAGACTTTCCAAGACTTTCTTTGGCATTTGATAATCTCTGACAGGTGAGCCATCTAAATGTGGCCAGACTTCTATCACACACCATTCTCTTCCTACTGAACCAAAGAAGAGGGTGGGCAGCGGATCAGGCGAGCCCCGCAACATGTTGCCTTTCTGATTCTACACATTGGACTATTGGTGTGGAGCAAGAGAGCCATTGGAAAGCCACCTGGTGGCAAAATGCATAGCACAGCTGCTACTGGAGTCTGGTCAGGCTACTCTGGGGAGGTGGACAGAGGAGGAACAGAGACCCTGGTAGGACCATGCAGTCAGCCAGGTAGGAAGCTGTTTCTGTGGTCTGATGTTTACTTTGAGTATCTCAAAGGTTCTGCAATTCTGTGGTGTGATTTCCCTCTCTTTTGCTCAGGCTCAGCCATCACAGGTGGCAGAGGGCTGTGCTGGCTTGAATTCTGTTCTCTTCCTAAGAGCTGACAAACTCAACCCCATCAGATCAGAGGGCTAAAATCTTTGTAAGGACATCTTACAACACACAGGAAGAAAGGAAAAAAGGAGGAAGGAAGGAAAGAAGGGAGGAAGGAAGGAAGGAAGGAAGGAAGAAAGGAGGGAAGGAAGGAAGGAGGGAAGGAAGGAGAGAGAGAGGAAAGAAGGAAGGATAAAAGGAGGGAGGGATGGGGAAAAGAAAAGAAATAAAAGAAGGAAGTAAAGAAAAAATGAAAGAAGGAAAAAGGAAGGACAAAATATAAAGTGAAGGAGGAAAAGAGAAAAAGGAAGGAAAGTAAGAAAGAAGGAATGAAAGGAGGGAGGGAAGGAGAAAAGTAAGAAGGAAGGAAAAAAAGGAAGAAATAGAAGGAAAAAGGCAGGCAAGAAGGAATAAAGGGAGAAGAACTATAGTTAGGATGTTGAATGTCCTCCAAAAGCCACGTGTTAAAAGATTTGGTCTGCAGGGTGACACTATTAGGTGGTGGAACTTTTAGGAGATGGAGTATACCAGAAAGTGCTTAGGTCTCTGGTACCATGCCCTCAGAGAGGACTGTGTGACTCTGGCCTCTTCTTGCTTTCTTTCCTCACCATGAGGTAGGCAGTTTGCTCCACCACTTGTTCCCTGACTGCACCTCATCTGAGGCCCAGAGCAATGGATCTGCCTGCTCTTGAACTGGAACCTCTGAAACCATGAGCCAAGCTATGCCTTTTCTCTTTATAAGTTAATTATCTCAGGTATTTTGTTACAGTGACAAAAAAATGACTAAAGAAAAAAAAAAGAGGGAGAAAAGCTCAAGTGACAAACTTTATCCTTTCTTTGTAAGCCACAAAGCAGAAAATATAACAATAAACCATAGGTTGAGAAAGAAGCATAACTCCTCATCTGAGTGGGGCTTTGCTACATTATCCTGGAATGGTACCTTTAACCAGAGGAGGAGGAGGAGTTAAACGCCTACCAGGGCCAGTTTAAGAATTTTTTTCACATTCTCCTGTGTTATGGTTTAGATATGAGGTGTACCTCAATGGTTCGTTTGTGAGACAACGCAAGAAGTCTCAGAGGTGAAATGATTAGATTGAGAACTTTAACCTAGTCAGTGAATTAACCCACCAATATGGATTAACTGAGTAGTAACTATAGGCAGGTAGGGTGTGGCTGAAGGAGGTAGGTCACAGGGGCCATGTTTTGGGGGATTACATTTTGTCTCTGGTAATGAAGCCCTCTTTTTCTCTTCTTGGTGGCCAAGTCCTGCGCTGCTTTCCTCCATCATGCTCTTCTGCCACGATGTTATGCCTCACCTCAGGCGCAGGGCAATAGAGCCAGCCATTTATGGACCGAGGCCTCTGAAACCATAAGCCCCAAATGAACATTTCCTCCCCTATGTTGTTCTTGTTGGGTCTTTTGGTTGTTACAGTGGGGTCATTAAAAAGGAAAATAATACAAAATCCGTTTGCCATATCTTGACAAAAATTGCATTTATGAAATATTGCTTCTCGGGTTCCTTGATTCATTATTTCTTCCTCATTCAGATGCAATTGTGCTATCAAATCATAGGATGCATAAAGAACAATGTAACTTGGTCTAATTAACTGTCCCAAAATAATGACCATTCAATATTAATACCACTAGCTACATAACATACTCCATAGAATGTGTGGCAAAAAGGAGCCATTCACATAAATGAGATGCTACTGCTGCTCCTACTGATGATAAAGATGGTGACTATTCATTCTACATGTATTTATTTAATATTTATTATGTGCTGGACCCTCCTACAAGCATTTAGGATTCATCAGTGAATAAGTTACAAAGATTCTCATCCCTGTATTATTAATATTATATGGCAAAGGGCCACACAAATAACATTAAAAATAAAGTGTAAATAAAGTGTGTGAGAAAGTAATAAGTAAAACATACTATGGGGATTAATTAAACCAAATTGACAGGTCTTGGGAGTTTTTCAGCCAGAGTCACTAAGGAGATGCAATATTAAATAGGTGGTCATGGAAGGCTGTATGAAGAAAGTGACATTTGAGAAAAAACTGAAGGGAGGTAAGAAACTTAGTTGCATGGGAGTAAAGTGTCCCAAAAAGAGGACACAACCAGTGCAAAGGTCCTGGGGCAATTAAAGAGGTTGGTCAGGCTGGAAGCACATGAATAAAAGAAGAAATGACAGAAGGTCACCATGAAAATAGGCTAGTGAAGAAGGGTAAGTAGAGACGAGGAAAATTTATATGGAATTGGCTTTTTCTATAAGAAAGTGGGGGCCACCAGAAGATGGTGCTCAGAGGAGAAATGGGAACTAGCATGTTCAAAGAATCACTCTGGCTGTTGGATTGAGAACAGATTATAGTAGAAAGGGTAAAAAGGTGGAGAGATTAGTTAGGAGGCTACTGTAGTAGCTTGGGTGACTGGCTAGGGCAGTAGCAGTGGAGGCAGAGTGTGTGCATCAGAGTCAGTATAGCTGAAGGCAGGAGCCACAAAATTTCCCAGCTGACTAGATCAGGGGTAGGAGAGCTGAGCTAGGGAAGCATCTAGTCTGATCCCAAGCTTCCTACCTGAGCATTCAGAAGGATGGTGTTATCAGCAGACCCTAAGGGGATGGGGAGCAGGCTGGGGAGGGAGATGAGGAGCTAAACTTGGATGCCTCTGAGAAGTCCAAGGTCCCCGTTAGACATCTGGGTGGAAATGTGAGGAGCACCTGGATGGACAGGTGTGAGCTTCAGGAACAAGGTCTAGCATAAAAATGCATACATACATGGAAGGTGTCAGAGTGCAAATGAAATGGAAAGAAATGAGCCTGGATGAGGTCACCATTCCAAGGGAGTGTAGATGCAGAGGGAAAAGAGCAGCACCCAGCACTATACCTGAAGCAAATATGGTCAATGAAATGGGAGGGAACCAGAAGAAGAAACCAAGAAGCAAAACCAAGAGCCCTGGGTATCCTGGAAACAAAGTAAAGAAAACACCTTATGGAGAGGAGAGAAAGACCATATCAAATGCTGCTGCTAAAAAAGAGAGAGAGACTATGTCAAATGCTGCTGCTAAAACAAGCAAACCCACTGCTACATTCAACAACCATCACTGTCATCATGGGCATTAATAATGGCAACAATGGCTTTTGAGCTCTTCTCTGTGATCAGAACTATGTCAAGTACTTTATGTATATGATTTCATTCCATCTTTACAACCAGGCTTAGAGCCCATTTTATAGTCTTCCATAAAGCAGAGTGAGGAAGAAGATGCAGACATCAACCCCACTGAATCCACCCAGGTGCTCTTGACAGCCATGCACCCTGCCTTCCTCCTTCCTGTCTTGCCCTAACACTCATAGTAAAGCAGACAGAAGGAAAGAGAAATGTGAAAAAGGCAACCCATAAAAAATGAGTATGGAAAAGAGGGACCAAGGAAATAAATCAGGTTCTCCTTATGGATACAAATAGCTTGTATTTGGGCTAACATCAGCAGGTAATCAGGGTGACACAGGATATTTTTCATGAATATCTGACCAATTAATACAAAGGAAGGAATACAAACTCCAGCTCTTGGGGACCAAGAGTCACATTTACCACTCATTAAGGATTCACCTGCTCATCCTTTTTCTTCTGCTTTTCAACGCTTTTAAATAAAATCGGAAACAGATGACATCGTTCGCACAACAGGAACGGTAATAAAGCTGAAAGAGGGAAATCAATGTGGATCATGGAGTATGAACATTCTGGTTAATGGTGATGCAGAGACAAACAGATCCGCAGTTTTTCCATGGATTCCAAGGAAATTTGTTGGCAAGGTGTTAAGACAAAGGGTACCTGAGGGGGGTCCACACCTAGAAGAGTCATTCTCAGAAAGTGACTGGTAATTATGTGTGTGCACACTGTGGGATTTTTTCAGAAAGAGCAGTTTGCAAAGTGTTGCACTGCAAATCTGAAAATCACATTCAGCCAGGTACAAGGGTTTTGGAAGCCAAGTCACTTTGTCAATAGGATTCCCACAGGGATTCCTGCAATCACATGCCTCTCTTTTCAGTGTTCTGTCTCTAACATACACTAAGCATTCAGTTGATATTTACTGCAGTAGCTGAACCCAAATAACTTCTTTTGGTTTAGACACCCCATTCCAAAACTTCTCATCATATCATCACCTAGGATTAAAATGATGGATTTCCTATCTACCAGAATTTTTATTTCCTTAAAAAAAATAACTTGGAAAAAAAATTCCCCCCAAAATAAAGAGAAGTCCCTTTTGGACATTAGAGTATATTGAGTGCTTCTTGGCACTTAGACACACCACCTGCAAAGACCAGAGCATCCGAGACTTTCTCATAATGACTCTAGACCAAAAAAAAAAAAAAAAAAACATCAAACAGCCTCTTTTATTAAGTCATTGTGTCCTAACTACTTCATAGGCATCTGAAAAAATAATACTATGTATTGTTCTTAAACAACCTGGTGGGCCAGGCACAAGTTTTTAAGACTTGAAATCAGAATGGATACCTATTCTCATTTCCTGTTCCAAATTGATTTTCACAAGACACAGTTTTTTTAAATCCCAGCAACTGCCAAAAAACCATCTTTGCAAAGATGTGATGTCACTTAAGGGTTTGACCCACCAAAGCTATGAGTGCAGGCACCGTTAAACAGTGTTGGGAATTTTAAATGCAGGGAAGATATAAGGGGCCTGTGATTTTCCAGCCACACCCTAAGGTGTCATGCTGCAGTTTGGGAACCATAGCCATATAGATATTTGAACTCCTTAATAGAAAATTTCCAGCCAGGAGCGGTGGCTCAAGCCTGTAATCCCAGCATTTTGGGAGGCTGAGACAGGAGAATCATGAGTTCAAAGCCAGCCTCAGCAATGGTGAGGTGCTAAGCAACTCAGTGAGACCCTGTCTTTACATAAAACACAAAATAAGGCTGAGGATGTGGCTCAGTGGTCGAGTGTCCCTGAGTTCAATCCCTAGTACCAAAAAAAAAAAAAGAGAGAAAATTTCCTCTAGGTTTGCAGATTATTATTATTATTATTTTGGTACCAGGGATTGAACCCAGGTGTACTTAACCACTGAGCCACATCCCCATCCCTTTATTTTATTTTATTTTTGAGACAGGGTCTTGCTAAGTTCCTTAGGGCCTCACTAAGTTGCCGGGACTGGCTTTGAACTTGCGATCCTCCTGCCTCAGCCTCCCAGGTGGGGGGATTACAAGTATGAGTCACGAAACCCAGCTTGTACATTCAATCTTTTATTTTATTATTAATTTATTTAAATGCATTTCAAGTCATAGTACATATATAGAGCTCAATTTTTCCATTTCTCTGGTTGCCAACCAGATAGAGTCACACCATTTATGTCTTCATACATGCATCAAGGGTGGTGATGACCATCTCAATCAACCATCTTTAATACACCCATTCCCCTTTCCCTCCCCCCTCCCCCCTCCCCCATCCAGAGTTCCTCCATTTCTCCTATGTTCCCCATTCCCACCCACCTTATGTATCAGCATCCACTAATCAGAGAGAACATTCGGCATTTGTTTTTTGGGGATTGGCTTACTTCCCTTAGCATAATGTTCTCCAATTCCATCCATTCACCTGCAAATGCCATAATTTTATTCTCTTTTATTGCTGAATAATATTCCATTGTGTATATGTACCACAGTTTCTTTATCCATTCATCTATCGAAGGGCATCTGGGTTGCTTCCACAGTTTTGCAATTGTGAATTGTGCTGCTATAAACATTGAAGTGGCTGCTTTACTGTGGTATGCTGTTTTTAAGTCTTTAGGGTATAGGCCAAGGAGTGGAATAGCTGGATCAAGTGGTGGTTCCATTCCAAGTTTTTTAAGAAATCTCCATACTGCTTTCCAGATTGGTTGCACCAGTTTGCAGTTCCACCAGCAATGTTTGAGTGTGCCTTTTTCACCACATCCTTGCCAGCACTTATTGGTGCTCGTATTTTGGATAGCTGCCATTCTGACTGGGGTGAGATGAAATCTGATGTAGTTTTGATTTGCATTTCTCTAATGGCTAGAGACGCTAAACATTTCTTCATATATTTGTTTATTGATTGTATATCGTCTTCTGAGAGGTTTCTATTCAGCTCCTTTCTTATAGAAATAGAAAAGGCAATCATGAAATTCATTTGGAAAAATAAGAGACCCAGAATAGCCAAAGCAATCCTGAGCAAGAAGAGTGTAGCAGGAGGCATTATAATACCAGACCTTAAACTTTACTACAAAGCTATAGTAACAAAAATGGCATGGTACTGGCACCAAAATAGACATGTAGACCAATGGTACAGAATAGAAGACACAGAGAGTAATGCACATAAATACAGCTATCTCATACTAGGCAACGGTGCCAAAAACATACATTGGAGAAAAGATAGCCTTTTCAACAAATGGTGCTGGGAAAACTGGAAATCCATATGCAGCAAAATGAAACTAAACTCATATCTCTCACCATGCACAAAACTCAACTCAAAGTGGATCAAAGACCTAGGAATTAGACCAGTGACCCTGAGTCTAATTGAGGAGAAAGTAGGTCCAAACCTTCATCACTTGGGATTAGGCCCCGAATTCCTTAACAAGACTCCAAAAGCACAAGAAATAAAAGCAAGAATCAATAAATGGGATGGACTTAAACTAAAAAGCTTCTTCTCGGCAAAAGAAACTATCAATGAGGTGAACAGAGAGCCTACATTCTGGGAGCAAATTTTTGCCACACGCACATCAGATAGAGCATTGATCTCCAGGATATATAAAAAACTCAAAAAACTTAGATTCAATCTTAATATGACTTTAACATTTGACCATGAATCATGGGATACACTGACAACTTTATACCTTTTTTGCACATGATGTGAAACATCTGCAGTTATGAGAAGTATTAGAATACTATTGAAGACTTTAGTACAGGATGCAACCAATGTTTTCTGTAACTATTTTAGGCTTTATGGGCCATATGATCTCCGTTGCAACTATTCGACTCAGCCACTTGATGAGAAAGTAGCCATAAACAATGTGTGAATGAATGAGCATGGCTATGTTCCAATAAAACTTTATTTATAAGAATAAGTGGCAGGCTGGGTTTGGCCCATAGTTTGCACTTTAGCAAACCCTGGTCCAGCTATGTAGGAAGATTTCATGATTTGAAATGGGCACAGTCCTGTATGAGAAACAGGAAAATTCAAAACACCACAGTAGAAAGCATTTCCATAATAGCCAGGTATTCCAGCAAGCACTCACTGACCACTATTTGGGGCAGGTGATGGACTGGAATACATAGACATAGGGCAGCCCTTGCCCATTAGTACCCCACAGTACATAAGGAGGCACATGTAAAAGTCAATAATTATAATTTAAATGGACAGAACAGAGAGTAATGGTTTTCACCTGATGAGACAAAGAAGGAAATCAGGTAACAGCAATTAAAAAACAACAAACAACAAAAACAAATAAAAAAATGACCAACAATGACCTCTATTAAGAAGAAGTCTTCCTGCCATTGCCTGTAGTAATAGCTAATAGCCAACAGCTGTTATGTAGTGCCTATGAGTGGACCCCATGCTAAGCACTTTATATGTATTGCAGAATTTTCTCAGATAAGAAAACACAGGTAAAGGTCAAGAGCAGCAGAGGAATTTGAGATGAAATGTTCTTTCTCCAGAATCTGACCCTTAATATACAATTCAGCCTCTTTAAAAAGGCAATCAGAAGAAAAATAATCAGATTGACTGATTCATTCCAGGAGTTGACAAATGGTGGCCCAGGAACCAAGGTTGGCCCCATGCTGTTCTTACAAATAAAGTTTTATTGGACTGTTGCCCTGTTTACATATTGTCTATGGCTGCTATCATGCTGCAGTAGCAGGGCTGAGTAGCTGAGACAGAGACTTCAGTGGTCTGTAGAGTCTAAAACATTTACTGTCTTGCACTTTGTGGAAAAACTTGGGGATGAACGCTGATTCAGTTCAAAGGTTTTCATTTTTTCTTCCTCCTTTTCGGTTGTTTTTGCTCTCTTTTTCAGAGCCTGTCCAGACCTCCTAGCCTCTGAAAATCCATCCTTCTGCCCTTTGAGCTGTTGAGTCGTCCTCTGAGACATGCCCCTCATGACCTTGTTCTCTAGAGTGTTGTCACTTTCTACATTTGGTCTGGCTGCCAAGATGCACAGGCAGGCATCAATAGATTGTAACATGACATTTAATCAAAGTCAGAGTTCTCAAGTCTTGCTGAACCTGAAGGTAAACAGATGTCTCCGCAGAATCCTGCAATCCAAGCAATGGATGCTGCATCAAGCAAATGGTAGGGCCTGAAAGACCAGGTGACTTTGCCCTTCTTCCTCTTATCCGTCTGAGATTCCCACTACCAACACTTGCCCCATCCCACTGGACTTCCTGAGCTGCTCTCACCAATTCTGTGATCAGCTGTGAGTTTCTAAATACATGGAAGATTTTTGTGAACATGACAAACATTTAATAACGGTTTTCAATTTTGTGTGCTGTCTCCTGAGCCATAGGGGAAATGAGGAGAATAAGAGGATCTCCTGCCATCTGATCTGATATCTCTAATACCTATTCAAACCATGGACTGCCTGGAGGGAAACAAGACAGGAGAGGTCCAGTGAAGTGACTGTAGCACTGTTGGCTATGTCCAGGCAGGGGTGCGGAGAAGACACAGCAGGGTAAGGCAGGTGACCCTGATCTGAGATAAGACTGGGACTCCCTCTGACCTAAAACAAAAGTGGTGCTTGTTATGAGTTGAGTTGTGTCCCCTCCTCACCAAATGATGCAGTTCTAACTCCCAGGATCTTTGAATGTGGCTTTAGGTGAAAGCAGGGTCTCTGCATCTGTAATCAAGGTAAGATGAGAACATACTGGATTAGAGCAGTCTCCTAACCTACTACCTGGTATCCTTAGAGGAAGACAGAAAGTTAGGCACAGATGCCTGGAACCAAGACAGTCATGTGAAAGGAGATACAGGTTGGGCTTATGCTGCCACGAACCACAGAACACCAAGGATTTCTAGAAGCTAGGAGTGAGGCATGCAGCAAATCTTCTAGGGCTTTCAGAGAGGGTTGGTAGGGCCATGGATTTCAGACTTGGATTTTAATCTTCCAAGCTGTGAGAGAAAAATGTCTGTTGTTTCAGGCCACCCAGTTTCTGCAACTGTTAAGGTCAGCCCTAGGAAACTAAAAGTATCCATGGTGGTGGTCATAAAATAGAGGAAGAAGAGTAGCAGACATGGAGGGATAGCTTTCTATGCCCCAAACACTAAGCTAGGTGTTTGTGTTTACGTGGTTTTAAAGCACATGATCTTTAAGATAAGTATTGGTAATGTCCACTTCCATTTTATGGTTGAAGAAACTGTTCTGGGGGAGCCTGTCCAAGATTATAGGGCCAATTAATAGCAGGTCTGGCTTTGAAGGTTGGTATATTGCACCTCTAATCCATGCTTATAACCAATATTCACATGATTTGAGGCCATATGGAAGGATTTTGTGTCTTTTTTTTTTTTTTTTTTTTTTGTATTTTTGTTTTTAGGACCCAGCAAGCTGATGCATACAGAGAAGCTGCTCCAAGAGCCCGCAGCCAGGAGGACAGATGACTCAGGACTAGCTATCAGAGCCACCACCTTGTACAGGTTTTTTTCCGAGTAACTTGAGGCTGAACGAGGCAGGTGGTACTGAGGAGGCTCTCTAAGTCCTGAGCTGCTGAGGGTTCTATTTCAGAAATGCATTTCCAGTTCCCTCTCTCCCCTTCTTATTCCTGTCAGTGAGAATCACTGTACAGGGAGTATGAGTGAAGGCCAAGAGGACACATCTATACGGGTTTGTCTATAAGAACCTTTATCTAGTCACCTTGGCAAGATAACCGGAATTCAATTTCTGCTTTTCACATTTTCACTGCACCGTTTTGTCATAAATTTAATCAACTCACCAGCTAAAATTAATAACTCAGCTTCGAAGATGTCACTGCAACTGACTAAAACAGATTCAGGGAAGGCAGTGGGTCTTGGGGTGGTAAGGAAACATTCATCCTCCACTTCTCCCCAGGCAATATTTGGCCCAAGCCTGCTGCTCTGGAATCTCCACTGATGACCTAAGAGAAGATGAAGCCTGCATTTTCAGGTCTTCTGACATATTTATAAAAAAGGGGTATCATGGCTTAGATATGAGGTGTCCCTTAAAAGCTCATGTGTGAGACAACGTAAGAACTGTCGGGGGTGAAATGATTAGATTATGACTACTGTAACCGAATGGGCGGGTTGATCTACTTGAATGGATTAACTGGGTGACAACTGTGGGCGGGCTGATTATGGCTGGAGGAGGTAGGGCACTTGGGCATGCTTTTTGGGTTTATATGTTGTCCCTGGTGACAGTCTTACTGCTTCCTGGCTGCCATGGCCTGAGCTGCTTCCCTCCATCATGCCCTTTTGCCAGGATATTCTGCCTCACCTTGGGTCCAGAGCTCTGGAGTCAGCCAGCCGAGGACTAAAGCTCTGAAACCATGAGCAGAAACACTTTTCTTCCTCTACATTGTTCTCATCAGGTCTTTTGGTCATAACAATGAAAAGGCTGGCTAAAACGAGGGTATATTGAAAGACCTTTGGAAAGCACAGACCACACTCACTTTTTGAACTTCTTTAACTCTATCCCTTATTGGTTTCATTATCAATGCCTTACCAACATAAAACATATAGAATAACTTCAATCCCATGCTGAATTATGCTTCTCTGTTTCCTTCTCTTTTTTATGTTTAAATATTCTTCTTTGCTATTCTGAAAGTATTAGGGTTTCTGTGGTGTGCAAATGTTTTGTTTTATATAAATGAGACACAACAGGAGGGAAAATGACATAGTAGAAACCTTAAGACTTGCAATCACACCAGCAAGGATTCAAATTCCAAATTTCCCACATACTAGTTCTCTTCTCCTGTTATTCAAGAAGAAAAGCTTGAAGCATATAGTCATTGAAATGTTAAAACATTCTGCCCCATTGAGCCAACCTTCCACCTTCTCCTGTAAGTCACTGCTTTGACCTCTGTGTAGCATTTGAACCAATATTTCTGTCCATGCACAGGATGCCATGGTCTCATAGACTTAATAGACATGTCACAGTTGGAATTTGTTTTGTCCGTCCTCCCCCATCTTAGATAGTCTTTTATACTAGAATATAAAGGAAAACTTTAAAAATCGGAACGCCACACAGCACAATATTTTAGAAAAGAGAAGGTATTGGATAATAATAAAAAAAGATGTGTTCTCTCTCTCTTGATAGCAGAGCTCTCACATTTAGAAGTTATATTCCATAGATCAGGTGTCCACAGCTCCCCATATAATATCATCCGCTCTGCTCCCCCAACCTTCTCTGGTTCAGCCCAGCACTAGGCACATGAAAGTGAGCACTCACTATACACTTGGGGGAATGACTGGCCCAAAGAAAGAAAGCTGTCACTTTTATCCCCGAGTGATTATATAACTCCATTCTTTTAAATTTAACTAAATAATTCTAACTCCAAAAGTCCTCCCAAGTTTCAAAGTCTTATAAAGGCAATTTGGAAGTGAAAATTTTTCTTTGTAAAAGATGGTACAACGAAATTGCTCGTGGAGGAAAAATTATTTTTATAATTAAATAATTAAAAATTATTTTCTTTTCTTTTGTTGTGGTACTGGGGATTGGACCCAGAGCTACTCTACCACCGAGCTATATCCCAAACTCTTTTTTAAAATTCTATTTTGAGACAAGGTCTCACCAAGTTGCCAAGGATGGCCTCCAACTTGTGATCCTCCTGTCTCAGCCTCCCAAGTATCTGGGATCACAGACATGCACCAGTGTACTCTGCTTCTACTGGGTCAATTCTTGCCATGGAAGGAAATAACCATCAAAAGAGTGAAGTATCTTATGGTCCAGTCAGTTTACAAATGCCTTTTTTTCCCTTTTGCAATACTTTAATTATAGTATTATAGGGGAAACCTGAGGATACTCAAACAGTAGAGTAAGTTTCCTTAGAGAAGACCCAGGCAGGGGATGGGGCCAAGTTAAGAAGCTTAAGCACATTTTTACTATCTGAAAGTTACATATAAATTCAATAAAAACTCTATTCATCAGCGCAGCCTCAGAAACTTGCAAACATATAAACACACTCAGAAAAATTAAAAACATCTGGGAAGCCAACAGAACAAAACCTTTCAATAAAAAGGAAATACTGAGCTGGGCAAGATTATCAGCTTCTCCTTTTCCACAATTATGTGAGTACATATCTTTGGAAGTATCTACACTTTTGGTCCAGGGACATAGTTGGTGATTTTTTTTTCCCATAGTAAATAAATTTTCAGTCCCTAAATAAATTTGGAAGTATTCTAAAATTCCAACCCCTCCCAACCACCCCTATATTTCACTCTTAGAAAAGTTATTTGCATGAGGAAATTATATTTTGTTCCTATATGGAAGATGAAGAACTGAAAGCATCTTTTCCACAGTTGATTTTCATGAAATATAGGCTTTAGAAGTTAAAGTAACAGGGACAAAAAAAGGTTCAGATTTATCATGCTGGTTTAGTGTCAGACAAGCAATAAAAGATAGGCTTTTACATGTTAAACGTTCCCAATTTTGAGTCAATTTCCAAATTTGGAAATTACCAAAAATGTAATTTTATTCACTAAAGGAGATATTTACAGTCAGTAGGTCTGTCGTTTTATTTAAAAATGAGAAATGGTTTCTCCATTGAAAACTATTCACCTATTCAATGCTGATCTGGTCTCACATTTTTGTAGACCTTAGACCTCCTGTGAAGCATTATTTTCAAAGCATGCTCTGCATGGACTTCTGAATCCGTTTGCTAAGTTAGCAACCACCAGACACAAAGGTACTTTCTGAGCAGGGCCTGGAAGGGTGAACAGGAGTCTGACAGAGAAACAAGGAATCATCCTAGGCAGAGAGTATGGCATTGAGCAAAGACATGGAACCATGTCACATTCTGAAAACCCACAAGGGACCTGGCCATGTGTGGATTCCTTTCCTCTCCAGCTTTCCCAGGAACTGATGTACATAGAAATTCTAGATCTGGAGTTTGTAGTCCCTGCCTCAAAGCTCCTGAACATCTTCCAATTTCAGGACTTCTCATATACCCTTCTTTTCTAATTAATTTCTTCCTCTTCTTCAATTCATGTGTTCCTTCTTGGCACCTTCTTCTACATGGACAGCAAACTTGAACTCACATAGTCACTGATTCTTAGAGCAGAAGACACTTGATATCTGCCATGGCTGGACCACCAGAGATTTTTTTTTTTAAACCTTGGCATTTTGTTCTGTGAAATTGTCACCTCCTGCTGAATTTATTTCTCTCTTGTCACAAATTTATCACTTAAGATTCCAAAGGTAACTCAACATTCCCTTCTAAATACCATCATGGCCCATTGCCCTTTCTCTGTCTCTGATGAACTTGTGTTTTTGAGACTAAAATTCCTCTCTTTGTCACTCCTTCTGTGGCCTCATCAATCAAACTGCACTCCTATGGCCTCTACAAGAGGATTCCAAAATTCTCTTTGGTTTAGAATTTGACTTTTTTCCCACCTACATAATGAATAGACTGAGATAAAAACAGCAATATTTTATAATAATAAAGCATGATCTATAACATATTCGTGGAACAGACGAGTAAAAAAGTACATGCTTTGGCCTTGAAAGACAACTCAAATATCATGACTTTAAATGTTTTAAACTACTAATTGAATTTTCATCTACTCACTCTACACTACTCATAATTAACACATTGTTTTTAAAATTATGTCAAATCCCAAAGCTGTTTGGAAGAGAATTTCAATCTGCTTGTCCTAAAATGGAGGCCGAGTCTTTTTATGGAAGAGCACCATTTGCAAACGCAGGTGATGAGAGCTAATTTTTTCTTTAGTTCAAATATCAACACAATCTTGCCATTTTTAACTCTTAGGTCATGAAAGAAAGAAAACTTGGAAGGCATCACAGATGTTCAGGTCTGCCTTTCAGTTTTAGAGTACCAAAATTAGACTTCCTTGCATCAAACAAGCTGGCAGAGTTTACCTTCTGGGAAGTGGCTATAAGGCTTAGGGTACCAAGTACTGTCACTCAGGGGCACTCAACATTATAAGGTTTTTAAGTTTAAGATGCAAAGTTATGTATTGGGAAGACACACACACACAAGCTTGAAAGCAGATTAGATAAGTGTTGTTACTAAGACACCATCTATTTATTTAACTGGGGAACTGTACTCAACAACATTTCCATATCAACTCCTTTTTCATTCTCAAATTCCACACATCATTCAAGTTTTAAAAAAGAGGAGAAAAATTCACTAATTACCAACTCCCTAAATGCACTAAAGCAATATAGATGTCTCACTCTTTACTTGGTACCAAAAAATTTTCCCTGACTTCAATCACTTTAGGAATCAAACTTAAATGCAAAAAAGATGGCCTCAAAATTCTCAGGCCTGGCCAATCCATCTTCTCTCTGCCTACAAGAGCAATTCCAATGGAGATTTACTTTTGGGTTTAATTAATCCCCTCTCCCCTATCTCTGGCAGGCAGCTGGCAGCCCTCTTCTGACACTTCTTGGCTAATACCCTCCGGAGTGCTCCTTGGAGAAAGCAGATTGGGTCTCTGCTCATTAGAAGTCCAGTCAGCCTATGGAAAGGGCAGTCCTGATGGCCTAGGGAACCAGATGCAGCAGAAGGGATTTTTCTGCCAGATTCCACCCATTTGGCTCTTGTATCTGAACCCTTCTATACTTATATAGCCATCAGTGCCCCTCCCACACCACTATACCCCACTCCACAATATATGTCTTGATCAACCCAACAGTACTCAAGTACATAGTCAGGGTATATTAGGGTCCTGTCAAGACTCAGACATGGTAGATATTACTCATCTTGTGTAAACACAAGTTGACAATGAACCAACACATCCACATTCCATTTTTTAAATCACCTCTGTCATATGTAAAAAGCATGGTTCTTTGAGCAGATGGAGTTTGCAATTTTAGTTTCAATGTCCAGATATCCAAGGAGCTGCTGGGGAAAAGGAGAGGATGGGACTAATGTTTACTGAGGAGCTACTACAAGCTAACTATCATGTTAAGTCTTTCACATGTATTAATGCACAATTCCCACAACCACTTGTGCAGCTGATGCTACCAAAGAGGAGGAATTGGAATCTCAGGGAGGTAAGGGATGGTCAGCAAGTGGTCACACTGAGTAGGAAACCCAGAGCTTCCAAAAGCACATTCCAGAGAAGGCTACTTCTGCTAAATATTGGTAAGAATCTACCAAAGAAAGGAAAAGTGATCCAAAGTCTAAGCTATAACCATGGGACTGAGTAGATGAAGGAAGTATGAATACCATCATTGAGAAGGAAGATGTCTGGGAAATGTAGAGGTAAAGCTATAACCATGGGACTGAGTAGATGAAGGAAGTATGGACACCATCATTGAGAAGGAAGATGTCTGGGAAATGTAGAGGTAAATGGAGCTAAGTAGGTATGCCCACTGGGGGAGTCTAAGAGTCTTTATTTTATCAGTCACCAGAGGGGCACAATGGAGATAGCATCTCCTAAACTTCCTTGACCTTTGAAAATTTTACTCATAGTTTATCTCAAGCAAGATATGCCCAGAAATATGAAACACCATGGGCTTGATTGCCTGGGGCTCCTTCCTCTGCCGTATGACTGCACTGAGCAGAATTTAAAGACACCCACTGAGTCCCTGCCTCACCCTGCCCACACTTAAACCACGAACTTCAAAATAGACTGTGAAGAAAACTGACTGCCTACCTTTCCCCAAGAAAGAGCCATTCATCAGTGTTCTCCTTCACCAAGAAAGTCCAAGGCCCCAAATCAGTGCTCATTACTCAGATCCTTAACCCCAGGTGGTTCTTTTGTCTATTCTTTGCCTGGCCAAGCCTACCCTCTTGGTTACCCCAAACTATCTGTGCCTTCTACAACTCCTGGTCCAGCATCAGCAAACTCCACCTTATCCTTCTCAACCTCTTCACTCAATGCTGCCTTCACCTGGGTGCTCTATCTGGCTCTCTGAATATGTCTGTCCATGGAGATCTCTGCTTCCTCCTCCTATCAAATTATGGCTCTGTATCTCCCATACTCTGCATACCATGGGGCCTAGAAGTTCATAAGGCATCCTTCTGGCTACTTGTTACCAAATCCCAAAATGTCTCCCTCCTCCTGAAAAAGCCCACATCCTTTGATGCACTTCCTGTCAGGTTATGCCATCCACTTCCTCGTGCTGCTCCATTTACTGATCTCCTAAATGCAACTCGGCTTACTCTCCCCTACCACCATTATTTTCCTGTTGTCATTTTTGGTGACATGGACATCCTGGCCTCTGAATTCTTTAATACCACCCTTCCCAATGATGACTTCCTCCCATGGTTACAGCCTGGAGTTTGTCATTGTCTATACTGGGCTCTCACAAAATCTTGGTTTTTATAAATTCAACTAGCAGACCATCAGTTCATTTCCTTCCATTGTGATTTCAAAAGAATTTCTTCTCCACTATCACTTCTCTCTGTTTCTCACTTCTTTCCTTACCCACCTCAAACTCCAGGGCTCATTTTCTTTGAATCTACTCTCAATTCTGTTAACACCCTTCCATTCAACTTCATTCCCAGCCCTAATTAAACCTAGCTTTCCATTTCCTCTGTGCTTGTACCTGATCAACTGTATTATACATGGCTGGAGAAAAACATGGCTCTGTATTGTCCAGTCCCACTTTAAATTTAGAATTACATTTCTCAAGTAACCACTTCAATAACCTCTCCATGGCTCAATATCCTTCTACTTTTCCCTGGTTAATTCTCTGTCCAACTCTCCTGAGACAACAATTACACCATTTCTTTCCTCCTTCCCCTTCTCACTCCTGAACTCCAACACTCTCTTCTTTCTTTTAACTCACTCACTGATGAGAAAATGAGTAAGTGGGCCCATGCTCTGTAGGACCTCTTTGGAGAAAGAATGTTCTATATCACACATTAAAAGAGAAGTATACTGAGGAATGTATCTATGTTCCAAGCATGTTCTATGCTTTCAAAACTGGCTAAAAAAAATCCTAGTTACCAAAGTTATTTTAGGACATCATTGCTATCAGAAAACTAGTTTCAACAATATTCAGAGGTGACAGTTGACAAGCCAAATGAAAAGGTGTCTATTAATCACAAGTGAGAAAACAACACAGGCCTTTAGGTTTCCAGTACCGTCCTGGCTGCTTCTCTTGCTCCTCTTGACCTGCCATGAACACACAGAAGCAAGAAGGGCAAGTATAAGGACAAGCTGGGCTTTGCCTCTCCAGCAGTTTTGACAGGCTAACAGGCAACTGGAGTCTAAGGGGGAGAGGACAGAGTGAAGTGCTCACATCTCACAGGTCCTCGGTGCAGACAGTGACAGCTCTGTACCCAAAGAGTGAGTCAAACCATCAATGATCTGCCACTGAAGCTGGGATACAAAATAAAAGGATTATTAGAAATATTAAGGATTTGTGTTTTGCCAAATGACATCTTCCATAGTTTTCACAATTGTTCCTAACAAAGAAGAGTCATCATTTAACTGTGACCTTTAAGCAGTTCCATTCTTGATAAACTGAAAAGTTCTCAGTGAGGAGGGGCATTCACTAAATGAATTGAGCTTTTGAAACTCATAGATTATGAAAATTGGGAGGGAAAAAAAATGGGCCTTGGGAATTATCAAACTTCTCAAAGTCCTTATGTGCAGCACTAGTCTCACAGGTTGCTCTTTGAAAACAAATGATCAAGCAGGTTTGGGAAGAAAAACATGTTCTCCTCCTGGAATTTTCAAACACATTAAAGATGCTTAAAAGCCCTGCAATAAAGAAACTCCTTATTGGAAAAATTATATTATTATATCATATGCACATATAAATATGTAACAAGAAATCTCAATACTATGTATAATTATAATGCATCAATAAAGAATGTGGGAAGGGCTGAGCAAATAGCTCAGTTGGTAGAGTGCTTGCCTCACATGCACAAGACCCTGGGTTCAGTTTCCAGCACCACACACACACTAAAAAAAACACACAAAAAAACAAGAAGCAGGAAAATTAAATTTACAAAAATTAACAAAAGAAACCTACCTTGACTTGTTAAGTTATATGCTACATTTCTAAAACCTATTAAATAATCTTTTTGTTTGTTTTTGTACCAGGGTTTGAACCTAAGGGCACTTGACCACTGAGCCACATCCCCAGCCCTTTTTACTTTTTTAAATTTTGAGACAGGATCTTGTTAAGTTGCTGAAGCTGGCTTTGAACTTGTGATCCTCCTGACTCAGCTTCCCAAGATGCTGGGATTACAGGCATGTGCCTCTAACGATGTCAAAGATTCAGCTGAATACTTCTAAGAAAATGGATCTGTCCCAACTTTCCCACTTTATGGGTTTTTTAAAAAATAGATTCTAAAATAGGTGGCTTCATCCTGGATTAAGCAGCTATTTAGGACAGAAACTAACACTGAAGAGATGGTGCATGTGCCACCACCTTTGGTCTGGTCTCTGAAGACAAATGTCACTAGTTAATTCCAGTGCTATCTCATGAACCCAGATGTGGTCTCAGAATCCTGGCTCAACATAGCATCCCATCGAGATATGTTGGCATGTGAGATTAAATTTATATTTCATCCCTAAACTAGCTTCCAGATCTTGGGACTATGGGTTTCCAAAGTGACAATGTCATCATCATCACTATCACAGTTGTCCTTCATTGAGAAGTCATGCTAGACACCAGGCTAAGGGTTCACATGCATTCTGCTTTCACCCCGGCAGCAACCCTAAGAGGGCTCGTATGGCTGTTCCTATTGCATCCTGCCCAAGGGTTTCCCAGTTTGAAAATGGCTTAGCTGACATGTTGGCAATGCCAACCATGTTGTTCCCAGAAAACATCCTCAGACACGATCAATCATGCTGAGTTAAACAACCAGTGTGCCCAGGCTTGTACAAGCACAGGCTATTCCCCAAAAAACCATTTTGTCTTTAGTTTTATTCTGGAAATGACCTGTAAGATGAGGCCAGAGTCCCCACTAGTGCATGTTAGAGAAGAGAAATGTGGATATAAGAATAAGGTCTGAGGTCTACCCAGGAGGATCTTAGAGGAAAGAAAAAACCTAAATGGGGTTAGGAGTTGCATGGTAAGGTTGGAACACAGCCCCGGGTGAATTGGCTGGTGTCATGCCCTGAGACACAAAGCATACCTGATTCTTTCTGGACTCTCTCTCCAAGGACTGCAAAGCCGCAAGTCTGATTAAGGAACTCTAACCAATAAAAGCACCTCTGGTTCCAACAGCAAAGGTGCCAATTATCTGCTGTGGCTCAGCCAGTGCAAATGGAAATCTTAAAAAGCAGCCATGTGCTTTCAACATCCTGTACCAAATGAGGTCTCCAGATACTCAGTCATATGCTCTGCCCCAGAGCAAAAGTTCCAAGCAGGGCAGGTGTCTCACTTGGTTCTGGTATCTTGATAATGCGGGACAATGAGAGGACTTTCCAAGTTTAGTTGGAAAATCCCTTTGAAGGGTAGACTCATTTTTCCCTTGGCAGAGCACAATCATCTCAGTGAACACATTATTGTCCCTTGGTGACCCCATCAAGTCTCATTGACTTCCCCATTACAGCAGGGGCAGACGGGCAGACTCACTTGTGGTCCATTACTGACTCCTCTAGGATGTGACTTTCTCCTGGAGACTTGAGGTGCCGGGTCCTTAGCAACTCCCACTTTGCAAGCGGCAACTGGCTTTGAGTCTACATTTCCAGAGCTGCTTCAGCCAGCAAGTGGCTGTTCCCTCTCCCCATGGACTGCTGCATAATTCTGCTGGGACAGAGCCTAAATGATCCCCAAGCCTGCTGGAGCAGCTGTATTTCCTTGCAGAGTCCCTGACCCTCACCTGGCCATCTGCTGGGGAAAACACTGGAAGAGAGGTGCTATGCAAATAGGAGGTAGCTGATGGAGCTGCTCTTTTCTCCCTGTCACTTCTCATCAATTGCTCTCTCCCTTGCTCATTGTCTCTTCTGCTTTCCCAACAGCAGAGTGACTATGAACAAGGCAGCAGCAATCAAGCTTTTATACAATAGAAACAGGTCGGGCCAGATACTTTCTACTCCCCAACGCCTCCCCCCAGCCTCTGTGTGAATACAAAAAAGCAGTCCAGGGACCTCCAAAGCTCCCCCACAGCCCTGTGAAGGGCAGGAGCACAGACCAGCCAGCCTGCAAAAGAATAGAATCACAGCATAGCATCTCAACCTTGCTAGCTGTAACATCTTCCCCAATGCCATACGACCCCAGCTACTAAACAGAGAGGAACTAATCGATAATTGTTGACTTTCAAAATGGGGTATGAGCCTTCGGTTGAAAATGCATGAAGCACCCCAAAACAAATTCTTACGTACTGTTTTTAATAGGATTTAGGTCTCTACCCTCTGCGTTTTTTAAAAAATAATGGTCAACTGCATCAGAGACAAATTGATTTCCTAGTCAAAATAATTCATTTCTGTCCATCCACATCACTAATAAAAATTTCCATATTTATTTGACTTTCATCTTTTTTTTTTTTTTTTGCTCTAGTCATGTAAGGTAGGTAGAGGGGATGATCCAAGGTGCATGAACGAATCCCCTTCACTCTGCCAAGCAACCATTCGCAGTTAACCAAGAATGGATCTCCTGAAGGCAATGGAAACTAGTGCAAATCAAAATGAACAGATTTACAGCCCATGCCGAGAGCGTGTGTTTGCTCACACTGCTTGCAAGACAGCAAACGGTTCTGAAAATTAAACGTGAAAAATCCAAAGACCGAAGACCGTAGCCCATCACAGGATGAGAGAACAAGTCCCTGACAGTCCAACTAATGCCTATAATCACAGTGATAAAGGCTCATAAATGGCTTCATTCCACCTTGTCACTCACAGCCCTGGCAGCCCCCCTTATTCCTGCTACCTACAATGACCTCTGTGATGCTTGAGAAAACAGCTTCCTGCTGTGAGTTCTCTCTCACAGAGGGGCCAGATGGGGTGGTTTTGCTCCATTCTTTGCGCCTGTAAAGGGAAAATGCCAACAGAAAGATTCATTACAATCCAGCCCATCTCTGCAAAGCTTCTCTGATTTATTAGGGCATAAACTGCTGTACAGGCTGTAATGAGACATAAATGTTCTGGAAGGCCTATGAACTCCAGGAGGAAACGCCTAGCCATCACACTTCTGTGCACCTAATTTATTAACAGCTTGAGCCGGCACAGCCTGGAAAAACCTGCCAGCTTCACAGTCTGCAGCAGTCACCTTTGGGGTGGGCAGGGGAGAGTGGGAAAACCTGTCCAATGCAGAAAAGTGACAGAAAACTTATGGGCATGCTGCATAAAATTGTGGAAGTTGCAAGTTTCTGTATGTGCTCCATGGCAGGCATGTGGCCATGCTTGCTGTTGTGGAGAGCGAGAGTCCCCACTTACGTGACAGGAAGATCAAACTGGACTTTTTGTTGTTTCAATGTTCCCTTGGATTTGATCGAATACAGGTGAGAGTGTATTATTTCAGAAAAGCCCCAGTCACTAACTCCCTCTCTCATTTGAAGGATGTTTTTGGGATCCCATGCAGTGGTTACCCCAACCCATTACAACACTTTTTGTAAGACAATTAGCATTTTTGCTCTTAGACATTGCCCTTTCAGTTCTAAAAATAGAACAAAAAAATTAACAACAGACTGGTCCATTTTTATACTACCTATAGTTCGCAAACCAATTCTTTTTCTTAGATCATACTACGCCTGTCTCTTTAATTCAATTTTGGGGGCGTTTGCCAAGCTTCATGAAAAGAACGAGATCAAGTCGTGAACTGCCAAGAAAATATATAACATCCTGACTTGATATTACGTATTAGCCATTTTACACTTCATGCACTAATGAAAAGAGATCACCATTCATTTTCACAAGGCCTCTTGAGCACATGGTGTATGCTGGAGATCATACCAGAAACAGAGAAGTGCCCCAACCTAGAACTGACTATGTGATTTGTGGTGCAAAGTGGAACTGTGTAAGGTATTAAGGATTTCCAGATGAAAATGGCAGAGCATTAGGTCAAGCAAGCATGGAATGCTTCCGAGCATGGAACTGTGTGACTGCCCAGTAGCATGACCATACCAGTCCTGATGCTATTACCTTAGTGGAGCTTACAGCTCAATGAAGGAGTCAAGCAATAAGACTACATCATTAATGAGAGTAAGAAATGGAGGTAAATGCTCAGAAGGCAAGGAATGTTGGTCCATCTGAACCTGGGACAAGGTTAGATGATCCCTGAGAATGGTGTAGTACAGGCAGGCAAGATGTGTCCACAGGAGTCTGGCAAGGGATGGAGCAGCTTATGCAAATGACCTCTGGGGAAGGAAGCCAATGTCCTGGTGCAGAAAAAGCCCAGGTTTGAGGCAAAGCATGAAAAACACTAGAAGCCTTGCTTCTGCAGGGCCTTGCAGCTGCATGTAGAAGCAATTGTTTGCAATAAGCATGGTTTATCAGTCATGATATACCTATCCCTTGTACAGGTCTTCTTCTAAGATCCTGGCTCCCAGAGTCAAACAGCTGAAGCGACAAACCCATTTACCACTATAGCCGTCCACACAGGTTTGGGGAAGATATTTACGCTGTAACACCAGAAGGAACAGAATGAATTTGTTTTTAATTTAAAAGACTAAGAACTCCTCGTGCTGCAAAGCAAATGCCAAGAGCGAGCTCAGAGTGCATTCCACACCTGAGCAATAAGCCTGCGTCAACAGCGACTGAGATACTGTCTGAGATACTGTCGCTGTGATCAAATACGGAGAAAGGCCAAGGAGGCTTCTTTGAACAATAATGGGGCCTCACTCACACATTAACTGCATGGCTCCTGGTCCCCAGAGTATTGGAGCCATCCTCCTGGCAGCACTTCTGTTGGCAGATCATGGTTGGCCTCTTGCACTCTGCCAAGCAGTTTGCACTTGATGAAATGTTATTGTGTAAATGGAGAAAGAAGGTCTCTTACCTCTCAGCCACATGCTAATGATAGCACGGAAAAAATTAGCACAGAAAAAATAAAAGGCCTTCAAGGCATTTTATGGTTGATTGGCCCACTTCTTTTCATTGGGTCTGATTTATTACTAATATTTAAGGCACTGTCTCCCTGCTCAGAGCATTTGATGTTTTTTTTTTAATTTGTTTCCTGAGGTCTACTGATGATATTTGCTCTTAAAACATGTGCTCTCTTTAAACACAGCAAAATTATAATAAGTAGCCTTCTGAATTTTTGATTAAAAATTCTATTATTGTTTTTTGCCATTTCAAGGTGATACAAAACTCAAATTTGAAAATGTCTATTTGGACCTTTTCACATGTGGTCCAACTATTTATCACTTTTCAACAAATGATTGTATTGTCCTGTAACTCAAAAAAAAAAACAAAAAAAAAAACGGGTCCATGGGATGGTAGGGAGGCTATTTGCAAACAGAAATAAATTAAAAGTATGATTGTGTACAGCAAAATGGGAACTTTAGCAGTTTAAAGAGCTGGCAGGCTGTGGTTTTGCATGCTGACACACAGCAGCTCTGCTTACTGACATTTAAACATGGAGGCTTGCAGCAGCTGACAGGTACCTTACAGATAACCGCAGCAGCAGAAGCAGGAAACAAAGCAACAGGGGCAGAACAATCCCCTTTAGGCTTAGAGCAGCAAAACCCCAAGCTGTGTGAGCTAAGGGTCAGTAGGCTATTGACAGGGCTGTACCCATATAAGGAACGTAGAATGCACCCTCCAATAGATTTGCACCAACTTCCTTGCCTTGATGTACCCAAAACTCACTTATGTATAAAAATAAAAGCCCTGCTGTGCTCAGGGCTTGGATTTTAGGAATTACCCCTCTGGGCCATGGCGCCACTAATAAAGTGTGGCTTCCAGATCTCAGTGTCCTGAGCCTCATTTCCCACTGCATGTTCATCTAACCACTCCAAGTGGCCTCTGGCTTCTTCTTTTTTTTTAATTTGTTCTAACTAGATATACATGACAGTTGAATGCACTTTGACACACCATACATAAATGAAGTATAATTTCTCATTCTTCTGGTTGTACAAGATGTAAAATCACACCGTTCCTGTAATGGTATATGTACATAGGGTAATAATGTCTGATCTATTCTACTATCTTTCCTACCCCCATACCTGCTCCCCTCCCTTCACTCCACTCTGCCTGATTCAAAGTACCTCTATTCTTCCCTGGACCCTGCCCCTTTATTGTGAATTATCATCTTCATATCAGACAAAACATTTGGCCTTTGATTTTTTGGGTTTGGCTTATTTGCTTAACATGATATTCTCCAGCTCTATCCATTTACCTGAAAATGCAACAATTTCATTCTTCTTTAAGGCTGAATAATATTCCATTGTGTATATATACCACATTTTCTTTATCCATTCCTCTGTTGAAGGGCTTCACTTACCACTTCATTCTAGCCTCTGTTTTAGATGATGGTTACTGAAAATGCATTTGACCAGCACAAAACAAAAGTAACCAGCAGATTTCATAACCTATTCTAAAAAAGACCAATACATGTTTCATTCTTTTAAGGTACTTTCAAATCCTGAGGTTCAAGAATTCCAAATTTATGTTTGAAAAAAATAGTTCAAGGAAGGGTCCCTTTTCTGTATCTTTTTCAATCAGGATGTTTTAGGAACAGTACAAATGCAATAATTATGTGCACCAGCCATAATGCAGATGTGTGACTCACAGGAGGGGACCTGGCTTTGAAGCTAGAGTGGGCTGCTTCTGATAAAAACAAGAATAAACTAACCCTTCGTCAATCCAGCATGGGAACAGCTCTTTTAATGGAGGAAATTCTACCCCTAGAGCCAGAGAACTGCACCCAGATGTTCCACTGGATTTCACCCACCAAATACAGGGACAAGTTCTTATAAGGATTCTGTTGTCCCCAGTACTGGGACAGACAGAAGGTGTTTGACTGCACCTGGCATTTCCAACCCTGTTGGGGATAATTCTACTTCCAGACTCTTCATACCACTAGGTAATCCTCTAGGCACCCTGAATCACATGGCACAAAACAAGACTCGCCTTTTGTCTTGGGAAATTTGGTTTAACATCTTTTAAGCCCTTTGCTTCTGTATATATTTTAAGGGATCCATTTGGAAAGAAGATGACTTCACAGCAAAAATGTCTTTAATACCTGTAGCAATTGGAAGAGATTCAGGAGACTTTGTGTAGGAGGAAAGAAATGAGCAGGCACCCCTGACTTTCTTTACTGTTGTGTTAGCAATAGAGTGGGGGGCTCTCCTCCTCACATGGAGCATCTATATTTGTGGATATAGAAATCGAGGCAGCAACACTCTATAAATGTCACTCTAAACAGCTCCTTCTTGGCTTGGGCTCCATTCACTAATATATTAAGGAACAATCTACTTCTGAGGGAAATTCAAGCTTAGCTTTGTTCTGATGTTACTTGGTTACCAATGACTTATTCATAAAAAATGTATTTTATTTTCTATTTTGTGCAATTGGAATATTAGACTCTCTCTTACGTGTTTTTTCTCAGAGACATGTTCTTCCAGCACAACTTTTCCTCTCTCTTTATTGTTACTTTTCAACACTATCTATTAGGAAATTGAAAGAGTCTTGAATTTCCCTTTAATAAATAAGGAATTATTAGAAGGAAAATAAATCTTTTTCCTCATCATTTTCTCCATCAATGAAATACAGAATAACATATCAAAGGTAGATTTTCTGAGTTCTAGATCTCTTCTATCTATATCCTTCCCTGACTAAATATCCATCCAGCCATTCAAATATCCAGACTCCCTCCTACCCAACCATACACACAACCATCCATCCATCCACCCCTCCGTCTAAGTACTAACTAATGTTACAGTTTATGAAATTCAAGGTCAAAGAACTCATTCCCTTTGGCCTTTGTCCATATTCTCATCCTATTTCTGGCAGTTTTGTGGTATTATGAGTCTTACTAATGCATTGTGGGGATAATCTTGTCATTTTGGGATCAGTATAGTTAACTTTACACTTGGGTACTCACGCAGCATGTGAAGCTAAGGAAAACTGATTTTCTTAGAGGGAATAAAAAAGAAGTACATCATAAAATAACTTTGTATTTCATTTCCAAGTTCTGCAGCTATAAATAAAGCTTTGCTCCTTGAGCTAGAAGGCGAGCCCCCAAGGATTGCCTCAGAGCTCCATGCTAAGTGGCGGACAGAGCACGAGGGAGATGAATACATTTCATTACCTCCAGCTTATACTGTAGGCATAATTAGAACTCCTTTGAGAAGTCAACTAATTATATAATATCCAGCAAAGTATGTGAGGATTTCATTTTGGCATTAAATAGAATCGATCAAGCTCCCTTTTAATTTATGATTCCCTACGTGAAGGGGACCGAATGGCAAGTGATTTCCACAGCAATGGTTTCCGATTAGAACTGCTGGCTCACATAAAGGTAGAGCATATATTATCCCCTCGGGGCCTCGCTGGAGAAAAAGGCAGCTTAGATCAGCCCAATATATTATCAGATGTCCCTATTGTCCTACAGAATCAAGGCTGTGGGTATATTATTTCTGCATGAGACTGTGGTAATGCAAACGACCAACAGAGGCACCAAATGAACAACCTTTAGTGCCTGACTATCATCCGTTCTCGACATTGCCTAGATGGAGCAAGGCCATTTGGTCCCCAAATAAGAGGTTGTAGCTGAAGCCCCCATGTTCTAACTCACAGCGGCACCTCCACCTCCAGCTGCTGATGGCTCCCCGCTTCTCCCTCCTTGCAGAACTTTTAAGTAGACAAGGAGCTTCCTCCACTTTGCTTGCCTCCTGCAAAAAGCACCAGACTCTGGACCCTCCCACTCTGCCCTTTCCATCTCCAGGGAGTTTCACCTTCCAGTCTAGGCCTGGAAATGGCCTTGGTGCTTTCCAAAGAATTTCTCCAGTTTGTATCAACAAAGACCAAAGAAATGGAGGAACAAAGGCATTCTCCATGCAGAGAAACTGAGAGGTACAACCAGGCAGTTTTGTGCACAGGTAACTTATAAAACAAATTGTGACATTCCCCCCACAAACCCCAAATTACTGTCAGATAAATTAGCCTCAGATGATGCTTCAGAAAACCAGTGAGGAAGTAAGCAATCCAGCTGCTATGTGTTTACCCAGTGACCAAATAAAAAAAAGGCACAAAAAAAGAGATTTTTGAACATTTTGAGTGACACAATATGTTGGAACATGTAGCTGTGTGTTCCTGACTTCAGAAAGATAAGGTCAGGCCTTCAGGATATGTGAAATCCTTGCAGGGGGACAGAGGATTCTGAACCCGTGGCACAGGGCCACCACTGGCTTTGCTAGGCAGGACAGATTCTGCTCACTGGTTGGTTTTCCAACTACATTGGCCCTCAAAAGCCTTCCCAAAGGAGTGCTCCAGAAACCTAGTGCTGTAGGCCTAAAGCTGGCCTTTGGGATGAAACTGTGTAGTCTCAGATTTGGTGCAGCGTCGCTGGAGGTGATGAAAGAGTTGATAATGATTTTCCACTCTCCCCATTTTCTTGGAGGGATGCTGGTGAGAACCGGGCTGGCTCAAGCCCCCTTGACAGAATGGAAAAAATCTAAACTCCACGCAAAAGAAGGGCAGCACAGAAAGGAATGCTGGAGGGGAACCAGGGATGGGCTGAATGCGACTACACCATCAACTGCAGAGAAGCAAGACACAGGCTCAAGGAGGACCAGAGGATGGCGGGGAGGCAGCCACCATCCTAGCTGTGTGAGAATGACCCCCACACTCACTTGTCCAAGTCCCCATCCTTGGGGCACAGGACTCCGAGACTGGTGTACACATGGCAAGGAAGGGCTCAGCCCCTGTTCCCTTATGTATCTCACAGATGTGTCAGCTGGTATGAGTTAGGCCAGCAGTGACCACATTTTGGGGAGAAATTATCCATTGATTTATCACCAGGGGCATAAATCATAAGTGCATTTAGTTGTCTTCATCGCCTTTCTGTCATCCTGCCCCTCTGAAGTGAAATTAAGAGGCAGATGTCTTATCTGGCATCAATTCCAGATCCCATTTTGTGTTTTAAAAAAAGAAAACTAGGAAGGGTTTCACACAAGCCTTCTGCCACAGGTTGATCAAAGTCTCGGTGCCTTGAAGACCAAGTCACCATGCAGATGCTCCAAGAGGCCCAAGGATACCAGGGGTGGACGCTTCAGTTCACATGGTCCCTTGGGTCCAAGATGAGGCTGAGGATAACAGGAGGTCCCACACTGGCTCTAAAACAAGCCAACCAGAGGCCCACAAGACACCAAGGCCCATGGAGCTTCCTGCACACAGGGAAAGGTCCCAAAGTCCATGTAAGAACAAAGTGTGGCCAGTCATGGCTGTAAATTTTAAAATTTTAAATCAGCCATAGCCAGGATAGAGAGGCATCCTTCCAGAATGTTCTCAAGATTCCCTCTTATTTGCACATTCTCGGGGTTAGTCATTTTCATGTTATTGGGGATTCTGATTCAGTCATTCTCTTCTCTTTCTTCAAGATATTTTTTCCCATTTCCCTTTCTGGTCCATGGATCAAACGGTCCTCCCACATGCTTTTGTTCTTCTTGAAAAAGAACTGGGAGGATCTATTAGCAAGGCTGTTTGGCAAATTAGAAGTTCAGAGAGATTGAGTGGCTTGATCACACAGCTCAAGGCTACACTGAACATCAGACTCCGCTTTCATCTCCTTCAAACTTAAGACTCTAATACTTGGTTACTCCTACTAGGTTTTCACTTATAAAGGAACAATGAGAAATCATTTCTCTTTCCTGTCTCTTCTAAAGTACTCCTGAACATTCTGCCACAGACATCAGTCAGGTGGCATTGAGGAGAGAAGAAAGTGTGACAAGCTCCTGGCCTTGAAGCTATAAGGCAAGAGAAGCAATGCTTTTGCAGGCCTGAGCCTGAGGGTGTAGGAGGGACCAAGCCATGGCTAGGAGAGGTCTGGAGGATGAGGTCCAGAGAGAGCTGCCAACCCCTAAGGGAACTCTTAGTTCTTTCTGTCTAAGAAGCCTTCCTAAGCCCTCCACATCTGTTCCAGGTAGGCACTTAGTGCCTAAACCCTGCTGGATACCATGCACAGCTGTTAACAGGCTCCCTTTACATTCTTCTTTGTTCTAGTCAGTAAGCGTAGCCTCTGGGGACCACAGGTGAGCCAAGCAAGGGAGTGTCAGGCCCCACACATGATGGTTTGAGTCTTTTCAACTCTGAAAGCACATGATTTGTGTTCAGTGCTCAGTAGTACAGAGAGAATTAAAGTAACCATTCTCATTCCCATTCCCCTCATCTATTCATCCACACCCTATCCATTATCCATCCATTTACACACACACACACATATGCATACACACACGTAGCTTCATATTAAGCAGCTATTATGTGCCAACAGCTGATTGCAGGGTATATACTGATTAATGAGAGGGAGATGTGTGCATAAGGTAGACAAAGAACGAATAAAAATTAATAACTGGGAGAAACTTGAAGTGAATATCTGACTTTAAACATAAATGATGGTGTCATTCAGGAAAATAGCAGGTATATCTAGGTGCAGTAGGGCATGCTTGTAATCCCAACCACTCAGGAGGCTGAGACAGGAGGATTGCAAGTTTGAGGCCAGCTTCAGCAACTTAGAAAGACTCTGTCTCAAAATTAAATGTTAAAAAAAAGGGAGGTGGGGATGTAGCTTAGTTAGCTCATTGGTAAATTGCCCCTGAATTCCATCCTGGTAACAAAAAAAAAAAAGCAGATATGATAAAAGCCTATAGCAGAAAGAGAAGTAGTGGTCAGGGGATGCTTTGCTGATTAGATATTTATACACATATATATTATAAATATTTTAGTATTTTGTGAATATACATATATGTGAATATATATACATATACATTTTAAATACATGTGTGAATATGTTTCTATATACATATTAAAACACACCCTCAGATCTGTGCTTTGATCTGTAAGACATCTGTGTGAGCCAAATAGCTGATCCTTTGGGATTGTCTTGGAGGCCTGGATGGGCCACTAGTCAGCTCTTTACCTCTGCTAGTGAATCTGTAGCAGCAACGCAGGAATCTCTAAGCGTTCTGCCTGTAAGAGGCAGCAGCAGAGGCCGGTACCCTACGATCTACAACTCCATTTCTTTCTCCTCCTATCAGGGAGCCAGTTGTCAAAGCCTAGCTTCACAGGACTTCCTGGGTTTTTTCTTCTTTGTCTTTAAGGAGCCTGGAATTTTTGTTTAATAAGGAAGAGCTCATAAAAAACATTTCCTAAGTCAATAGGGAGAGGACCGGTACTTTAGGAGAGGGTTCAGGTAATTATTCTGTAGGGAGAAAACACATTTCAATCACGTCTCCTTGGCTTACACAGACATTCTTCCATTCTGAGCTCTGATGCAGAACTGCGTCCTTTGAAATTCTAAATCCATCACTTTCTCTCTGTGTCCTATTGAGGCTCAAAACAAATCACATGAAAGCAAAACGGAAGCAATTCAAATCTTAAAAGCCTTGAAGTTTCCATGGGTTCGGGGGTCAGACTCATAGAAGCAAGAGTCAAGAGGGCCAAAACTTCAGGTTTCTAACCCAAAGGGCTCCAGATGCTGGCCTCCAGCCAGGCTAGCATTCCCTGAATCAGAAGACACTTTGAAAATCTGTTCCCCTGCTCTGATGGGGCCCTGGGAGGCTTCCTGGCCATTAGCTAAACCTCTCTCGATGGCTCACTTTAGGTTCACATTCCAGTGCAGATTTCCATGTAGCCCTCTATTCTTTCCAAATACTCACGTCAGGCCGCAGAATTCATGCCTGACAGTGAACATGCAGCTCCTAAGAGTCTCTCCCAAAGAGGCCCATTAGTCACTGCCCTCCACTGTTTTCTTTTCTAGATAGGAATCCCTGAGGAGGGAAGAGAATAGAAGAAAATCTATTTTTACACTACGGAAGAGCAAACAATGAACCAAACTCAACTTGTATGTGAAGAACCCGGGAGAGGGGGTAAAGGCTCTTGTGGGAGGCTCTGGGCTGAGCAAAGGGTCTGGAAGGAGCCAGGCCTGGAGTGTTGGGCTGCAGTAATAGAACACACTCACAGAGCCCTATAAATCTGTTTCCTTCATAGTTTTCATAGAAATGATTAAGGCAAGATTAGTCGGCTGCATAACAGGTTGATAGCCAAAATATTTGGCGTCAGGAGCCTTAGGTTTTATCCCCAGATGTTTCAAGAGGGAATGCAAGGGTCAGTTTACAGAGAGTATCTGATTTCTCAGAATCTACTGAGAGAAAAAGCTTCATTTATGAGGCATGAAGGTGATTTCTCTATCAAAAATGTTAGCTGAGAAAGCAGAAGTCTCCTCTGCGATGAAGATCTCGTAACATGGAAAAAGTATTAAGTGCCAAGAGGCACAAGGCTTATGGTCAGGCTTTTGAGAATCCTTCCTTTTGGGCTGCTGGAATCAAGTTCAAAAGGTAAATCCTACTTCTCTGTGCATGTAGCATTCATTCACTACAGTAGGGATGCAGAAAATTTGCCTTGACCCATATCTACTTGTTCTTCCTTCCGTCCATAAAGGTTTACTAAGCACCTACTATGTATCAGACACAGGGCCAAGTATTATGTTTTATAGGAGGAAAAAACAGGAACCCATCTTGGTGAATACCAGGGAAGACAAACACTACAGAGATTATGATACTAATCATCGGTCCCCACCATCGTCATTGCTACTGGAGATGGTCAAGGTGCTGGGAAATCTCTTCCCTGGAAGAATTTCCCGTCCAAGGCCATTCCCTCCAACCATGGCAGTTGTCCTGAAAGTTAGTCCACCACCATTTAGAACTCAAAACACACTTATCTGCAATTGTCACCGAAAAAGTCCCTGGGCACTGCAAAAGTCACTGCAAAAGTCCCTGGGCACTGTACATCTCCAAAAGAGCTCAACAGGAAAGCCCCAGGCAGGTTTTGATGTTCTCTGTCTACCCCAGGGTCTCAGACCAGCAGGAGGAGCTGGAGATCAGACTATAATACCCAGGCTTTAAAACAAGTTGGTTAACCTGCTCTCGGTTCTTTTTCCTTGCCTATAAAAAGGACAGACTGTCAATATTTAAGTCATAAAAGTGCTGCCAGGACCAATGAGGTGATGCTAGCACAGAGCTCAGCCAAGTACTCAGCTGGCATTCAGGAAAGCTCCCTGAGACTCCCTGGGTCCCTGGTCCCTTGAGTCACAGGAATAGACAAAGCAGAAACACTGTCCTGCTCTCAGAGTTCTGCTTCTGGTGAATGAGATGACAATCACAATGTACTTCTTTAAGATCTTAGCCTAACATGCTACAGATGAAAAGTGCTGTCAATACAAGGAAAGCTATGAAGCAGCTGAGGCCAGGATCAGGGGGATCCTTAAATCAGGTAGTGGGGGAAGATGTCATTGAAAAGGCATCATTGGAGCCAGGGCATGAAGGAAGTGAAGAGTGAGTCAATGGAGAAACTTGGGGACAAAGTCCAGGCAGAAGGAATAGGAAGAGAAAATGCCCCAAAGTAGCCATGATAGCAGCGGGCTAACCAGAGGTCAGGACAGCAGTGGAGAGACCATCCAGATAAACCAGAACCCATCAAGCTAGGCTTTGTTGTCCAGAGATGGGACTTTGCCCTAAACTCAGCACAGAGTGGGGAGCTTGGGGAGGATGTGAGAGGGGAGAGGTCATTGGTACCATCTACTTTCAGTTTCCAAAAGATCTCTCTAGGTCCACAGGAAGACTTTCCATTCATTGGTTGTTTTCTTTTTGGTACCAGGGATTGAACCCAGGGTGCTTAACCACTGAGCCACATCCCCAGCCCTTTTTATATTTTATTTTGAGACAGGGTCTTGCTGAGTTGCTTCAGGGCCTTGCTAAGTTGCTAAGGCTGGTTTTGAAGCTGTAATCGAACTGGTTCAGCCTCCCAAGCCTCTAGGATTACAGATGTGTGCCACTGCACCCAGCCAGTTGTTTTATTTGCTGTAACAAAAGTTTTTTTCATTTGATGTAGTACTACTTATGCAATTACTACCATTTATATTTTCATTGCTTATAATATTGGTGTCATTTCTAAGAAAATCCAAACCATATATAAATGATATGCAAGCCATATATCTGGTAAAAGGTTAATTTTCAAAATACATCACAAACTCCTAAAACTCAATATCAAATAATACTAATATTAACATAATAATATAAACATAATTAAGAAGTGGGCAAAGGACTCGAATGCACACTTTTCCAAAGAAGACATGCTAATGACCCAAAGGTGTAGGAAAGACCCTCAACATTGCTAATCCTCAGAATAATGCCAATCAAACCCTACACTTGTTAGGATAGCCACTATTAAAAACACAAAAGGAAATGGGTGTTTTCAAGAAAAGGGAACCCTTGCCCAGTAATGGTAAGACTGTAAACTGGTACAGTCATCTTGGAGAAACACTATGGAAGTTTCTCAAAAAATTAAAAACAGAATGACTGTACAACCCAGCAATCCCATTTCTAGGTATATATCCACAGAATTGAAATCAGGATTCTTCTTCTTCTTTTTTTTTTTTTTTTTTTGGTACCAGGGATTGAACACAGGGGCTCTTAACCATGAAGCCATATCCCCAGCCCTTTTTATATTTTTTTATTTAAAGATGGGGTCTCACTGAGTTGCTTAGGGCCTCCCTAAATTGCTGAGGCTGGCTTTGAATTTGCAATACTCCTGCCTCAGCCTCCTGAGCTTCTGGGATTACAGGCACATGCCACTGCACTTCAAAGAGATCGCTGCACTCCTAAGTTTGGTGCAGTATTATTCACAATAATCAAGATACAAAAACAACCCAAATATCCATAGGCAGAGGAATGGACGAAAAGAAACTGTAATATATACACACAATGGAATATTATCCAGCCTCCATAAAAAGCAAATTCTACCATTCGCAATAGCTCTGAAGGACCAGGGAGACACGCTATGTGAAATAAAGATTTGTCACAGAAGAACAAATACTGTAAGATCCCTTTGATAGGTAGCACCTAAAGTAGTTAAAGATATAAAAGGAGACAATAAAATGGTTGTTACCAGGGGGTAAAGGAGGGGGTGACTGGGGAGCTGTTCAATGGGTTAAAGTTACAGTCACACAAGAAGAGTTCATTGCAGGGATGTGCTATACAACATAGTGCCTCCAGTTAATCATAAGGTATTGTGCACTTAAAATTTGGCAAGAAGGTGTGTCTCATGAAACTTTTGGTCGGAATAAATATGTTTCTTACCTGGATTGTGATCATGATAATGTAAGTGTATACACACGCCCAAAACAACAAACTACACAAACGCTGCTGTGTGGGGAAGAGGCTGTGGAGTGCCCGCTTCTTCTGAGAGTTGGGCAGGAATGGGATTTGGTTGCAGTGTAAGCTGTGTGTGGCTGGGTGGAGAAGCTCAGCTGGCTGCCAGGCCTGTGGGCCTCTGAGTCCCCACACACATGCTCCTGACAGTGTGTATGTGGCTGGGTGGGGCTCTGCCTTCACCATGATAGTGCTCTCCATCCTTCATGGCCTGCTCTATGAAGGAAGTGGGCAACATGTCAACTGATGAGATAATGAACATAAAAGATGGGGTAAGTGAGGTGGCCGCCAGCTCTCCTGGGTGGCTGCTGGTTCATTTCTGACTCCCCAAAGCAAGGAGTCTCTGTGAGAGCACACCTCCTTTTACTTGGGTCCAGCAAGTTCACAATCCTCCTCTCGCTATCAGGGAGTTGTGAGGCTTTCTGTCCACCTATGGGGAAGCTTTGCCAACAGAGCAAACAAGGTAAGAAATTAGTGCCACGCTACTTAAAACAGTTACATGCTTTGAAACTCACTGAACGTCTCATTCACATGCCCTAACCTCCTGTGCCCAGGCTGCATCCTCTTCTGTCTTCACAGCAGCACAGGTAGATGAGAGGAAGTTTAGTCAGCTCAACCTACTGAGCTTGGGGCAGGATCCCACAGACCATAATCCTCTTCTCCAAGGACATGCACAGGTGTACCTCCAGGAACCCTGCCAGAGGGCCACAGTTCTTACTTCCCAACCCACTTTCTTGATGAGGAAACTTCAGCACAAAGAGATTAGATCACTGATCCAATGTCACCAAACACCCAAATGGTAAAGTCTGGACAGCCACCCAAGCAATCTGAGCCCTGACCATCTCTCTAGAAAATGGGTAAGTGACATACACACAACCCTCCATTTCACATCTCCTTCTTACATTTCACTAATCCAGAAAGCTCATCTTCCCTAAAACTCTTCCAAACCGATGAGCATTAGGTACTATTTATCATAATTCATAATACTTGAATGGTCAAATATTTCCCAGTATATTTTGCCAGGTGCCAGAAGTTTAGGTAAAAAGGTTACTGCAGGTATTTTTATTCATGAAATAGGTAAAAGGAAAAGCCTGGAAATGTTTGGAAAATGCAGCTGAATACGTTAATCTTCTTATAAGTCAACCAAGACACCACATAAGATTAATCCACATTCAGGGATAAAAGAGCACTTTCTATTGCCCACATCTGAAAAAATATTGCTACACCATCTTGAATTCATCTAGTACAATGGCCTTTTAACTATAACAGGGGGGTTGAGCAATGAAAGTAGCTAAAGATCATGGTGACAACACTGAATGATACGGCCACTGTGTACTGCCCATCATGTGCCCATCACTGAGCTTGCTAACACACTGTCTTGTTTAATCATGTTTTAAAAACTTTTATCTTTCTTTTTTAAAATATTTTTTAGTTGTAGATGGGCACAATACCTTTATTTTGTTTATTTATTTATTTCAATGTGGTGCTGAGGATCAAATCCAGTGCCTCATACGTGCTAGGCAAGCTCTCTACCACTGAGCTATAATGCCAGCCCTCATTTTTCTTAATCTTAACAAAACTGCAAGGTGTACATAATACCCCCATTTTATAGATGGAGCAACATGTCCACTCTCTTTCCAATAGGTAGCACTGCCCTGTCACCCCCACCCACACTGCAAGAGGCCTACTTAATAGTCCAAGAGGAATAAAAACCCAGGAAATAAGAACTTGACATACCATTGGCTTGCAAATAATGCAGAACTTATTTGGCAAGCCTCTAGCTATTATTGGGTGTGCCAGCTAATAAGCTATTGTGTTTTGGCACAAAATCCATCAGTCTTTGTAGCGTGGGGCTGGGGCCAGGATTGTGTGAACCACATTTCTGCTTGGCCAGCTGTTTCTGGCTAGGATCTGCCCCAGTGTCTGACCAGTAGAGGGGGGCTGCATGCATGAAGGAAGGCACTCCCTGTTTGCTTGCTGTAGGCTCCAGACCCCCAGTGCTTTGCTCTAGCAAAGCTGCTTCCAGCTGGCAAGGACTGTTCACTCTGGAATCAGAGAACGAATCCAGGTGGTAGTGATCATCATGATATGCACAGAATCAGACCCATTGCATCCGGCTCAAAGACCCCAGCACCCTCACCTCACAAGTGTGGGTGTCAGCCTCACAGGACCCTTCTCTGAGTTCTAATTCCTCAGCACTTGCTAACCACCATGCTTTCCTTAGAAGTCTAGGCCCCAGTCCTGTAGCCCTCTTTTCTGGCTTCCAAATGTTCTTGATAATCTCTTCCGGGGCTGGGGTTGCAGCTTGGTGGTACAGCGCTTGCCTAGCATGTGTGAGGCACTGGGTTCGACTCTCAGCACCACATATAAATAAATAAAATAAAGATCCATCAACAACTAAAAAAAATTTTTAAAAAAACAACCTCTTGCCTTCATCTTTCTTGCAGTTGCTACTTCACGATACCCTACAGTTCCCTGGTGCCCCTGCAGTCCTCAACACCTGGTTAACAATTTCTTAATGCTAAACTCTCTGTGCTCAAATAACCAGTGGTTATCTGCCTCTAACTGGGCCCTGCCTGACATAACTTCTCAGTGGCCTATCTCAGGATGGTCTAGCTTGGCCAGATGCTCCTTGCTGAGCCATGGAGGGGACACTACAACCTTCATAACTCACAAAGTATATTTTAGGAGCTACCTATTAACATTCAGATTCCAGGGTTTTGCCTGGAAGGAATAGAACCCAAGAAATATTCTTAGAAAGTTCCCCCAACTACCAACCCCTGGGGGACTTGGATGAGTAGCAGTGTGAGAACACAGGACATGGAGACCTCCTGGTCTCAGGCTCTGGGCTCTGGGGTACATTCTGTCACCTGTAAAATGGGAGTCGCAATCGGAGTGGAAGTGCTGCCCATAGGCTGGAGCAGGAGCTAGAGGGTGGGATTCTTCCCCCAGGGCAGGGAGGCTACTTGGATAGTGATTTTCTGGAAGAGATGGAGGCGACCTGGTGGGAAGGTGCACCATAGTTCCCTCACCTGCTTTCTGAAGACAGTAGCACCTGGCTGGAGGCCAAGGTCCCAGCACCAAACCCAGAAAGAGAAACAGCAGCAGTAGCAGCAGGGAAGGTGCCAATCAGCTGTCTCCAGCCCCTGCCTCCGTGTGATTTTTCAATGGCTAGCAGCAGCCACGCCTCAGCGGGCCTCATTTCTAACTTGTCTTGTCATGGTCTTCTTGCTGGAGTCACAGGGTGTCTAACACTGCAGAAGTAATTAAAAATAAACCAGGAGACAATGAACCATTTCGACTCTCCCTTCAGCAGCCAGAGCTCTTCCCATGGTGACTGAGACTGCCTTCTCCTGTCACACCGCTGACTGACCACGAGAAATGAATGTTCTCGCTGTTTCCGAAGACAGCTTTAGGATTTATCACTCTTGGGGGAAAAAAAAAGAAAATCAAATAACGGCAAGGACTCACCCAAATCTTCGAGACCAGAATGTGCTTTCCAGTCAGGGAGGATGAAAGAGTCAGTGGAAGGGATGGGAAACAAGGACAGAGAAATGCACCCACTCACCCAAGCCCAGAAATAAAACAGCAGCTAGAAACAGCAGCACCCTGGGAGATTTACAAGAAATAAGAGTTTCTGACCAAGACCACTACCCAGCCTGAAGTCAGAGAGGAAGACGGTTAGGACTAAAACCATAGAGTCCCAGTCCTAATCTCACTGCCTGATTCTCCACACGAAGGCCAGAGAGACCGTCTGAAAACAATCAGCTCATATCTCTCCCCCATCAAAAGCCACCCCTGGATCCCCATTACCCCTGGATCACAATCCCAGCTCCATACTGTGCCCTCTGAAGCCCAGAGGAGGAAGTCCCCACCTGTCCTCCTAATCTCCTACTGTGCCTGGACCCTGTATCCCCCAGGCTCCAGCCACCTGCTCTTCATACAGTTCTTTATGCAACTTCTTCTCCTCTCCTTACCAGAATATTCTCTGCAGTGGGGTCCCTTCACTCATACATGCCCCCCTCCCAGAGACTTCCTTGGCTGCCCTGTTTATAGGAGGTGCCAGCACAGCACTCCCTGATTCACATCCACACTTGTCTTGTTCAGATCTATCATAGTTGGGTATAGTGGCATGTGCCTGTAATCCCAGCAGCTCAGGAGGCTGAGGCAGGAGGACTGTGAGGTCAAAGCCAGCCTCAGCAAATTAGCAAGACCCTGTCTTCAAATTAAAAACAGGAAAAATTTAAATAGAATGTAGCTTAGTGGTGAAGTGGCCCTGGGGCCTGGGTTTGATATCCAATACCAAAAATGAAAGAAAGAAAGAAAGAAAGAAAGAAAGAAAGAAAGAAAGAAAGAAAGAAAGAAAGAAAGAAAGAAAGAAAGAAAGAAAGGAAGAAAGGAAGGAAGGAAGGAAGGAAGGAAGGAAGGAAGGAAGGAAGGAAGGAAGGAAGGATTGATTTATTGTGATTTCTAATTAACTGGCCTTTACACTGTCTATCACTGGTGATATGTTACTGTTTTTAGGTCTCTTTGTAAGTGTCTTATTAACCCCACACTCCTGAGCTCTATTACAATAGCCTGGGACACAATGAGACCCCAATAAATACCTGTTGCATGACTTAACTACCTGCATGATTATCCACTTCTTCTATTTCCTCTGCCAACACTCCCTGCCATTCTTTATTGTCTCTATTAATGTGTTTCTATGTGACAAAGAATAGACACAGCCAGTAGGGAAGTATGAGGCATTTTGAGACACATGCACGCATGCGCGCGCTCACACATACGCACACTATCATAACTCCTTCTAAAGCTGCCTGTGGTCCTGGGCTAATCCTTTGTCCTCTCAACCTACTCAAAGGAAAGGAAAAAAATGGGTGGGGGACCTTTCCAAACTGCTTAAGAGTGTTTAAGGATTAGGTTCTTAAAAGGATAAATCCCAACCCAGCTCAGAAACTCTGAGGATGTCACATCCTTTCTAGGATGTCACAGGCCCAGGTGGAAAAGGATGAGGATAGGGGATTCCTGGGCTTTGCAAAACCACCTCAGAGGCTCTGAGGCAGAGCTAAGCCTTTCAAGCACCCTGAAGGCCACTGGGCCAGAGCTGCCTTGGCCTTGAGGCTTTATCTTTCCAATTATGCCAAGGGAGATGACTGCCTAGGCAAACCCCCAAGAAAGCCCATCTTGGAGACACACAGGACATTAGCTCAAAGCTCCACGATTCCCAATAGGTTTTTCAAAAGTGCTCCAAAGCCACATCCCACAAACTATGCTATGATCCATGGCTTCCTTTGATTTCCAAACCAAGAGCTGCTTTTGTTCCCTCTTTGCAGGCCCCACCAAGGATACTCCAAGGACCCTGAGCCCTGGCATGCTCTAGAAGGACCCTAAGGCTACCATCATTGCTGCTGTTCTTGAGACAATTGACAATAAAACACAGCACACACAGCTAAAGTAGCTTTCACCTTTGAAGTTCCCATCCTTTTAGAAGAGGGAAATCATTCAATCACACCATGTCTGGTCCTAAGGCCATGCAATTTGCTATCCTCTTGCTTTGTGCCTGCAGCCTTAATGGGGTCTGAGATCACAGAATCCTGGACTCTGATCATCCTGCACTTGGGAGCAAGAAGGCTAACAAAATGTACCTATTGAAGCAATGTATGCTACATGGACACTCTCTGATCTATGGTCATTTTATTTCACTTAACCCTCAAGGTGTATGCATCCTGCTTTAGGATACAGGCTCAGCAATTGGCTGTGGAGATCTGTTAGCCTAATGCTCACAGAGGAACCCTGAATTAGATATGAAGACTCTTGGGGCCTCAATTTCTTCCTCTGGTAAAAAAAGAGAACGAAAGGAAGGGATAATAATAGTTCTCATCTCATGTGGTTTCTATTAGAATTAAATATACACAAAGCATTTAAAACAGTACCTAACTCTCAGTATCCAAAATGATCTATTATAAACTCTATTTTGTAAATTTAGGATATGAAAAATAAGCTTAAGCCAGGCATGGTGGCACACGCCTGTAATCCCAATGGCTTAGGAAATGGAGGCAGAAGGATTGTGAGTTCAAAGCCAGCCTCAGCAACTTAGCAAGGCCTAAGCAACTCCGTGAGACCTCATCTCTAAATAAAATGCAAACAAGGGCTGGGGATGTGGCTTAGTGGTTAAGTGTCCCTGGGTTCAATACCTGGTAATAATAATGATACTACTACTACTACTACTAGTAATAATAATAATAAGCTTAAAACATTATCTTATTGGATAGGTTCAGGAGAATGGAAAGGAAGTAAACAGAACATTCTAAATTGCTTCTGTTGCTCTTCATAGAGCCACATGAAGGATGAATTGTGCAGTGACATCTAGGAGGTACAGATGGGTCATTTTCCACACTGCACATCAGATGGTGTGTCCCCATTCTACCTACAGCAGAAGCAAGTTAACATGTGACGTGTTATTTGAGAGTTACAGGTCAAATCTTACCCCCTAAAGAGTAATGCAAAGCAAAATGAAGTCTATTAACCCATGGATAAGTTGATCCTGCCCCCACAGTAATAGGAATTATACAGATTCCAATTTATTTGCCTTCAGAGAGTGTTATAGACTGAATGTTTGCATACTCCTCATATCCACATGTTGAAATCCTAGCCTGCAATGTGACAGTAGTAGGAGTTTGGACCTCTGGGAGGGGATTGGGATAAAATGATGTCATAAAAATGGAGCCTTCATGAATGAGATCAGTGCCCTTTAAAGAGCCACAAGAGTGCCTCCTCATTATGTTCTCCACCATGTAAGGATGCAAAAAGTCGACAGTCTGCACCCCAGAAATGGACCTTTGGTAGAACTCAGCAATGCTGACACCCCAATCTCAAGCGTCCAGCCTCCAGAATCATGAGCAAGAAGTTTCTGTTGCTAACAAACCACCCAGTAAGAGGTATTTTGTCATAGCAGCCCAAATTAAAACTGGGGATCTCTGGTTTCCTGGTCTTTCCAAAGAAGCCATCTGATTCTCTCCAGGGTTTTCCCTCTGACAGCTGTGATATTCTGCCATGTGCCCAGGCCACCATCAACTTCAAAGGGCAGTCAAGTTTAAGACTTGACTATGAAGATCCTGCATTTCAGGCCTGGGTTCCAGCTCAAGGCCCGGTAGCCTGCAGCACACTCCTCTCCTAAACCCATCACCCAGCCCCATGGGGTTCTGAAAGGGAAAAGAGGGGAAAGGGGAGACTCAGTACAGAAAAGTAGCAGGAGTCACTAAGCATCTGGAGGAGAGCACCCCCAACATAAAGAGAACTACTTGCCATGAAGTCTCCCACCCCTCCACCACTTACTCTGTGGCTAGCACAGTTCAGCTGCAGAGAAGAGATGGAAAGGGAAGCAGAAATGGCCACTGCCCTCTTCCGTGAAATTCAGCTAATGCATAAAATGTTGCAGGTGACTCAGTGACCTTCAGCAACACACTAGTTGGTGTCAACTTCTTCAAAGAGTGCCTTCAGAGCAAGGGTTGGTAATATCCTCAAAGGGCCAGATAGTAAATATTTCAGGCTTAGCAGGCTAGGCAGTATCAGTCACAACACTGCCATCAGCCACAGACAAAACAGAAACAAATGGATGAGTGCAACTGTGCTAAAATAACACTATTTACTGACACTGAAATTTGAATTTCACATAATTTTCTTGCGTCATGAAATATTCTTCTCTTTATCCACTTAAAAATGTACAAATCCTTCATGGTCCATGGGCTGCCCACAGGCCATAATTTGCCAGTACCTTTTGTTGTTGTTGTTGTTGTTATGGCAACAGGCATTGAATCCAGGGGTGCTTAACCACTGAACCATATCCCAACCCTTCATATTTTTTTTATTTTGAGTCAGGGTCTCACTAAGTTGCTTAGGGCCTTGCTAAGTTGCTGAGGCTGGCTTTGAACTTGTGATACTCCTGCCTCAGGCTCCCATGCTGCTGGGATTACAGATGTGCGCCAACATGCCAGGCCCCTAATCTCTTCTTTAAATCACTTAACCGATCACTTTCTTACCTATCCATCCAGCACATGTCTGTCTTAGCACATGTCACATTAAAGGGGAGGAAATAAGTAATGATAAGTAATCCCATGACTTTCTTCTTTTTAAATTAGAAGAACAACTGCATGATGGCAGGTACAGTCATTTTCCTTATTTAAATATATGCAGCTTTTAGTTCTTAAGCAGATCCTGGAATAAGTGCCTTTCACATTGCAGAGTTCATATTTTATTCTGAGTGTGTAAGAGCTACCGTTAAGCCACTAACCCATGGATATTAAGCAAAAGTAAATGGCATCCCATAAATGAATAAAGAGCTCTTACTTCTGCTCTCAGAAATGAAATGCTGGCAAGGGACACATTGCACAATCATGAGGCCACCTTCATAGACTTGTAGTTAAGTCACCAATCATGCATTTCTTCCTCCAGCTCATTCTGAAATGTTTTATTAAGCATTTGCCTTGAGCAAGGCCCTGGTTAGGAGCTTTTAAAAATTACACTCACAAGTGCTCCTCCAGCCTGCTTCCCTGACTTCCTCTGTTTTTCCTTTCCTAGAGCCCAGTTGCCATAAGGTAAGGAACCCAGGCCACTATACTGAGGGCTGGACACAGCATTGTTCTAAAGAATTAGATACCACATGGAGGAAAGGCCCTGACAAGGAGAAGTGAGGCAGTCTGGCCAAGCTCCCACCTGATGCAGCTTTGCTATCAGCCTCTCCTGATACCATGTGGACCAGAAACACCACCCAGTTAAACCAGAGAATCAAAAGAAACAATAAATTATTGTTATTTAAAGCAAATAAGTTGGAGAATATTTTATAGCATTGCTATGAAACATGTTTTTCTTTCCTTGCATCTTATACCAACTTTTTTATGGTGGCATAACAAATTACCAAATACAATGCATATATGTTATTGCACTGTATCTGTGGGTTATGAATCTGGACACAGTGTAGCTGGGCCCTCTGCTTGTGGTCTTATGAGGCTGCAATCAAGGTGCTGATAAGGCTGTGTTTTCATCTGGAGGCCCGATTGGTGAAGATTCCATCTCCAAGTTCACTCAGATTGTTGGAGGAATTCATTCCCTTAGGGCTGTAAGACTGAAGGCCCATCTTTCTTTCTAGCAGTTGTATGGAAACTACGATCAGATTTGGGGCTACCTGTAGTTCTACAGGCTGCCTGTGCCTGTAGTTGCCACATGGGCTTCTCCAAACAGCTGTGACTTTATCACCAGCAAAGAGTGTGTGTCTTGGCCTTAGGGAGGCTCCAGCCCCTCTTTCAACCATATGAGATTAAATAAGGTCGATCTATTATATAATCAAAATATTCCTTTTGATTAGCCAAGAGTCAACTGACCAGGATGGAAAAACAAAACAAAACAAAATAAAACAATAACCTCACCTTTATAAAATTCTATTGGTTAGAAGTAAATCACAAGTTCTGTCCACACTCAAGGTGAAGAGATTGCACTGGACACACAGCCTATAGGGCAGGAGCCATGAAGCTTCCCAAGGCTTTCTACACTATATTTCTTGGCAAGGTTGGGATGTGGTGCAAGATGTTGGGATTGTTTAGAAAGAGGGAACCTATCCTCATAGACTCACCAAAAAAAAAAAAAAATGAAGATCAGAGACAGGCACAGAAGCAATTATAGTATTGGACACAAAGCTATACCTCCCTTAAGACAATTCCTAGGGAGTCTGCAGTTTAGGATTGAGGCAAGGACATGGTGGATTCCAGCTGAAGGAGAAGAGGGAAGACTTAGGGCAGATGTAAGAGAAGGGAGCAAATCTTTGGTGCTGAGAAACACATACCCTGCTTATGAAATAGTAAGTACCTGTTAATCAAGAGCAATGGTCAGGGACTCCACACCTTTGGGCAGGTAAAGCATATTAGTGACATGGGCTGAGAGAAAATATTGGGGAGGCATGAGGACCAGGACCACAAAGAGTGTGCATTGGCTGTCAAGGGAAGCAGCTGTTTCTCAGCTCTAGTTACTTGTTGCTTTAGGGAATGTAAACCTCCAAGTGCCAGCTGCACCCCAGTATGAGAGAAACTAAGACATTACATTTTTATATAATATCTTCAGTTTTATAAATGTCAATCAGCAATTGATAGTTTTCTAAACAGAGTGTAGGCCAAGAAACACACATCTGTGCTCTGGGTTCAACTGTGGGAATGGATCCTTGCAATAGTTAACAGAGCAAAGCAGGAGTGGCAAGCCCTACACAAGAACCAAACCCGATTCCTTGGGCGATTTCTTATGGCAGTGGTTCTCCAAGTGTGGTTCCCCCATCAGCAGCATCTAAGTCTCCCAGACACTTGTTAGGAACCCAGATTCTCAGGCCCCACCCATGTCGACTGAATCAGAAGCTCCGAGGTGGGTGGAGCCCAGAAAACTGTGTAGGAACAAGCCCTCCAGGTGATACTGAGGCTTACTCAAGTTTGAGAACCACTGTGTGATGGGAATCCAATTCCATTCTTAGGAGCATTTTTTTTTCTTCCCTGAACCCATTTCCTGTTTTTACAATCTTGAAGATTGCCAACTCTACAGCATGACAGACACGACCCCCTACTAAATTGCTAACATTCAACCTAATGGAGAAAGATGACTGCCTGGGCATTCCACATCATCTCACTTTATCGCCGTGCTAAATCATATTGGCTTTTTATGCAAATTTATTGTCTACCCCTCATGGGGAAGTTCATAAAGAAGAGAATGGAAGTGTGTATGAATGTCATGGAACTCTCCGGGACAGGGCAGAAGGGAAGAGAGCATGCTATTCATTTATAGTAATAGTAAAAAAAGACCCTCTTGCTACAGAAAGAAACCTATTTCTGCTTCATAATATTTTACAAGCGGTGAAATGGCTTCATTTCTAGGACCCTCGCTCCACTTAATCCAAGAACAAACCTGGCCTAAAATCAATATTGTTCATCCGGAAAGTCACACTGAAATTTGTGTTTCATTTGAAGATTCAGAACTCTGCATCCCCTAGTCTATGACTCTCTACAAGTAAGGACAGAAAGTTTAAAGACCAACATTCATGGGAAACTGCTGTCCATGGGGTATTAGCAAATGGGACAGATTCATGGAATATGGCATGTGAGATGCGCATTGTTAAATGATCTGCTTATTAAAAGGTCCCTTCAGTTCTTCTTCTTTTTTTCTTCCATATGGTCCTAAATAATGCAGAGTACCTATACTGTGCTGTGAGACATCGCGGCACCTGTGAACATTCTATTTTGGCTGCAGAATGTCCATAGCCCTATTCGTGCTTTCTAGTACCAAAGTCTCTCACCTGGTCCCCTTAGTCACCAGGTCACCCCACAAGGCTGCATATTAGAACCTGCCACAAACCCAGCACTGTGTCATGTGCTGCAGGAGCACAAGTGTGTTCAGCATCCTTCTCCCTTGGCATCACATATGCTTACGAGGAATTAATTCTGGCATCTTACTGTCCCTGGGAATCATCACCCAAGACTCTGCCAGTGTTTAAAATCATCTTGTCCAAAGATGAACCCCCATCTTATCCAAGGGCTGGGTCCTAAACTCAGTGCACACGGAGGGCCACATTTAATCCTGGTTGCCCTCTGGGCAGATGCCATGTCAACATCCCACAGACTTTTGGTAAGCCCAGCCTAGCCACATTCCCTCCAGCTTCAGAGGCAATGGCCATTTCCAAAGTTAAACACCAGGGGATGGAGCTGGCATCTTTTTGGGGACCATGATTTACAAAATATATATAGTTGAATCACCAGACTTGCTTGGTGGGATGAGATCCTGTGTTATCAGAGACGTGTATCAAGAATGACTAAGGCAATAGGAACACCTCCCATCTCATGTTCCCACAAGAGTATGCGTTCCCTGGATAGAACGGAGGGTGCAGCTATCATTTGTCTTCTGCTTCTTTTTTGACAAGTGTGTACAGTTAGTTCAATTCACAGAAAATAAATATGCAAAATATACAAAAGCAGAATGTGTTTGCCCTGGGTTGAAACAGGAAAATGGTAATGTCTCATGGGATGGAAGATGTACTTGTGATACCCCAGAATGGCATCCATTCTGCCTGACCGCTTTTCTCTGTTACAATTCCACCATTTAGGTGAGACAGTGATGACCAATTGCCAACTGACTGACCTATAGCTACTTATAGAACTCATTAAAAACATGGATTACTGCATTTCATAATGGTTCCATAGGTGTGGGGTGGGATCCAGGTATGCATAATTATAGAAATCTCCTCAGGCAGCTCAGACAACAGCTTGAGGAACCTCTGAATTAGGACATTTGGAAATATTAATATCAGCCAGGGATACCATAACATATTATCTCACAAGATAAATAAATGTCTATTTGGAAACCAAGGAAGGATTAGAACAGAGAGCAGGAGAGCTTTGGGAGGCGAAGGGGGCAACACTGAGAGATGGAAAGAAGGTTCCATCTAGGTGGTGCTGGGGGCTTGAGGAAGGAACTACAGAAATATGATTCATAAAGGAGACAGCTCCAGGACCATTAGGCTGACATCGCCATTCTACAGGGCCCAGCAAACAGTTCCAGCTCCAAGGTGAATACAAATAAAGAGAAGGCTGCCCCATATGAACAAAGCATACTTCACAATGAATCTTTTCACTGAACATGTTAAACATGACTTTACAGGTTTCTTCTCTCCTCCAAAACAGTTTCATCTGGAAAACAAGGAAAGCCATAGTGTTCGATTTTGGTCAACCAAAAAACGCAAGGCTGAGAAACCAGAGGTCATTATGAGATTAAGCCTACATGGAACACTCACCTGAAGACAATCGGTAGGTTATGATAAGACACCGCCATGGAGATGGCACTGGCATCAACTTACCTTCCGATCCGGCCAATTGTATTTTGCAAAGATGGTATCATAGGTGTCCACCGCCCCATCGGTTATGAGCATGATGGCCTGACTGCAGATACTTCCTTGTCCTGTGTGGTTGAACTGTGAACAGAAATAAGCTCAAAATAAAATACAAATCAGAGTTCTGGGTGCCTGCAAGACTTCAGGGGCACAAGGAGGGCTTGATAAACCTCTCTGTGCAAGAGCTCATTGTGCACCACCCAAAAGGACCTACAGGATAAGCCTTTGGGCATGGACCACCGTATCTGCTCTGACAGACTGAAACTAAATGCAGACTACGGAAGGATTTCTAAAAAATCGTAGCCTGGATGACTTCTCACACCTTCAAGCATGAACCACTTTTCAGAAAACAAGCCCAAAGGAGTTGGCACAAGGAGCTTTAAGGGCATATTACATGGGCAGCAAGATGTCAGAGAGGCAACATCTCTTCCAAAATCTAAAGGAGGCTGGTGATCTGATAGGTGGACAATGTACCATAAAATAACATCAAGAACAAATAGAGAATAAATTCAGGAATAGGACAATTCAAATTAGAAGCTTAACACTCTTTATTTATTTTGTGAATGATATATGTTATTCACATGTAACATTTTGTATTAGTTCACTTGTTAGTACATATAGGATGCTGAAATTCCAAGATTGTGCAACCAGTGTGCAAAACCCTAAAGATTCCAGCTTTACCTAGTGTTTTAAAAGTTCCTCACCTTTTGAAGTGTATCCAGAGTAACCAAACATAGCTGGTTGAGTAATGTGTCCCTTCCTTGAATCTGAGGTGAAAAATCCCTTTCATTAATGCTTTTAGTGATGCAATTCAAAGTAATACCATGTCCTTTAAAACCCTACAATTACATGATAACGCTGAAGCCTGGGGAATACACATGAAATCCTAAACTTTCAGGAGTAAAACTCCCTTTTTTATAATCTGCAAAATGTATTCATTTGTTCTAAAAGGGTTTGCTAAGTGCACACACAGGGCCAGAGATGAAACACACAAAAACACCTAAACACCTCTTCCCTCCTGTAGCTTCATATTATCTTTGGGGAGCCATACAAAAACAAGATTAATAAATAAAGCATGTTGTATGATTGATAATAATGATGCTAAGGAGGAAAAAAGAGGAAAGCAGGAAGAGATAGGAAAGAGGAAAGGGGAAAGGGGAAATTTTTTAGAAAATAGTCAGGGAAGACTTCACTGAGAAGGAGACATTTGAATAATACCTGAAGAAGGTGCCTACGTGGGAGAAGAGGGAAGGAAAGAGGTCAAACACTAAGTGTAGAGGTGCCAAGTGGGAGCATGCCCAATGTGTTCAATCTATTGACCATGGAACTGGGTAAAGATGGAGGGTAGTCTTGGCTTTGCTGGCTGGCCACTAGTGAACCAGAGGGCAAAAAAGCATTTGAGTTGAAGTTAGTGTTCATGCACTTAGAAGTCTGATGTGGAGTTGGACCATGAATAACTAGATGAATAGATGGACGGGTGGGTGGGTGGGAGAGTGGATGGGTGGTTGAGTAGATGGGTGGATGGGTGGGTGGATGAATAGATAGATGGATGGTTGGATGGATGGATGGATGGATGAGTGGCTGGGTGGGTGGGTTGGTGGATGGATGAATAGATAGATGGATGGGTGAACGGATGAGTGGGTGGATGGATGGGTGAGTAGATGGATGGATGGATGGATGAGTAGATGAATGGATGGAAGAGTGGATGGGTGGGTGGATGGATGGATGGATAGATGGATGGATAAGTGGGTGGATGGGTGGATAGATGGGTGGATGGATACATGAAACTGCCTTGGGACAGAGCAAACATGCATGGCGTATCATTGTATAGTGGAAAGCACAGAGCTGCGTGCCTACAATAAGATCTTGAGCATTCATTTCTTCATTTATAAGATGAGAATAACATTTCTATGTGGTTGGTACAACACAGCTTAAATACTCCCTATATGCTGGGCTAAAAGTATGAAGTCATTCCTTACTATAGCCTCAGAGATGGGTACTTTCATCATCCCCATTTTGCCTGTGGGGAAGCTGAGGCACACAGAGATCAACTAACCTGCCCTAGGCCACACAGCTCCTACCTGACATAGCTGGGATCTGAATTCGGGCAGACTGGCTCTAGCATCTACTCTCCAGCTGTGCACGCTTTACAGCCTTTGAGTAATGACATGACATCCTTGAGCAGTGGTGATTGCTATGACCTGGATTTGGTTTGAGTGCCTTCCTCAAGGGTTCCAGTGTTGGAGGCTCAATGTGGCTATGTTGGGAATGGTGATATCAAGTGGGAGGTCCTTAGGTCATTCATTGAGGGTCTGACCTCAGAAGAAGCTAAGGCAGTTCTCAAGAGAGCAAACTGTAAGAGTGAGCATGACCTTTAGTCTCACTCTGGCTTCCAATTTCAAGATGCCATCTCTCCCTCTTGCACACACTTCTGCCATGATGTCATCATCTGTCATTAGACTCTCACCAGAGACCAAGCCAATGGGGTCTTTGATCTTAGACTTTTCATCTCTCGAACTGTGAACTAAATAAACCTCTTTTCATTATAAAGTTACCCTGCCTTGGGTATTTTGTTATAATACCAAAAAAAAGGACTACTGTGGTGATGCACGGTAGGGCTCCACAAATGTTAATTTCCTTCTCCTGTCTCTTCCTCTCTCCATCTTTTCCAGAGTTCCAGAATCATGTATCCGTACTATGGCTACAACCTGGACAGCAAATACTCCTTAAATTCTGTGTCTTAGGCACTTGCTTCTCTTTAGTCCTGGCACTAAAAGCCACTGCTACAACTCATACCAAACATGTGCCCTTGAATTATCAGCACACAGGCTATGATGCTACCATGTTAGAAGATAAAAATATCTGAAAACCAAAGCTATTACATGACAAAGCTGACCCATGACTTCCCATTCTGCCATCTTTATCACTGTGGTTTCCTATTCCACAAAGCTCTTCCTTGGAAGATAAAAGTTGCAAACAACTGCACTGCTTACTCTAGGAAGTTCCCAAGAGATGTATCAACGCTTCAACAGAAAGCAGCAAAGAAAATTTACACTCTGAGACTCTTTGAATCCTTAAATTCAAAATCTTCCCATGTGTCCACCAATCCTCAACAATAATATTACAGTTCTGTTTTGGGTAGGAGAGGTACTGGGAATTGAACTCAGAGGCACTTGACTACTGAGCCACATCCCAGCCCTGTTTTGCATTTTATTTAGGGACAGAGTCTCACCATGTTACTTAGTAACTCACCATTACTGAGGCTGGCTTTGAACTCCAATCTTCCTGCCTCAGCCTCCCAAGCAGCTGGAATTACAAGTGTGCATCACTGCACCCAGCAACATTATTATAGTTCTTACTGGATCCTCATCAAGCCTCCACCCTCCTCTCCACACCACAAGATCCACCTTCAACCAGACTTCAAAGTGTCAATAAATATCTCACTTTTCTTCCCATGAAGACTCTCACGGTAATGCATTTTATTTCTTACTGCAGTAAGAAAAAGCCACCTTGTAGCCCGGCCTGCTGAACAGGTTGTTCTTGGAATTGTTTGGGGAGGCTTCATTTCACACGGCTTTTGCAGCAGTGAATAAGCCCAACAGCAAGCCACTGAATAGAAGTGATGTATGCTCCAGGTTACAGACTCAGGAGGAATGAAAATCAGGATGCCCTTGGGCTGTTGTTCATACAACTCATTTGAAAACATCCTGGAAAAACTTTCCCAAACAAAAGGAAAGAGAGGGAAATGAAGATATCTGAATAAATGCAGAATGGAAGAAAGGGGCCGCCAGGAGCTATTTACTTAAAAACATTACTCTCCTCTCTGGCTGGCCCCTGGCATTTTCTGCTGCAATCTGTAGTTGAAGAATTTTGAAGAATGCAATTAAATTCAAATGCTTTGATGAGTAATATCTCTTCTCTTCATATTTGTCTAGAACTTTTTTTATTGAATAGCGAGAGTGATGAAAGTGTTTTCCATAATAATAACAATGACAAGGGCCTGATGATGAACTACAATTAGCTCAGTGATTCATCAGTTAGCAGCGAAAATTTCAATGCATCCTGACATTTAGAGCATTTGGTTGTGATTAACAGTCTTTGAAATGTCACCGAATTTTATTTAATTGGCTAAGAAAAATTTTTAAAAGGTAATCACTGCAAAGATCACATTCATCGCCAAAAAAGAAAATTGCAGTTGTCACATGACAAGGTAGATGCTAACGGCTGTTAGCAAACTGGCTCTGTGTTCTTACAGCATTTAATGAATGCAGAGGAGATCAATAGCTAGAAGGGGCTTAGAAGTTTATTTGAATGCTGCTTTCAAAGCCACTGGTATCAACGACTGCAAGTCTTTAAGTCTTGTGAGCAAATACCAAAACTGAAATGTAGGTAATTGTAAGACCGAATTAACTCCATTTAATTTTCGTAACCTCTGAACCATTCTAAGCCCCAGCCATAGTCACAATAGCAATTCTGTGTGTGTGTGTGTGTGTGTGTGTGTGTGTGTGCGCACATTTTGAGAAATAGCATTTCTTTTTAATTTCATACTGGCTTGCAGAGGCAGACATAATACATAGGAAGAGAGTTATATCACTTAAAGGTCACACTGATGAAGTTTAAAATAGATAGTGTCATTTTCATGGGAGATTAACCATCCCCATGTTTGTTGAAGAATTTGACTATTAAAAGCCCAATAGTAAGAGATGGGATGGAAATGTTTGTCTCTCTGGAATCAATGTGCACTCAGAAGAACATGGTGCCAGCTGCTAACTCATCTCAAGAGGGACCTTTTATAACCTTTATTGATGCCTTGGTTTCTTGCTGTCCAGAACTGATGGCTCAGCCCATCTGGGTTTCTGATTTGTCAGACTCCACATGGATTTTTATACATGAAAGCAGAGCAGATAGGTACATGGAGTGTATGCCTGTTCAAAAGCACTTCTTCCTTCCCAAGGATTCAAGGGGTAAAAAAATCCACTCCATATTGATGATTTCTCGGGTCTATGTAGTCTCTGCAGGAGTGTGACTATAACATCTTGGAAGATACAGAGATAGAATACCGTACCCTGAAATGTGCTCAGTGAGCCATGGGTTCTACCAGATGTTAATACTGAGTTTATGATAATTACATAAAGTGTTTCTGAGCCAGTATGAGTGAGTACTGGTATAAATACTTTTTTGAAAGGTCTGTTCCTTACAGAACTTCTCAAGGCCTTAAATACGCAGGAGTTTACCCTTAATCACCTAGAGGAGGGAGGCATCTCCTGCCTTGCCCTCAAGCCCATGGTGGAGATCTTGGCAGGCCAACATTCCTCTGGGTATGTCACTGGTTTAGGAGTGTCCAAAAGCACAATTGAGGAATGGAAGGGATGGGTAAAGAAAAGAGATCAGGGTAAAGTGAGAGGGTGAGTTAGGGAAGCAGATGTTCCTAAGGACATGGGGGCGGGGTGGGGGGTGTTAAGGCAGCTAAGAGTGAGAGCTGCGTCTAGAGCCAATGAGAGTTGAGCCTGGAGTGAGCTCTGTGGCTAGAGCCAATGACAGCTGCCTCTTGTCTCAGTGGTCTCTGTGACTGCACACCCTGCCCACACAACTCTGCTAAAAGCAGCTAGATATGACGTCATCACACCAAACTCTCAACCTCCCCAGGGAGGCTCTCCCAAGATGGGCTTCTCAGGCATGCGATGTGCACAACTGCCCACGCTACAGCCCCACATAGCTCCACACTTGATATAACACTCTGCTGTCGTTTCCTTAACACTCTTTGTGAACAAGGGTCCCTGTGTTTTCATTTTACACCCGGCCTCACAATTCCTGTGGCCAGTGTTGGGTCTAATCCTGTCCCCATTCTACACTTGAGGAAAATAAGGGCGAGCCTGAGAATCATTTTCTTAAAGTCACTGAGAATCATTTTCTTAAAGTCACACGGCAAACCTGGCCTCTCAGCTCAGCCAGCCTGACCCCAGAGGTCACAAGCTTAATCACCCATAATCTTCAACCCATCCCTCCAGCACTGAGGCCAGACAGCAGGGAAACAAAAACCCACTGCAGGATGGACTTCCAAAAAGAGATCCTCCAGCTCAGAGTAAACTCCCCCTGCTCTAGCCACTAGGTGTTTGAAATAAAAATTGAGTGAACTTTCAAATTGTGATAAGGCTTTTCAATATTACCATGTGCAAAGAGTCTGCTAAGATTCAGAGCTCCAAACCCCAAGAAGGCACCAGGCCAGGGTTTAAACTGGAATTTAAAGAGACCACTTGGCCCCCTGCCTGGTCCAGCTATGTTCAAAACCACTGATATGCTCTTAGCAGAGACGTCCTATCCAAACACAAACCCATACATAAATGTTAATCACCTGTAGTCAACAGCACCTTGGAGGAAGGAGAGAGACAACAGCCTTGGGTTAACACTGAGTGGACTGACACGGCCCCTGCCTTTCTTGTTTTCCTCTTTTCCTCTACAGTCATGAACATTGGCTCAGGATGGAGGTGAAACTGGCCTTCTTTGTGCCAACAGATGTGAATAAAAGCAGCTCTAGAAATTAAGGCCAATCCTTGGCTTGAGAGACCAGAAAAGCTGACATGAGAAACCTAAGTTTGGAAATCAGGTGTAATTACCTATCACACACAAGCTGCACCATACTAAGCTCAGCCAACCTGAGCCTCAGTTTGCTCACCTGCAAAATGGTACCCACCTTCCCTGCACAGCTGCCTGGATTCTAGCTGCAAATGGGCATATTGCTCCAACTCAACCCCTGCTGTGGATGTCACTCTGTGTGCCTGTTTATACTCAGAACGTCCCCTGGAGCTTACAGAAATAGCAATACGCAGTTATTCTTTCAGAGATGCGAAAGCAAATCAAAGAGGAGCTTACATCGCTGAGAATGTTGAAGGCCTCATTCAGAGCTATATCCAGCATCCCAATTCCTTTGGCAAAAAGCTTGTCCAGATGCTCCCTGAAGTGCTGAAACAACAAGGCAGAAAAGCCATTAGTGTCTATCCCGTCACATGAAAGGCCAGCCTTGAGTGGACAGGCACATGTCACAGCAAGACTAATGACACTCAGACTCACATGGTTACAACTGCTTTTCTTTCTATATTCAAAACATGATAACACATTGGATATATAAAATTTACCTTTAAGATTCATGTTTTAGTTTTGATTATAGTTTAGGGAAAACATGGAATCTCATGAAGTTCATTTGAATTTCCTACTTACCTCTCCAGTTTCATTTCCTGGACTCTTGCCTCATTCCTGAACACTTTAGGACTTGAAACATGCTTCCACTCCCTAGGGATCTCACTCTCAGCCCATCCTCTGGCTTCCATGCCAAGCTTTCTCTGAACTACTTCTGGAGGCTCAGTATGGACATCATGCCCAGAAGGCATTCCCCAACCACTCACCCCTCAGAATGCTTCCTTTGTGACCCCCTGCTGCCATCCTATATGCAGATTCACCTTGCACTTAACATTCCAGGTATGCAGTTGTCTCATTAAACTCTATCCCTACACAACACTGTGAAGTTCCTTAAGACAGGGCATTACTCTGTCTCCCAGGTCTAACACAAAGCTAACACACACAGAAAGTACTTAATAAGTATAGATAAAGAGCAAGAACAAAGAGTGCATCAGAACCTGAAGATTATAATTATAGCAAGGGAGACACAAGCTAGAAATCCAGAAGAGCCTCAAGACAGAAGAGGCCCATTTTCAGGCCTGTCCAGCCTGTGAACTCTACCAGATGGGCCACAGTCGCACAAGGACATTGACCCAATCTCTGGACTTCTGCTGGAATATGGGAGAAAAACTCTGTCTTTCCAGTTGAACTGATGAGAAATCAGGGAGGAAGCCTGGGTGCCAGCCAGCAATCACCTGCTCACTGTACAGGAAGAGCTCACCTAGATGAAGGTGAGATAGCCAAGGATAGCAGAGTCCACAGTACAAGGGCCAAGATGAGATTTTTTTTTTTCTTTTGGTACTGGGGGATTGAACTCAGGGGCACTCAACCACTGAGCCATATCCCCAGCCCTATTTTGTGTTTTATTTAGAGACAGGGTCTCACTGAGTTGCTTAGCACCTTGCCGTTGCTGAGGCTGGCTTTGAACTCACAATCCTCCTGCCTCAGTCTCCCAGGCCACTGGGATTATAGGCATGTGCCACCATGTCTGGCCCAAGATCTTAATGACATGACCTGAGCCCCTCCATCCAGGCATGCCTGGCCTCTACAAGTGAGTGAATCAGTAAATTTGTCCTTTTGCTTAACCAATTTTAGCTGGATTTGGGCCTCTTAATTGAAAGGACCCCCACAATTATCTAAAACATCAGGAAGATCCTGGATGGCAGACACCATCTCTGGGGAGCTTTCCCATACAAAAATGATCCTCCACATCTCATTTCTGCACCCTATCCCCTTCTTATTCACTATCATGGCATTGTGAGGTTTACTGAGGGCCTGTGTCAGCCAGAGCAAGGTGCTTCATGCACAGCAGGCTCTCAGTGCTCATGTGTCTAATGGCTTAGCGGCCACTGCTTTGGCTGTCCATGGCAAGGAGTCATCTGTGATGGTGCTAAAGGTGAATCCTAGCCATGTGCACCCCAAGGGCAGTGTCTGGAAGGAAAGAAAGGCATTTGGTGACTGCCCCGCATCTCCCTCCTCACTACTAATTTCTTCTCTACTCCCAATTATTGCCACTGTAAGATTCAGAAATCATTATATTTTCAGTGGCCTGGAAGGCTGAGGCAGGAGGATCTCAAGTTCAAAGCAAGCCTCAGCAACTTAATGAGAACCTTAGTGAGGCCTAAATAAAATATAAAAAGGGCTGGGGATGTGGCTCAGTAGTTTAGAGGCTCTGGGCTCAATCTCCAGTACTAAAAGAAAAAAAAAACATTATATTTAATACCATCGAATTATCACAGATAAGCAACTGGCAGACAGACCCTGTGGATTCTGAAAAAAGAAAAAGAAAGAAACTGAGCTAGGAGTCAGGAACTGAGTTCTAGTCCTGAGTATACCATCTACCTGCTGAGCCACCGAGGCAAGTAGCATGAGCTCCAACCTGGGTTTTGCCCTGGGGAGTGGAGGTAGGTAGTACCATCATGGGGGAGAAGGAGCAAGAACCCAAGACCTCTGAGCTACAGACAGGACATGATTCCCATTTTCCTTCTGCCTTTCCTGAGCCTGAAGGAGACATTTGCCTTGTCTGCACCCTCATTTCCCCCTTAACTCATGGGGGTATGGAACAGGAAAAAGCCACCACCAAAGAGAACTGTAGTGAAAGAGAAAGATGAAGCTGTTTTCATTTTACAGTCAGTGAAAGAAAAGACCGCCCCCCAGAATTCATGGCAGAAAAGGAAATCAGCATCAGAGCAGCAACTGAGTAGTCACCACAGGGAAAGTGAGGGTGGCCATGTGCTAGCCATCTTCGGGATATTTATTTAATGTCCCATTTGATAAATGCAGAAGTAATTAGAAGAAAACTAGGGTTTTCTTCTTTAGGGCTCTGCCCAGTACTTTTGTAAAGCTGCTACTGTCCCATATCCATGCTCTCTGGCTGTTTTCTCAACCCCTATTATTGCCTCAAACTTCTTTTTTGGGGGGAAGGGAGCTACCAGGGATTGAACTCAGGGGCACTCAACCACTGAATGACATCCCCAGCCCTATTTTGTATTTTATTTAGACACAGGGTCCCTCTGAGTTGCTTAGTGCCTCGCCATTGCTGAGGCTGGCTTTGAACATGCAATCCTCCTGCCTCAGCCTCCGGAGCCACTGGGATTACAGGTTTGTGCCACCATTCCGAGCTCAAACTTCTTTATATGTACATAGTACCATACAAGTGTATCTCCAAGTTCATTAACTTATTAAGCCCCAAGTTTTCAATTCTTCAAATTGATCAATGAAATTAATACAGGTGCATTAAAATAAGTCAGCAGTCATTAGCCTAGAATTTACTAACATTTGTTATCATTCATAATATTAATGCTATCAATAATATTAATATTACCAGTAATTGTGTGCCTATTCCTTTTCTCAAAAGAATACAACTCTAAAAATATAAATATTTATTTCAGGTCATCATAAATGGTGTATTCCCTGCTCAAGTTGTTTTAAGTGTTCCATATATAGGATGATGAGACATCATGGGTTAAAAAGTTTTCAAGCCTTCCACAAAAGGGAAAGGAGGAGGGAGGGGGGAACTGTTGCCAGTATTTGAATATTAAAGAAAAAGAAAACAAAACAAAACTAGAATGCTTTATTCTTCAAACATCTAGGTCAACTTCCTGATTTGCAACTACACAATCCAACACACCTTGGAAAATGACTTGTTCTCCCCCTCAAGGGTCAGGTTGCCTAGATAGGAATGAGGCTGACTGCATTACTCCAAGCCCAGGGTGTCCTCAAGAGGCCAGCTCCAGGACAGAAAGCTCAGGACTGCCGAGCAGGAGCTGCTCAGCAACAGTGTGCCAGAAGGTGGCCAGTTTTCACTATTTTTCTGAATTAAAATCAACAGTTTATTGGAAATGTTGACAGTTCCATTTTATTCTGAAACCTCAATAACAGAAGAGGAGGGTGGCTTTTTATCTTTGCTCCAGGCGACTCATGCAGCATATGCTGCTGCCCAGGAAAGGCCTTGCTTCCAAAGCAATTAGTGCAGCTTAATGCCTGGGGAGATGGACCTGCATGTGCAGCGGCTGCCCATGCCCAGGCGCCAGCGGGCACTGCAGAGCCCGCTTATCTCTGCCAAACAGTCACCAAGTTCAGGCCAGTGTAGGATCCCAGGCAAATCACCTCTCCCTCCACCAGCATTTGATTTAGTGGAATCATACTGATCACTCTCTCTGTGACAACAGTGCTCACATTTTCTCCCTATGTGATTATAATAAATGTCTGAGTTCTCCCACTCCAGCACAGGGGAGTCAAAACATCAGGAGACAAAAGCTGGGCGCGGTGGTGCAAGCCTGTAATCCCAGCACTTAGGGAGGCTGAGACAGGAGAATCACAAATTCAAAGCCAGCCCCAGCAATGGTGAGGCGCTAAGCAACTCAGTGAGACTCTGTCTCTACATAAAACACAAACATAGGGCTGGGGATGTGGCTCAGTGGTCGAGTGCCCTTGAGTTCAATCTCCAGTACCAAAAAAAAAAAAAAACATCAGGAGACAAAATGACCCCACCCCTGTCTCCAGATCCCTGAAGGCCAGGAGTCCTAGCTCTGAGGTACAGACAGATTTGTGGCAGGGATGAGGGCTAACAGCCACCTATCAGTGAAACCCATCAGGGTCACTCAAGAACTGCAGACCTTAGGTATGAAATTCATACCCATTAGGACACTTGGCCAAGAGAAGGTTTCTGAAATTGCCTCACCAAGTCCTCCAGTGCCAGCTAACCCTGGCACTGTGACAACTTGCATACCAGGCACTGTGTGTTTTTAATATGGTATTTCACCTGATCCTCCTAACATCCCTGAAAGGTATTGTTATGGCCCTATTTTATACATAGGCTAAAGGAGACCCAGTGTGGTGAAATCATTTACCCAAGATGGCACAGTAAGTCCAAAGAAGGGTGGATTTCAAAGTATTGAGCCCCATACCTACACCCCTGTGCAAGAGAACCCCTTTACATACATAGGGCACAGCTCTCCCTATCACTGAAAAACTCCAGCATACAGTAAAGCCATGATCCTGTCCAGGGCTGATTCCATGAATATGTGACCTATTCAGTGACCCAGGGTCCTACGCTGAGAAGGACCCCATGCATGGTTCCATGCTCGGCTGCTGCTGTTTCAAAATTCTTAATAATTTTCCTTTTGGATGTTCCATCTGTAAGTGAAGCCCAATGAAACAATGGAGCAAATTTATGATCAATGGAGATACAGGTCACCTAGGCGTCCACTGTCTTCACTGTCTCATTCACATGCAGAATTTGTAATGTCCCAGGAACACAGACTTCTGGTGGGCAGCTCCAGGGGAAGTGTTGCTCAAATGCACTTGACTCCAGTGAATAACTGTGCACTGTGTCTGTCAGGTGGCTTAAGGTACACATTTATTGACAAGCTAAAATTAAGGCATTTTAAGAGAGCCCTGCACAGCCTCTCTGATTTCCTGCTCCATTAGAGCTGGACAGTAACAGACACAGTACCTGCCTTCTCCTAAAAGAGGGGTGAGGTTTCCATGAGTCATGTCAGGCTGTGTAGATGAGCAGCATCCCAAGGATCATGTCTATTCATGCCAACCTCCTTGGAAAGATTTCCAAGTAAGCCTTCTGATAGCTCTGCAGTCCAAACCCAAACTGCAAAATCCACTCATCAAAGACCCAAAGGATGCCCACACTTGTCTTCCAGTCTGACTCAGACACTAACATCACGAGATTATTTAATGTAAATATGGGCTCTTTGTCTTGATGTAATTTCTTCTGAAAAAAATACCCATGACCTCAACCACAATTTCCCCATGCTCCCATTTATCCTGCAAAATCCTTAGGCTGAATATTTCAGCCTTTTCTTGGCAATAGCTTCCGGGGTGTAGGGCCCTGCACAGTCAGTGCATTGTACAGGAAAGGCACCCATCTTGTGCAGTGGTCACCTCCAAGCCCAGACTCCCATAAATCAGACTGCCACTTGATCCCAGTGGGCTCATGGTGTTTCTCAAATTTGAAAAGAGAATAGCCCAAGAAATCTGGTAGGAGAGAGGCAAGCCCAGCTGTTTGCAATTTGGGGGAGAAAGTACAGACACTGATAGAACCGTGTCGAAACCATTCCTCATTTCTCCTTCTCATTGTGTATAACAAATTGAAGTGTCTGAAGGTAGCAGCTGTTTAATGGCAACGCCAAATTAGAGACAAGATAGATCTCCTGGATGTAAACAATGAACGTTATTTCATGCCAGGTACATCAAATTAGCTACGACTTCATTTTAATGGCAAAAGCACTAATTATTCCATGCAAGATGATGGTAGTGAGCTCAGAATTGGTGATCTTGTACAACTGGAAACTATCCAAAGTGGAGCAGCACCCCACCTAAGCAGTCCACGTTTCCAAGGAACTGCTAAGAGGGACATGCTAATGACCGTGCCCAGAGCGAGTCTGCAGTTCTTTCATGAGCTCATGGTCCTCCTTATGAGGTCACATGTACTTAGCACAGCACCTCAGGATCTAGGCTCTGTGAACTTTCAAGAGATGGAGGAAAGCCACACCCCACAGGTTTCCCAGACCGTAGCACCTGCTTTGTCACAGGCAGGTACCATTGGTGTGTGTATAAACAGCAGACCTGTCCCTTCAGGTCTTTCTGACATTTCCAAAGTTCCAAGTTCATCCTTCACAAACTTTGTGGAAACCTTGATTTGATTTGAATTCGTTTCTCAGAGGAAGAATGCTTTCTTCAGCAGTGGTGTGCGAGAGCTAACAGAAGTCGGAGTTTCAGTTAATCCCGAACATGGTACCAAGCCCCGTGGACGCCTCGGCTCTGAAGCACTATGTTTACAGACAGCATCGTGGAGAATGGGAAGCAGACGCGGCTCCACTGGATGCCAGCGGGCTCATCCTCACCAAACCATCCCTTGCAATCATGCTGACTTTCCTCTGCCCCAAACTCTGAGCTGCTACCCAGCGTGGCAGGCGAGGGGGTGCATGGAGCCACGCTTGCCTCTGGAACAGTGGCAGTTTTCATTTCTGGGGCATTTTTGGCACCGACAAGTGACCCCAGGAGACAATTAAATTGAGAACGTTTTCAGTACGATCACTTGGAAGATTTGTATAGCTTTACAAAACTTACATTCAATTAAAATGTGTTTGTTTCAATGATCTCTCTATTTTGTCCAACTTAATTACATAGGAATATGAAACTTAATTTTCCTAATTCTTTCCATTCTCATTCAAGTCTGTGAATAAACAAATAGCCTATATGGCATTGTACTAATTTTTAGGGACATATCAACATTTATCAGCCAAGGCCCCAACTGAGGAATAGTTAGGTTCCCAGGATTTTTTTTTTCCAACCATTACTACAGTGAACACTTTTGTACCCATGTACATATTTGTAGTAATAACAGTCCAGCCACTTCACTGAAGGTAAATGACTGGGTCAATTTCCTCACATATATACACAGCGGTACTGTGGCATTTAATGAGGTAATGCAAAGTACTTAATGCAGAGTGAGCATATAGTCAGCACAAAGTCTCATTAATAGGGCACCTATGGTTCACAATGACTTCCTGCACTGCATTTTGAGTGAGGCTTTTTAGTCCCCAGATCAAAATTTTAAAAAGGAACAACAAATGCAACCACACTTCCTCCCTGCCAACTTTTAATACAGATGGAAAGTCATCAGCTAATAAAAGGAGAAGTGCAGGAGAGCAGTCAGGCAGCACAGGGCCTCAATGGTGTGCTGGGGCCTGAGTCCCTAGTCCATCTTCTGGCTCCCCTTGGTTTCATTCTGCAGCAGGCTCTTTCCTGCCCTTGTGGCCCATCTCACATTCTCCTAGCTTGGTCTGCCTGTGCAAAAGCTATGACGCCCAGATAAAATATAAAATGTTCAATTAATTTTGAATTTAGATGATACTGTATCTACTCTATCAGCAAATAATACTGTATTCTACTGTTTATCTGAAACTCAAAGTTAACTGTGTGCCCCGTCTATGTGTTTTGTGAAAATCTGGCAACTCCATATAAGACCGACTTAAGCAATAGTACTAACAGAAAGTCCCTAGAAACACTCTGATGAAGTCAGCTGTCTGGGCCCATCAGGTAGCCAGAGAATGGGACCCTGGATCATGTCCTCTTTTCAGAACCTAGCGTGGCAGCCTAAGAACTGGGCAAGAGTCTCATCTAAACTTCACCAAATGGGTTTTCTAAGGATATAAGAATTTCATGGGGATAAAGAGGAAGACAGGATGCTGGACAGATAAGGAAAGTCAACTTATAAGCAGTTTCTTGGAGACACAGAGCCCTTTAGGGGCACAGTCCATGTTCTCAGAGCATCAGCACTGGTACAGGCCAGAGGACAAAGCCATGGCCAAACACACTTCCACGCTGAGACAGACTGTCCCTTGCAGCAGGAGGCTGCACACAGTGAGAGGACAAGATAAGAAGCAAATTGTAGGGAAAATCACAGCATGCCTCTGAAACAAAGAAAAGGGCTTCTAGGAAATAGGTGGTCCTAGGAAGGGTTGAGGCCTAGCAGAGAGTGCCAAGATAGAAGAGAAGACAATGCTGCCAACAAATAATATTTATTGAGTGTTCTCTGTACACCAGTTCTGGCTCCAAGCACTCATGAGTTGTATCTCCTTCAAGCCTCATGTTGACCCCAAGAGATAAGGCAGGTGTGCTTATGACCCTCCTTTATGTATGAGGAAATCCATCACAGCACTTGAGAGGGCCTCAAAGCTAATAAATGGCAGAGCTAGGACTTAAGTCCAAGCATTCTGACTTTAAAATACAAACGTGATCCCCATAAACCTTTTATAACAACAAATGTGAATCATCAACTCACGGCAATCTTGTTCTTTCAATATTCTACCACCCTCTACTTCCATCTTCTCCACAGTAGTCAGTCACCTAGATGGCCTCCAGCGATTCTCACCTCCTGGTATTCAGACCCCGATGGAGGGCCTGCCCACATTGTACCAGGTTGGGTCCTTGTGACCTAGAGAATACAGCAGCAGTGACAGTACTCCACTTGTAGAATTAGGTTGTAAGTGACACTATGGCTTCCATCCTGCTTTGTCTCGTGACCTTTGTTGGATAATTCATTCTGGGGCAGATGAAATGCTTTGTTGGTACCCTATGGAGGTACCTATGGAATGAGAAACTGAAGCTTACAACAAATGGTTATCAAGGAACTAAAATCTCTTGCCATAGCCTATGAATGAGTTTGGAAATGGAACTTCCATTACAGCCAACCTTCAGAAGACTAGAGCTCCAGCCAGTATCTTGATGCAAACTCATGAGAGACCCTGAGCCAGAACAACCCAGATGAGCTACTCCTGCACACCTGACCCCTGAAACTATATGATAGTAAATGTTCATTGTTTTGAGTTATTAGATTTGGGAATAACATGTGCCACAGCAATAGATAACTAATACACCCCCATCTAGTTTATTTTGATATCCATCATACACATGATATTAATTCATCTATAAATATTTCACTACAATATGTGTCTGAAATAAAAAGACTAACAAGACCATAATACACATATTATTTAATGTCAGAGTCACATAGTTTGAACCAGGATCCAATGAGGTCTACATGTTGTGATCAGTTAAGAGAGGTCTCTTCTTCTAGAGTTACCGCCTTCATTATTTCTCCTGTGATTCTGTTGTTGTTGTTGAATAAATCAGATTATTGGTCATGGAGAATATCCCAGAGTCCATATTTTACTGGTTGCATTCTTTAAGTGTCATTTAGCAGATTGTTAGATTTAGCAGCTCATTCAGGTTCCAGTTGGACCATTTATTTATTTGGGATTGAACATCACTCATGGTGCTGTTACTTCCTCAGACAAATGTTTGGTGATCTCCCTGTGTTGATGGAAGCTACTGATGCCTGATGCTTATATTCGTTAATCCATTAGGGGCTGAGACATGGTGATATTTTAATGCTATCACCCCTCTTCATGTATTAAATGAAAACCTTGTAGAAAAAGAAGCTTCCTTTTTGTGCTATTTAATAAATTATTAGCGAGAATGATTGTTTAAGTATCAAGAGGCCTTATGATTCCAAACTAGAATGGAATAAATATCAGGTTGTGTGGTTCATGATATGGGACAGATGTGATGATCTCAGAGACCCTCAGATCAGCAGCAGGTGGGCCATGAGATTAAACAGGAATAAGGACCTCAAAACACAGGGCCATTTGCATGCTATAAACAAAACAGTGGTAATCCACAGGAAATGGAACTATGGGTTTTCAACCACAGGACATGAAATCAACAAAGAGCTTTATAGACAACATGCATGCTCACATTCCGGAAAATTAAGAATTAATCACTGGTGAGGGAAATAACAACTAGAAAACCTCTCCCAGAAGGAATCTTATAACATCTTGATGAAGAAAAAAATTTTTTTCTCCTTTGAAGTCACTGTTGAACAATTAAAGTTATAGTTCTTTTAAATATTCAAGTTGTTTTTCCAAAGCAAAACACCTGATTGTAGCTGTGTAGTCAACCTGACAGGTAGACATATAAATTAATAAATACAAGGTACTCTCTAGAGGAGGCCTCACGGGTGAACTAAATATCCACTGTGCCAAGTTCTGCAGCACAAGTCCTCTTGGTGGGGAAGCCTCATGACATTTAGAATTTCTGCCCATGTGGAAATGCTGTTCATGTAGTGCTTCCTCATGTCTAACCCGGGGTGGTCCATTTTCAAGTGGTCCACTAAGACTTCTGCCTCCTAGATCCAGCAGAACCAGGGACTCCTTCTCTGAACACAGATCACTTATCCTAGCAAGGCGGGATTGTGGGAGAAATGAGGGATCAGTTATTGTCCACCACTGTGGATTGGGCCATCTTAGCCAGCTGACAAATCAAGTTCTCATTTGGTGCTGAACAGGCTGTCAACCTCAGACTGAGGAACAGGACTTATCCCTTCCCAGAGCTGGCTCTCCCAGGATTGTTCGGGCATCTTCCCGATGCTCTGGAGGGTATCTGCTTTTTAGCCTGGAAGGAGTAGTTTTCATGTGTTTAATTAACACATCTTTTCTAAACTCTTAATTGAGGTTAAAAGGATTTCAGGAAAAAAAATCATTATTCCCACCATGCAGAGAAAAATAGCAAAATACACTCTTCATCTAACATGAGTGTAACACTCTTCATAAATATAATAAATGCAGGCACTACAGTATATCCTTTATTGTGTTTCAAGCCCTCCTTGGGGCTCCTTGACTTCATCTTCACAAGGCTCACTGGCCTTTTCCTCTATGGCTCAGGATTCTAGGGCTGCTTCTGATTCCAGTGAACTATGAAGATGAGTCTCCAGAACAAAATGGTTCTAGTGGTGCTAAGCACAGAGAGAGTCTGAGAGAGTGTTTCTTCATTAAATCTACAGGAAAGACCCTGCTGGCTTCCTAAGTCAAGAGCACTGTTATGGTTTGGAAGCTCACGTGTGAAACAAAGCAAGAAGGTTCAGAAGAGAAATGATTGGGTTATGAAAGCCTTAGCCTAGTCAGTGCATTAGTCCCCTGATGGGATTAACTGAGTGTTAACTACAGCAGGTAGGATATGGCTGGAGGAGGTGGGAATTGGGAGTGTGTCTTTGGGGTATATATTTGTATCTGGTGAGAGGAGCCTCTATCTGCTTTCTGATCATCATGTGAGCTGCTTCCCTCTGCCACTCTCTTCCACCCTGATGTCCTGCCTCACCTCCAGCCCCAAGGAATGAAGCCGGCTCTCTGTGGACTGAGACCTCGGAAACTGTGAGCCCCCAAATAAACTTTTCCTCCTCTAAAATTGTTCTGGTCAGATCTTTTAGTCACAGCACTGAAAAAGCTGACTAAAACAGATACCTAACCACAAAACATCAAGCCACTTAAGAAAAAGAAATGCTCCTACAGTGGCGGGTGGGGAGGAGCAGAAAGCATGGAACCCACTTCCAGCCCAGCCAGTTTTAGGTAGCAGGACTTCATTTCACCTTCAAGGAGTCTTTAGGGAAACTGAAGAAGGTGAAGGAGGCAACCCTGGGACAGCCACGTCGTGGCAGAATGAGCAGCATTGGTGTGACTCACCTCCTGGTACAAGACAGGCAATGAGCACATCTGCACACTGTCTTTCAATCTCACCCTTATTAATGACACCCTTGAGAGACTGTGTTATAGCACATTAAGGGTGAAAGCAAATGAAAGAGAATTCAGAAAGAAAAAGAAATGGAGACCGATCTCAACGGATCAGCAATGCTTTATTATTAAGCAGCAGAAGGGCACATTTTCAAAAAGGAAAATGGCAACTGGCTACAATAAGGGTCTGAGTTTTATAGGGTTTAGTGGGGCTGAGTCCTAGCAGGAAACATGTTGGTTACACCTGGAGGGAGACCTTGGGCAGTCAGGGGAAGGGTTGTAGATAAGGAAAATTGCAACAAGTTCAGAGACTTTCTCCTTGGGGGTTGCTATTTTCTGTGTCCTTCAAAGGGTATGGACAGAGATCATGGGAGCTCAGTAAGGGGAACAGCTGGTTCAGAAATAGGAAGGGGGGCTGGGGCTGTAGCTCAGTGGTAGAGCGTTTCCATAGCATGCGTGAGGCACTGGGTTCGACCCTCAGCACCACATATAAATAATAAATAAATAAAATAAAAATCCATCAACAACTAAAACATAATTTTAAAAAAAGAAAAGAAAGAAATAGGTGGGGGCCAGGTGAGTCCCTTCTGTGCTCTCCCCATTGCAGCTGAGGCTTGGGCTTCTATTTTACCCCACTGCAATGACAGAAGCTCCAATTTACCACAGACATCTCCCACGCACATGGCAAGAGGGCAGGCAGGGGAACAACTGTAGATAAGGGAAGTTCCCTGGGGCCTATTTTCCATGTCCTTCAAAGGGTAAATTAATTTGAATCCATTGCATTTATTGATTCTTGATTTTACTTCGTTAGCCATAGGAGTCTTGTTAAGGAAGTAAGGTCCTGATCCGCAATGATGAAGATTGGGGCCTACTTTTTCTTCTATTAGGCATAGAGTCTCTGGTCTAATTCCCAGGTCCTTGATCTACTTTGAGTTGAATTTTGTGCATGCTGAGAGATAAAGAAACAATCAATGAAGTGAACAGAGAGCCTACATCTGGGAACAAATTTTTGCCACATGCACATGATAGAGCACTGATCTCCAGGATATATAAAGAACTCAAAAAACTTAACATCAAAAAAACAAACAACCCAATCAAGACATGGGCTAAAGAGCTGCACAGACACTTCTCAGAAGAAGATATACAATTGATCAACAGACATATGGAAAAATGTTCAACATTTCCAGCAATTAGAGAAACGCAAATCAAAGCTACTCTAAGATCTCATCTCATGCCAGTCAGAATGGCAATTATCAAGAATACAAAAAACAGCAAGTGTTGGCAAGGATGTAGGGGTAAGGCGCACTCACACATTGTTGGTGGGACTGCAAATTAGTACAACCAATCTAGAAAGCAGTATGGAGATTCCTTAGAAAACTTGGAATGGAACCACCCTTTGAGCCAGCTACCCATTCCTTAGTCTATACGCAAAGGACTCAAAAACAGCATGCTGCAGTAACACAGTCACTTCAATGTTTATAGCAGCTCAATTCACAGTAGCTTAACTGTGGAAGCTACCTAGATGCTCTTCAATAGATGAATGGACACCAAAGAAACTTAGGTATATATACACAATGGAATATTACTCAGCAATAAGAGTGTGAGACAATAAACTTCTGCTGCTTATGTCACCCAGTCTAAAAGACTTCACTGTAGCAACTCCACCATGGCTCAGCCTGCACAGTTTTCAAGGTCTTGGTGAATTCTGCTAATAGACCATTGGCTTAGACTTCCCTGCGACTATGAAAATCATAGTTTGAGACAACGCTGTCACATTCCTTAGCAGTCATCTTCTAGATTTTAGACCAGGAGAGGCGCATGTCACACTTATTATCCAGGAACCCCACATTCATGAATCTAGTAAAGATTCTGGGCAAGGAGCCAGACCCCATCTCTCTCCTCTCCAAGAAGCTATACAGATAAGAGCCACATTCTTACTGATAACCTTGCAGATTTCTAACTTACGAAAATGTCCATTTGCACAGACATCTGCATTTCTTTGGTTACAAGCAACAAAAACTCAGTCCAGCTTGCCATCAGATGATTTTTCAAATCAATGGAGAGATTCAGAGTGCCAGCTGCAGGCAGGTACCATAAATGGATGAACATGCCTCTCGCAGCTCTTCCCTGCCTTGGATTCTCAGAGTCCTCGACAGACAGTCCTCACTAACTTCTGTGAGAGGCACAGGTGACCTTGATTTATCAACTAATGGTCCCATCAAGATTTCAAAGTAAAGGTGCTATAAAAGAGAGGGGTAGAGGTAGGGCAGCCCAGCATCCACAAGCAACCAGGATGCAAACTGTGACACCAGAACATAAGCCATGTGACAGACTGAGTCCCTGTGGCTGGTGGCTCTACACACAACAGACCCTGATGATGCCTTTTTCTTTTTTTTTTTTTGGTACCCAGAGGTGCTTAACCACTGAGCCACATCCCCAGCGCCACCCACTCCCTTTATTTGATGTTTTATTTTGAAACAGGGCCTTTGAATTGCTCAGGGCCTCACTAAGTTGCTAAGACTGGTTTTGTCTTTTTGTTTGTTTGTTTGTTTTAGTTTTTGTTTTTGATACCCGGGATTGAACTCAGTCGCACAGGACCACTGAGCCACGTCCCCAGCCCTCGTTTGTATTTTATTTAGAAACAGAGTCTCACTGAGTTGCTTAGTGCCTTGCTTTTGCTGAGACTGGCTTTGAACTCATGATCCTCCTACCTTAGCCTCACAAGTTGCTGGGATTATAGACATGCCAGGCCAAAGTTCAAAACTCAACTGAGTAAAATATATTCTTAAGATTGCCCTCTCAGGGCTGGGGATATAGCTCAGTTGGTAGAGTGCTTACATCACAAGCCCAAGGCCCTGGGTTCAATCCCCAGCACCACAAAAAAAAAAAAAAGATTGCTCTCTCTTGTATTGCCCTCCTGATTGCATCTTAGACCTTCAACATCCCATCTCTTCTGTTCTTCTGAACAAATATTATGAGTCCTTCTTCGGGAGACTCCTCTTGTTTTCAAGTCTATCCTGATTGGTTCTCTACTTACTGGAACTACTCTTGTTGCCTAAAGTGGATACCTCAGACCACTTTAGAACCTATGAGTCTAGCCTTCCTGGGAAGAAACCCAGGACCCCATTCAGTGCAGCCAAGTTCCCAGGCTAATGTACTATGACATTAATCAGAATGTAGTCATGTAGCATATCCTATAGCATATCTTCATGTAGCATACATATGCTGTGTAGTGCATATCCATATAGTATACACACATGGGCATATACACTCCCACATGTGACCACTGATTCCAGCACTCTTCCTTCCAAAGAGTACATACTTTCTTTCCCTCATTATCCATATTCAATGCACCATCAAGACCTACCCATGTCTATTTCCAAAAATATTGTAGGCCCTTTCACTATTAGCCATCTCCATGTACCATCCTAGCCCAAACTGCCATTCTCTCATGTACCTAGACTCTAGAAAGGACCCTCCTGTATGGTCACAGCTTCTAATCTGACCTGATATGGTCCATTCTCCTCATAGCACTCAAAGGGATTTTTTTTTAAGTGCAAGTCACATCACTCCAGTCCTCAATATGAAGTATTCTGATGTCTTTGAGAAGTTTTCCACATGGAGCATAAACTCTTTAGAATGACCTGAGACGTGCCCTCAGCCCACTTCTGACCAGGCCCTGCACAAGGAAAGCTTGCCTCATGCAGGTCTCCTTCCAACTGGCACCTGCTCAGAGAGGTCTCCTCAAGCAGTTAACCTGTCCCCACCAAGTTGCTCTCTGCCAACTTAACTCTGTTTTACTCTTTGAAAACTTAGCTCTTTATTCCAAGTTGTTGGATTCCCTCAGCACACATTTACTGAGTACCTGTTATGAGCCCTCCCGGAGCTCATATTTCAATGAGTGAGGAAGCCAATAAATGACAGAGGACAGGACTTTACTTAGCGTAATAAACACATGAGACAAATGTCACAGAGGGACAGGATATAGAGGCTGCAGTTTTCGACAGAGAGCATCTCTGAGGAGGTGGCATTTGGTCAGAGACACCTAAGGTAGTAAGAGAGCCAGATCCTTCCTAGCAGAAGGAACATAAGTGCCAAGATCCTGGACTGGAACAAATCCTGTGGTTTCAAAAGATGGACGGAAGGTGGCACAGCGGCAACTATGTGAGCAGGAGGCAATGGCAGATGTAAAAAGATTTACAGTCATACAGAAGTTAAATTCTATTGAGCCCAATTTTAATTCCATACATTTATCCTAAGGAATTCATCCAAAAAAACATGTACATAAAGATGTTCGTCCTAGCACTGTTTATAAAAGCAAACCAAGTTCGGCTGGGGTGGTGGCTCAGTGGTAGAGTGCTTGCCTAGCATGTGTGAGGCACTGGGTTTGATTCTCATCACCACATATGAATAAATGAATAAAAAATAACAGTCCATCAACATCCAAAAAATATTTTTTTTTAAAGAAAGCAAACCAAGTTGAAAGTAAGCTATCTTTTCAACAATAAGGAGGTTGGAATGAAATGTAGTCATCTAAAATGTTGAAGAATGTTCCATTTCTATAAGGGCTATCATAACTTACTGTTAATTTTACAAGGTACTTATGTAAATTACAATTCAACTTCTTCTTTTTTAAAGCACAAGTGCTTCATATATTATGACCTTCCAAATAAACATAGAAATATTATAGTTGGTTCATTTCAATCATAGGACTACATGTCACTTACAATTCTATTCCTTTTGCTTGTCCGTAGTCTTTTATTCTTGGTTATTTTGTGGATTTTTTTATTTTTTTACTGAGAAAGCATCATTACACAGACAGCCTCCTTGCTATGGCTGAGCCCCCTCTTCCCAGCATGTCTGTATTCGTGAAAGCTTCTCATATTTTGAAATCACATTTTCAGTGCTGCCTCCCAACATGGCAGCAGTGCCATCTTGGTCTGATGGACTGAGTTGCCCACCCATTAGCTGCCCGCCCCTGGACCAAGAGCAGTAGGGACAGGGGAAGAAGAAATGGTCCCTGCCTTCCAGGAAGCCAGACTGATGCTAAAGACACACGCCTGGAGTTGTAGTAAGAATTTGTCTTCTGGGAGCCAGAAAGACCTCCAAAGATACCTGAGAGGGGTGGCCCTTGAAAGCAAGGAAAGGGTTGGATGAATGGAGAGAGCCTGGCAGGGAGGAGAATTCCTGGGAAATAACAAGAACTGAACACCATTGTTGTTGGACGCTGCTTGAGGAATTCACCAGTCTCGGGCCCCAATTGAGGAGGAGGTGGGACAGCTCCTCTTCTCCTGTGAAGCCAACTCACAGGAGCTCTCTGGGCTGGGGAGCACAGGGGCGGGCAGAGCCAGGGCACCCAGCCCAGCTCCCTAATTGATTCTGCCAGAGCTACAAATGCAACCGACTTGCCAATTAGGACAGAGTTGACTGAAGCTCGCCCACATTTCCAGTTATTTCTTCTTTCCATGCATTTGAGAATGACACCAAACGGCGGGGAGGGGGACCACCTTCTACTTCAAACAACAGGAATGTCTGAACAGTCCAACACACTGCGCAGCTTCAACTGAAGTTTTAAATCCCAGATTATGGGGATGGTGTTTTTCCCCCCTGTTTTATTAGTGCATTATAATGGTTCATAGAGAATGGTATTTTGGGAAAGGTCCCAGTCCAGCCCCCTCATAGAAGTTGTCTTCTCTCGTGGTCAGATCAACTTTCACATCATCATGACTGAAGTGCAATTAAGCAAACACTCTTAAAAATGGTAACAAAGGCTGGGCGTGGTGGCTCACGCCTGTAATCCCAGCAGCTTGGGAGGCCAAGGCAGGAGGATCTCAAGTTCAAAGCCAGCCTCAGCAACTTAGTGAGGCCCTCAGCAACTTACTGAGACCCTGTCTCCAAAGGAATATATATATATATATATATATTTAAAAAGGATAATAAAGATGGGGCACCTTAAACTTCAGTCTATTTACCTTAAAACAAACAAAAAAACCTCTACTATTATTCAAAACTCTCTTCTCCCATTATTATTTAACTATTCTTCTGAAGGCTCCTCTTAAACAGGTAGAAAAGAAGAAATAATTTATTATCAGAGCTAATAAAATTGAGTCCAAACCCAAGGTTGGCACCATGGCAGTGTGACTTGTGTAATCACAGGCACCCTGTGCTCAGAAGGGCACCACATTTAGTTCCATGGCCTGCTCTTGCTGTGCTGATAGTCTTAAAAGTTGTTGAAAAAGACGTTTTGCATTTTAATTTATACTGGGTTCTTTTCTTAGTCTGTTTTCTGTTGCTCTAACAAAATACCTGAGGTTAGGTAACTTATAAAGAAAAGGGGTATGTTTGGACTCATAGCTCTGGAAGTCTAAGAGCATAGTGCTGGTATCTGCTCAGCTTCTGGTGAGGAATTGGTGTGGCTCCATTCATGGCAGAAAAGCAAACAGGCAGGCGTGTGCAGACCAGAGGCACATGTGTAAAAGAGGGATATGCCAGCTCACTGTTAACAGTCTGCTCTCTCAAGAACTCATCAATCCCATGCATTAATCCATTCTTGCTAGAAAGACACCAAACCCTCTCAAAAGCCCCATCATCTCTCAACACAATCACCCTGGGGCCAAAACTCAATGTAGAGTTTTTGTGGAGAAAAAATATATTCCAACCATAGCAGCGGTTATGGGCACTCCTGATGGCATGGGGGCTTAGGGTTGACAGAGACAGGAACTGGGCACCTCATCAAAGGACTTCTCCATTCATAGCCATTTTTTTCTGTCTCTACACAAATGCCTACCAGTGTTCATCCATACCCAGTTTTATTGACCAGTGTCCTGAAAGGCTAAAATGAGGAAAAAGTATTTTTTGTTTCTTAGCTGGTAACTGGACAAAGAATTCTTCACATTTATTAGATTAATATGCCAACAATTAAAATTAGCCAGTGTTAAAGAACAGGGGGAAATTGATATATTTAGAAGCCAACTCCTAACCATGAAAAAAAATTTTTTTTTTTTGGATACTGGGGATTGAACCCAGGGGTGCTCAAACACTGAGCCACATTCCCAGCCCTTTTTTTATTTTGAGACAGGGTCTCGCTAAGTTGCTAAAGCTGGCCTTGAACTTGTGATCCTCCTGCTTCAGTCTCTGGAGTTGTTGGGATTACAGGCATGCACCATTTTGCCTGGCAGTATTTTAACTCCCTAAGTGAGTCAGACATTTCCATCTGACTGACAATAATAATAAGAGACCAGAAATGCATGGAGTTTCTGCATTCAAACAAATCCAAGGAAAGATGCTAGAGTTTCTTATACAGTAATTTGAGTATTCAATTTGGAGTTGTGCTGGACCATGGCTAACAGTATGTTGGTGAACAGATTGCCACAAGGTTCCCTGGAAGCTAATAAAAAACATCCGAGGGGCTGGGGTTGTGGCTCAGTGGTAGAGTGCTTGCCTAGCATGCATGAGGCACTGGGTTCGATTCTCAGCACCACATAAAAATAAATAAAATAAAGGTATTATGTCCCCTTCAACTAAAAAATATATTTTAAAAAAATCAGAGTTCTTCAGGCTGAAGGGTTCTGATCCAGTGGGCATCATGTGGATCCAGACCTCTAGATGTTTTAAAATGCTATTCACAGAATTCTTAGGCCCAGGCAAATGTTCATCATTAGAATGGGAATTCAGATAATGCTCAAGTCCAAATGCACGTGATCAAATGTGCCCAAGTCTCAAGCAGCATGGCATGTCTACAGTAAAAATGTGGTAAGTGTGTGATCTTGGCCAATACTTAGGATCATGCAATTCCTTGTGCAAGACTTTGGACACATGATTCAGGTGGTGCGCGCGCACGCACATACACACACACACAAATGGATTTTGATGAAAATACATCAGAAGTGAAGAAATCTCCGGGTAAGGAGATGAAGCTCAGGTTCAAGGAGTGTCATGGCAGGGAGGCTCCAGTCTTCAAGTCCATGCTGTACTTGAGGAACTGCTCCATTAAAGACCCACTGCTTCCACTCACGGCTCATTAGACGCACACACAATGAAGCCGAAGCGTAGGAGGCTCATCACAACTGGGGAGGAAGAGCAGCCAAAAACAAGGACAGCAGGAGGCTCGATTTATAAGTCAGCTCCCTCGGTGCCTCACAGCACACCACATCATCTTGGTTACTCTGCAGTCAGCAGATCCCAAAACTGGTCCTTGAGGAAAAGCTGGGTTCTGGGCTTCTGACCCCCGCAGTGGAATGATAATGAGAAATCAGCTCCAACCAGGGTGTGCTGATGTGTGCAGAATGCTCCCCTTCAAGACCCAGCTGGCTGTTAAATGAGGTCAATCCACCTCGACCCAGCAAGAATTCAAAGCAAATACCCAAGAAAGCCGCTAGACTTCTGACAAATCTTTTAAGTATTACTAACAGAAGAACATCTCTCTCTAAAGATAAGAAAGGCAGCTACGCAAGTGGAAATACCTTCTTTTTGTACAGTGGTCATGTTGAATGGAGAAGAGGCTCCTGAATTAGCAACCTGGCCCAAACACAGAGCCAAGGATGCTCGGAGGGTTTGGGAGGGAGAGAGCAAACTCTCAGGTGGTCCCTTCCATTATTTTTAAGGCTTTACCCAGTCAAGTCATTTTGTCCTACAGCCCTACCCCAGGAGGTGACAGGTGGTATAACTGGCACCTTTTTGGTAAGACAATAGCTCCTTCCTGAGAAATGCTTTTTTTCAGGACCAACTTCTGATCCTGAAATGTTTCAGGCAGCTAAGTAACTGACCATTTGGGGGCCACGTACAGCTTATGCCAGCTGGCTTCCACGGCCAGGGCCCCTGGCCAGCAGAGCACAGGGTCTGAGCCTGGCGTCTGGACAGTCTTCCCCAGGTTCAGTGATCACAGCTAAGGCAGAGACCCTGGAGGTGCTCTTCCTACCCACAGGCTCTGCCATGTGACTGGGGGGCCAAGACAGGGGGGATGGACCAAGCACCCAGAACCAGACCTGAGGATAAGCACAGAGTGAAATCACTCAGCACTAAAAGCTTCAGTGATTTCTCATAGCTCATTTCAAGCAGGATTGGCATAAGGCTTAATTCTGCAGAAATAATTATCAAATTAGAAGACAGGCCACAAGGTTGTTTTTCAGCCTTGATGGAATAATCTGCATATGAAAACCTATTGTTTGGGCTGCCAGCTTCTTTTTTCTTATTAACAAGTTACTTTATTTACTTGAGGCACCAAGAAGGAAAAACAGACTCATGTACACTCACATACAGCTCCCTACTAATGGAATCCACAGCACAATCAATCAAATTGTGTTCCACTTGATATCACCTCCCACGACAGGGAGTGGCCATGGCTGCATTGAATAGAAACCCTGGACTTGCAGGCTGCCCTCACATGAAATTGTTGACATTTGACCATTCTGTGATCTACAAAAATAGCAACTTCATATGGTTCCTCCTAATAGCTTTTTATTCTGAGCAAGTCACCCTGGATTCATTTCATCCATTATCAAATATGAGCTCCAAGGGTCTGATTTCCTCTCCCACAGAGTTTGTGATGAACAAATGAAAGGAGAGATAAGAAGAGGCTTTAGAAAGCAAGGAGCTGTACCCCAAGTGTAAGGGGATGGCATGCTTGTACTCCTGTTATCTTCATCCCATTTGCAATGTTCTAGATGGTTATAAATAGAACAGCCAAGGCAGTTGCACCTGCAAAGTTAACTCCACGGGGCAGATTTCAAAATGCATGGAGCCACCTCTTGCCAGCTGTTCTTTGTTTCCTGTCTTCCTATCAGTGATGGCTGCCATGTAACTAACATACAATATCAGAGTTTCTGACATTGGATGCGGCCACTAACACCCAGAGCCTCGGGACCATGGTGTCGGCCAGTGTTCTGTTACAAGCCTCTGGAGTTATCTGTGGAGAGCGCTGAGCATTGTGTATTGTGCAGCCACATTCTGCTCAGAGATGGGAATGTTTACTGAAGGCCAAGGGTATATGTGTGAATCAAAGTGCTGAGCTATTTCTGTGCCACATTCTAAGGTAAAAATCTGCTTTATCCTTAGCTAAGTATTCAGGAAACTGTGAACAGCCTGTGGCCTAGTAGAATGTATGATTCCATTAAATCTGTGAAAAGGTATATGAGTTGATATATATATATACAGGAGGACTCATCTCCCTGCGAAAGATGACCTCGGAAGTGCTTGTCTGGGAAACTACAGCTTGTCCTTTATATATTCTTTCTTTCTACATGTTAGCCATTTGGGATGGAAACACCTTTTAAGAAGGCACTAATAATCATTATGACTTAAGTACATAACTGATCCCTAGAATTCATTAAGTTGCAGGGAACTGGGAAAAACACTTCTAAAGCTGGTATCTCATGACTCCCCAGAACACTTATGTGATGGATATATAAAGGTGAGGTATATAGATCCTGATCCTGTAAATGGGAAAGGCTTGCTGAGGCTCAAAGTGACATACCACTCCCTCAGAGCTGCTCATCAGAGCCTGAACTCCAAGCTACACCAAGCTGATCTAAGGGCTAGGGCCCTGAGGCACTTCCACTTCTAAACTTACTCACCTCCTCCTTCCAAAATAGGGCCTACTGATAGGTGTTTTGTTTTTTTTTTTAATTTCCTCTTTTTTTTTAAGTTGTTGATGGATCTTTATTGTATCCATTTATAGGTGGTGCTGAGCATCGAACCCAGTGCCTCACACATGCTAGGCAAGTGCTCTGCCACTGAGCCCCAGCCCCAGCCCCCGACTGGTAGGAATTTAATTCACTCTAAGCACTCAAAATTGTCGGGCTGAACTGCAGCTCCAGTGGGACACGCATGCGTCACCGCGACTTAAGTCAGAATTCCAGCAACCTGGGCTCCAGGGCTCTGAGTTTTCTTGGCGACTTTATCTAAAAAGGTCTTTCCCTCTCCCAACCTCAAATGTCAGGCTACCAGCCCCCATCCTTTCAGGTCCCAGCTTGCCGACCTCTTGCTCTTCCTTTGATCTTCAAGGTTATTTTAAACAGTAGCAGGATAAGCAGCTCGACATTCCTTTATCGTTCACTCACCAGTGCAGTCAGTGCTGTCTGTCTACCTGGAGGTCAGGAATGTAGGCATCTCTGCTAGCAGGTCACTTCCCCAGAGATGCAGGAGAGGACAACCAAAATGGCAAATAGGGAGGGGACAGCTGGAGCCAAAATGAAGGGAGAGCTCAGAGACCATGGAGGAGGAAGAATCAATGGGACCTGGACACTGAGGGAGAGAGCCGGGACGGCATGCAGGTTTAGGTTTTGGGTATCTGGATAAGCGGAAGCACCATTCTTGGGATGACAGTGCTGAAAAGATATCTCTTGATAATAGTTTTTGCCCACCCCCACCCCCCACCCAGTTGCTCTCCCATCATAGCTAATGGCCAAATTGGTTAAAATTGTGTATCGGGTAACAGTAACCTCTCACTGTGGGAGAGTTCAAGGGCCCCATCTAGAATAAATAGCTTTGCTCCCCCATTGCAGTCTAGGCAGTGAATGACAGAGTGAGCTCTGGGTAAAGAAGGTGTCAGCATTTATAAGGAACATGAGTGTCTCTGGGAACATAACTACTCCCTGGGGTCTCAAGTTTTGATCAGTTCCATTAGTGCTACCCCAACATGCCACAGACAATGAGACATCAAGGCAGGGTAGAAACACACTGGGAAGAGGGCAGTTTATGTGTTTGACCAGATGCTAAGGTGGAGCTCAGGCAAGCAGCTATCCCAGGACATATCAAAGCATGGTCACTGGAAGCATGCAAACCAGAGGCAGTCTCCATGATGTTTCCTGGCTTGGAACTGGGAAAAATGGTAAGAGTACATCAGATCACAGCCAGGCAATTCTAAGATAGATTTCTGCTTGATGAGTCTCCTCTTGTGCTGAGTGGTAGAACCAAGGAGGACCAGACACCCACCCACATCCACAACCACCCCCCCACACACACACACACAGAGAAGAAGAGACAGAGGGAGAGAGAGAGAAACTTGCAGCAGATCTGTCCATGTGCAGACTCAGAGAAGACCAAGATAAAAAATCCAGTAGATTCCCACACAAGTGGAAACACATGATGATCAAACTTCTATATTATTCTTTGCTTTATGCTTCAAAAAACAATAGTTGTTCTATTAAGGTTGTATGAAGATACCTTATCACATAAACACCCTCATCACATTGTATTTAAATGTTATTCTTTTAACACATAAATCTGAATTAGGCTTTACTCAATGGGGCACAACTTTAGAAGATTGAAAGCGTATTGAACTGTGTCAGAAAGAAAATGCTGCCTGCTCAGAGGGTGAAGCCAATAGGACAGTATCTGGCATCTTAAGATGAATGTTAGGGATATGGTTCTGCACTTACTGATTATTTTTACCTGTATAGATCATTTAAGCATCTCCATGTATCCATTCATCTGTCAATCAGCTGACAAAACATCTGAGACCAAGACTAAGAAATAATACTGGTAATCATGAGCATCAAATCAAGAAGTATTTTCTCAATTGTAAAATGCTATATTTACTACTGAAATTATTTCTTATATCTACTTCTATTGACAACATATGTCCATGTCTTCTTGCCTGCCAGTTAAATACAGATGAACAGAGAAGTCAGAAATAAATTAACTGATAAATTTATTACAGATAGAAATTCAAATCCAAGGTCACAGTCCAACCCAAACCCCCATTTGCCAAGAGTTAAAAGAGTAAAGAAATATTACTCCATCTACTAGTACTCTCAAATACTGATTTCTATGTGCACTTTTCTGAAAGATATTAACCAGAGGCTAATGTAAATACTTTATTTACTAACAGACTTCTAGTCTTTTCTGCAGTCTGGACCAATGATTGGCAAACTATAGTTCATGGGCCACTTTTGGCCCACTGCCTATTTTTGTGAATAAAGTTTTATTGGAACGTAGCCATGCCCATTTATTGGTATGCTGTCTATGGCTGCTGTCAAGCTAGTATTATAAAACTGAATAGTTACAGCAGAGACTTCATGGCCCACAAGTCTAAAATATTTACTACCTGACTTAACAAAAAAAGTTTGCTGACATCCAGTCTAGACTTAGACAAGGAATCACACTTATCACACTAAAGTGAACTGGAGATTAAAAAAAAAAAGAATCTGCACCATATTGATGGTTTTAATACAAACTATACATTGGCACATACTAGCTAATCTACTGGCAAAGGTAGATAGTTCTCAATAGTATCTTGGCTATAGTCCAGTAAGTGAAATTTATCAAATGAGTATAAATAGATAATACAATATAAAGAAGGCAATAAGAGAAGAGTTTCTGGGATACATCTCTCATAGTAACAGTTCTCTCAAACAATCATTTTGATAACTTTAACTCAACAAAGCTACTGTGCAGGAAATATTTTGCATTATGTGTCATTTGTCACTATAAGGTAGCGGCACTTTAATTAATTTAAGCCAGTGTATGAAATAGATTTACAATGTGGCCATATCTCTTAACCCTTTTAAACAGAAACTGGCCATTTGCAAATGGAAAACCCTATCTAGAAATTGTCAGAAAGGAAATCCTCACAATCACAGAGAAATGACTGGGTTTGTATTTACAGTCCTACAGAAAAAGTTTATTTTATTAAAGCATTTGCCGATGAATGGATGCAACTAGAGACTATCTTGCTAAGTGAAATAAGCCAATCCCCCAAAACCAAAGGCCAAATGTTCTCTGTTATGTGGATGCTAATACATCCTAAACCATAAGGGGATTGGGGAAGGAAATACAGAAGCTCATTGGATTAGACAAAGGGAAATGAAGGGAAGGGAGGTGAGATGGGAATAGGAAAGTCAGTAGAATGAATTGGACATAACTTTTCTATATTCATATATAAATACACCACCAGTGAAACTCCACATCATGTACAAACACAAAAATGGGAAGTTATATTCAATGTATGTATAATATGTTAAAATATGCTACACCGTCATGTATATCTAAAAAGAACAAATTTTTAAGAAATAATTTATTTTAAGCTGGGCACGGTGGTGCACGCCTGAAATCCCAGCACTTAGGGAGGCTGAGACAGGAGAATCACGAGTTCAAAGCCAGCCTCAGCAACAGCGAGGTGCTAAGCAACTCAGTGAGACCCTGTCTCTACATAAAACACAAAATAGGGCTGGGGATGTGGCTCAGTGGTCGAGTGCCCCTGAGTTCAATCCCCGGTACCAAAAAAGAAAGAAATAATTTATTTTAAATACTTGTTTAATTTCAGTAATAGGAAACTAATTATTCAATATTTTATTTCCCATTGCAAATATATTTCGGGCTCAGTGTAGACATTCTAGCAATGCAGAAATATGTCAAGTGTACCTCTTGAATTTCTCACCTTCATTCCCTTGCTCCTTTTCCCCTTCCTCTCCCCTTCCTTTTACTTTTCTTCTATCTTGAAGCAAGCAAAATAGAAACTACAAAGAATACTAATTGCAATTTAGTTTTATTCTAACCTAACTATACACCCTTGATACTCTTTCATGGAGATAAATATGTATGTACGTGTACGTACGCGCACACACACATACACACACTTCACTTACTCATTTTTGCTTACAGCTGAATTATGTTAAATCATTTAAATTATTTCAGATTTAGAACTTATTTTGTTTTTTCTAATTTTTCTCTATGTAATTTATTTCTAACACAACATTTAAAAAGCAATGCAATTCTTACTACTCCTTATTAGTTTTGGATTGAATAAAGTGGGTTAGTGTTTGTTCCCATACATACGCTTTCTCCCCTGTTGCTGGAGTCTGCATTGTTTGCTGGTATGCAGAAGGCCTACTTTCTGTTTATGGTTCATAAAACTCCCCTTTATTGTTGACAAACTACATTGTATGTCCTTAAGGATGTGTAAAGCAGACCTTTTAGAATCTAGGTTGCCTCCTCTGACAAAACTCAGGCTGAAAGAAACAGTACCAGGGAAAATCCAGCAACTCTGATGTACTTTTGTTAATTCATGAGCTTCTGTGTCTCCTGATCTCACAGGAAAAGATCAAAACTACCAAGGAAGATGAGAGTTACATAGGTCTCTAAGATCAGTAGGGTTGGCAACAAATATTCACGAATGAATCCTAAACAGAGCCATGAAATTCAGTGGATTTCAGAACATCTTCATTATAAAACCAGAGAAAAACCATATCACTCTCTTTCCTCCCTTCTCCCCATTTTGCTCCCCACAGAGAGACCACATGAGGTTCATTTTAAGGTCTGATGAATGGTTCAGAAGGTCTGAAGTAGATTACAACAAAAGTTTATTCATTTGGATTCTATATTTGAACTCCAGGCTCACACAATTTGTCATGGTTTCTTTTTTCCTTACAGGGGAAAAAAAAAGTCTGTTGTTTGGTATATAAAACAGCAAAGCAAAATTCTCTCCAGACAGTAAACGATATCTTTAAAAGACAAAACCAAAAACTTCATAGAACCCACCCAAGGATTCTTTGTCCAGGGACAAGGTGCTATGGGCCATTTCAAGAAAAGTCACAGGAAACCTGTAACCCAGAACAACCCAATTTGACCAAGACTACCATTTTTAGTCTCACCTTATCTTTTGTATTACACTGAGATCCTCTCACTCCTCTTCCACATTTTGAAAATGAATTTTACAGGATGTTGTTTAATTAATATGATCTAGTTTCAATCTTTCAGAGGTCACCTGAGTATGGTGAAACCAGAGTTGGCTGTCACTTATCCAAAGGTACACGACATAATTGTTCTAGATCTTCCCTTCTTAAGGCCCTTTCATGCCTGTTATGGTTTGGATGTGAGGTGCCCCCCAAAAGTTCATGTGTGAGACAATGCAAGAAAGTTCAGAGAAGAAATGATTGGGTTATGAGAGTCTTAACCCAATCAGCGAATTAATCGCCTGATAGGGATTAACTGAGTGATAACCGGATGCAAGGAGGGGTATGATTGGAGGAGGTAGGCATTGGGGGTCTGCCTTTGGGGTGTACATATTTTGTATCTGTAGAGTGAAGTCTCTGATCATCATGTGAGCTGCTTACCTCTGCCACACTCTCCCGCCATGATGTTCTGCTCACTTCAACCCCTGAGGATTGGAGCCAGTCTTCTACGGACAGAGACCTCTGAAACCATAAGCCCTCAAATAAACTTTTCCTCCTAAAATTGTTCTGGTCAGATCTTTTAGTCACAGCTGTGAAAAAACTGACTAAATTCCCCTTCAGTAACTGGGAAAAAGATGTATGGGGCCACCAATCACAAGATAAAAAGTATGGATGGAAAGAATTTTTAATATTGACTGTCATTAGTACATTTCAGGACACATGTTAAAGGTTTAATTAAAGAGTGAAACATCCCGAAGGATTTGGCACATTCTGATCAAAGTTACTTACAGGATGGAAGGCTAATGCTTACAGTCACATGGTCGGCTCTATACCAGTTTCTACGGAATTTCATAATCTTCCATCCCCATCACACAAATGCAAAAAAGTGGCCTCAAAAACTGTCATTCAGGGTAATTGGCCGGAAATAGACCAGAGAAGACTGCCAACTCTGGAACCAGATAATTTCACCCATAATCTCATTCAAATTGTCTTGATTGTATTAAAGTGTACTGGGTTTCATGCTTTAATTTTCAATGTTTTGTAGATCTTTTATTGAAATGAAAAAGAAGAACCCCCTCCCAGATGATTTATCTATTTGGCCATTCATTGATGCTCCTATGGACAATCTACCTCATAGGCCCTGGCCTGGGTGCATACAATCTTTTCCTTCTGGATAACCAGTTTATAGGTTATCCAGAAGGAAAATATAGGCCTGCCTCCTAAGCACAGGCACAGACAACTGGACAGGCATGGACAGACAGGCTGCTGACTGGGCTCCCCTACCCCTCACACAATGAAGCACCTGACCTACCAGAACCAGAATTCATGGAAGACACACAGAAAAGACACCTGGGAAGAGGGTCAACTCCTGACATCAGGTCTGAGGCCGTAGGTGTGGTCTTCTCTACCAGGAATCTGCAGTTAGGAGAGCATATGAATTTTGCGTTTTATGAACTTGATAGTCTCTGTCATATTTTTTGATTAGTGGATGCTGATACATAAGGGGGGTGGGAACGGGGAACACAGGAGAAATGGAGGAACTCTGGACGCGGCCTGGGGGAGGTGGGGGGAGGGAAAGGGGAATGGGTACAGTAAAGATGGTTGATTGAGATCGTCATCACTACCCTTGGAGCATGTATGAAGACACAAATGGTGTGACTTTATCTGGTTTGCAACCAGAGAAATGGAAAAACTGAGCTCTATATATTTACTATGACTTGAAATGCAACTAAATAAACTAATTAAAAAAGAAAAAAGAAAATTCAGATGGAGACCCTACCTCCTATTGACTTATATTTTATATACAATAATAAATATGAATCCAAGATGCATCCACCGACTCTGGCATAATAATAAGTTCTGGCACATTAATTCTGTAGATCTTCATCCATTTATGATAACCTGTACGTTTCTGAATCTTTTCCTTCTTTTAGAAAACAAAATCCTAAGTAGAATAAGATATATTCCATTTGTATACAATTATATCAACATGGATTCTACTGTCATGTGTAACTAAAAACACTAAAATTTTTTTTAAAAATTAAAAAAAAAACTAACACATATTGCACAACTGTTCACTTTAATTTGATATAATCTCTATTAAAGAGTTCCTCACATATTTCTGATTATTTTTAATTATACTTTATATTTGCAAGTGATTGTAGATTCACATGTAATTGTGAGAAATAATGAAGAAAGATACCACACAGACTTTATGTGGTATTTTCTAATGGCACATTGCAAACTACAGTACAATGGCACAACCAGGTTATCAACATTGACACAGTCAAGATACAAAGCAGTTGCCTTTTTATAGCCACACTAACCTGTCCTTACCCTCTCCCCAACCCCAGCAACCACAATTCTGTTCTTTATTTCTATAATTCTGTCACTCAGATAAAGTTGTATGAACGGAATCACACAGCATAGTTTTAGGATTGGCTTTTCTCACTCATAAAACCCCCCGAAGATTCAGTCAAAGTGGGATGTACCAATAGTTCATTTGTTTTTTAAATTGGTAAGTCACATTCCATGGTGTGGATCACACAGTTTGTTTAACCATTTACCCACTGAAGGATAACTCAATTGTTTCTAGTTTTGGGGGGCTATTATGGTAAAGCTATTATGAACATTTGCATATGTAGAAATTGGGAAGAGGATTCTAGTTGAAAAACAAATTTTTCCTTCTATTTCAATAGAAGATCCACAAAACATTGAAAATAAGTGTTCACAAATGTACCAAGAGTTTTAATTTCTCTGAGATAAATGCCCAAGATTGCAGTTGCTGAGTCATATGACAATTGCATGTTTCCTTTTGTAAGAAATGGCCAAACTATTTTCCAGAATGACTGTCCATTTTACATTTCCACCAGCAATGTATGAGTGATTCCATTTCTGCATAACTTCCAAGCATTTGGTGTTTACTATTTTATTCTTTTTATATTCTATTACAGCCATCCTGTTAGGTGTGTAGTGACACTTCATTGTGGTTTTAATTTGCATATCCCTAGGGATGTTGAATATCTTCCCATATACTTAATTTCATCAGCATATCCTTCTTGGTAAAATCTTTCCTTGTGGTTTTTGTTCATTTTCCCATTGGATTGTTTATTTTTACAGTTTATAGACTAGCTTCTATACTCTAAATTTGTTCTTTACCAGATATGTGGTTTGCAGATATTTTGCCCCAATCTATGGCTTGTCTTTTATCCTAGTAGTACAGTGTTTCACATGCCAAAAGTTTTGTTTTTGTTTTTAAAAGAATTTGTTTTTCAAATTTTCCTTTTATGGACTGCAGATTTGGTGTCAGGCCTAAGCATTCTTTGCCTAGCAATAGATCCTGAAGATTTTCTCCTTTGTTTTTCCAGACAGTGTCATGATTGTGTGATATATAAATATATATATATGTATACACACACACACACACACACACACACATATATATATAATTTATATATATAAATTACATGTAAGTCACTGATCCATTTCAGTTAAATTTTCTTCAAATTGTAAGGTTTAGATGTTTAGACCAAGGTTAAGTTTTTCTGTTTCATTTTTTGTTGGTTTTCATCCGTGGATATTCAATTGCTCCAGTACCTTTTGTTAGAAAGGATATCCTTCCTCCCTTGAATTGTTTTTGCACCATTGTCAAAAATCTGTTGGGTGTATTTGTGTGGATGTTGGGTCTGCATTCTCTATTCTATTCCATTGATCTATACATATATTCCTCCACCAATGCACACTTGGTTATCCTTATCATATAACAGGCTTTACATTGAGTGTTTTATTTTTTACTTCTTCTTTATTCTTCTTTTTCAAGATCATTTTACTTTCTAGGGTCTGTACCTTTCTATGTCAATTTTAGAATACTCTCGTCTATGTCTACAGAAACATCTGAGATTTTGACAGCAATTGCATTAAGTCAACAGATCAATTTGAAGAGAACTGATGCCTTTACAATACTGAGTGTTCCCATCCATGAACATGGCCTCTCCATTTATTTTGGTCTCCTTTGATTTCTTTCATGAGCATTTGTAATTTTCAGAATATACAGCCTACACGTTTTGTCTCTTTCTTTGGAGCAGTGGTAAATAGTATTGTGTTTTAAATTTTGGTTTCCATGTGTTCACTGTTAGTACAGGTCGAGTGTTCCTAATGCAAAAATGTGAAATTCAAGATTCTTCAAAACTGGATATTTTTTGAGATTTTGGAGCATTTAGGATTTCAAATCTTCAACTTAGAGATGCTCAATCAACAAGTTTATGTAAATATTCTAAACTCTGAAAAACTCCAAAATCTGAAATTCTCCAGTCCCAAGCAGTTCACATAAGGGATACTCAACCTGTATATGGAAATGTGATAGGATTTTCTGTATTGATCTTCCTATATAAGACATTGCTGAACTTACCTATCAGTTCTTAGGAGATTTTTTTTGTGTATATTATTTGGAATTTTCCACATATACAATCACACTGCCTGAAAATACAATTTTAATTCTTCTTTTCTGAACTGCATGCCTTCTATTTCTTTTCCTAGAATAGCTAAATGTGCGTGTTGAATGACAGTATGAGTGAAAACGCCCTTACTTCTTCCCAAGTTTAAGACAAAAAGCTTTCAAACTTTCACCAAGTTCGATGTTAGATGTAGGTTTTTGTAGGTATTTATCAATTTCAGGAAGTTACTGTCAATTCCTACTTTACTTAGGGTGGTTTTTTAAATCATGAATGTGTATTAGAATTTTTATCAATTTTTTTTAATCAAATGATACCATATAATTTTTCATCTTAGCCTGTTGATATGGTTAATTACATTGATTGATTGATTGAACACTGCTATTAAACTGGCCTTGCATATCTGGAATAAGCCGTACTGGTGATGGTTAATTATTATTTATATACATTTGCTGTACTAAAATTCTGTTAGGGATTCTTGCATGGAAGTTCATGAAGAATATTGGTCAGCAGTTTTCTCTTTCTGTACTGTATTTGGTTTAATCAGAAAAACATTAACCTTATAAAATGATGGGGGCGGGGGGAGAGTTCTCTTCTCTTTTATTTTCCTGGAAGACATTGTGTAAGATGGGTATTATCTTGTTCCTGGCTACAGAACTATATTGATATTCCTAGTTTCATTTCTGATATTAGTTGTCTTCTTTTTATTTTTGTCAGCCTTAGTTGAGGTTTATCGGTTTTATTAATTTTTTTTTTAGGGAACAGTTTTTGGTGTTATCAATCTCTCCTCTACCATTTTTCTGTTTGAATTTAATTGACTGCTGCTCTTTTTTATGACCTTCCTTCTGCTTGCCTTGGTTTTATTTTGCTCTCCCTTTCCTAATTTCTTGAGGTAAGAACTTGGATTACTAATTTGAGAACTTTTTTCTTTCTTTGTTTTTATTTTGGTGGTGCTGGGGATTAAACCAGGGCCTTGTGCATGCAAGGCAAGCATTCTACCAACTCAGCTATATCCCCAGCCTGAGAACCTTCTTCTTTTTAATGTAAGCATTTAGTACTATGAATTTATCCCTCAACACTGCTATAGCTTTGCTCCACAATTTTTTGGGGGGTAGGTATTAGGGATTGTACTCAGGGGCACTCAAATACTGAGCCACATCCTTAGCCCTTTTTTTTTTTTTTAAATCTGGAGACAAGGTCTTACTGAGTTGCTTAGCACCTTGCTGCTATACAGGCTAGATTTGAACTCATGATCCTCCTGCCTCAGCCTCCTGAGTTGCTGGTATTAAGTCATGTACCACTGTGCCTGGCCATACACCACAATTTTTGGTATGTGGTCTTTTGGTTATCATTCATTTTTATACTTTTTAAACTTCCTCTTTGACCCTTAGATTATTTAGTAGTTTATTGTTTAATTTCTAAGTGTTTGGATATTTTTCTGCTGTCTTTGTTATGGATTTTTAGTTTAATAATAATTTAACAATAATTTCATTATTATTATAAAATATACAATGTGTAATTACAAATCTTTTAAGTTTTTGAGGATTAAATTATGATCCAGGATATTTGTTGCCTTGGTTAATTCCATGGGTGCTTGAAAGGAGTATGTGTTCTACTGCTATTGGGTAAGGAGTTCTTCTAAATGTCACTGGAATTTATTTGTTGATGGCATTCAGGGAAAAGTTCATACAGAAACCTGATTTTTCCTACCTAAGCCTATAAAAAACTACAGATCAACATTGCTAGGATATACTTGTTCTTTCAACAACTATGCCCTCGTTTCTCCCTCCTAAAAATAAAATTTTATGGTATCCCCCTCAAAATTGAAGCTCAGATGTTGACTCTCACTCTGTGTCCTAACTAAAATGAATTTCTCCCAATTTTTCTTTGTTCACTTCCTTAAGAGACACTCAAACTAAGGGCTTACAGCTCAGATAGAACCAATGTTACCTCAATGTAACCAATGTTACAGAAGCCTACTTTGGTCAATGCCCTCAGCCCCCACATGGAAGAGGAACAAAAGCCCTATGTGGAAAGTCCAGGCAATGGCAGCTATGAGTGTCCATGAGGTCTCATAGGTTACACCCACAACCCTACACCCCACCCAAACTCAACTGGCCCTGCAGAAGTAGTTTAGTGGAACTGTAGTAGTTGTATTGATAGATTTAAAGGTGGTTGAAGGAATAAAGATTCTTCTCTAACATATACTCCTTTTGTTCCACCATATTTATGGAACAGGGAATTCTTGGAACATTGAGGACAGTAGCAGTACCATCCTTTTTCTTGTAAATCTCACCCCTAATCAAGGTGAGTTACCCCAACAACTATCCCAATGATGACTTAATCAATTGTAACAAGTGCAACAATGGAAATAACAAGTGAGTTTGATTTTCTTTGAAATCTTAGCAAAAACCATACTCTTTTAAGGGTGACGTCAGAGGTGTCAAGGAGACATAGGATGTGCCTGAAGCAAGAGCAAACCTGTCAGTGCAACTGTTCCAAAACTAGCAAAGGTCTGAACTCAATGTAATTATTCTAGCACTATTACTTTACATGTGCCTCTTAATAAATACTCCACATCCTAGAGGTCCAAAGGCCGCAATGAGTAGGTAACACGTTGACGAGATTTTTAAAATTAAGCCAGATCTATTGGATCCCTGTTGTTTCCAGTAAGGAGACAGGCGTGTGCCAGTCCCCTGATGCTCCTGCTCAGTGGCAGCCCCTACCTCCTTGTTTGTCCTGTCAGCTTGCACCAAAGTTCCATTCAGGCAAGGTTCCACGTAGTGAAGCTCTTCGTTATACTGCAAAGGGAATAAACAGCCAAGAGGAAACATTTAATTAAGGAGTCAAAGGGTACCAGTTAATAATTGAAGGGCACACAATCACACAAAAAAAGCAGCACAATCACAGGCTCAGTTATTCACATAAAATGACTTTCCCCATGGGCACCCCTATAGACAATTTTAATTAAGGGCTTGAAACAAACTTCTTTCTTTGCTTCTTTGAGGAAGAAATTTCTAGAGCCCATGCTAGAACATGGGAGGTTTCAGAATGTACACTGTCAGCTGATCATCCTCCTAGGGTGGACCCAGACCCTGGAAGTTCCTTGGACAGGTGGGATCTGAAGACCATTCCAAAGCTAGCCAATACAGCTCCAGCTCCTGTCTTTGGCTTCATGGAACCAAGGGACACATGTGGGTCACACATGAGTGGGGACAGAATAGAAGAAAGGAGAGGCCATGGTACTCTCCTGTTGCTCTAGAAAGAATTGGTCATGGCATTGCTTATGAATAGTAGTGGCCGCTATCCTGCCTTGCCAACCTGCCTTCCCAGCCTTTTTGACTCCTGAGTCCCTAGAGTAGGAGTCCTGTATTTCTGTTCAAATATTACAGCTAGGAAGCAGAAATGTAAATGCTCTTATCATTTCTCTAATCAAGCTTCGTTCTCTGCACTGTAGCTAAGCTGGTCCTCTAAAAGATGAATCTGGTGGTGTCACCTCTTGTCAAACCCATTCATAGTTTCCCCTTGCTCTGCAGATGAACCTTCCTAGGGTCTTGAAGACCACTATGGCATTTTTATTCCTTAGCTCTCCCACAAACATATTCTGGTCAGGCTTAATTGCATTCCTACCCTCTGACATGTCCCATCCTTTCCTTTTGACCCTCTACCACAGGGCCCTCTGCCTGGAGCCCTGTCTCTGACATCATCCCTCTCTGGAGAACTCCTAGTCATCCTCTGGGTCAGCTTATTCTCACCTCCTTTGGTCAGGCACTGGGTCAGGCCCCTCTCCTCTATACTCCCTATAAATTCAAATTCCCTATTGCCAGTATCCCCCACTAAAAGGTGGTACCACATCCTGAGGGTCCACGTTGGTCCCTTGGTGTGTTTCCTGTGGCTGAGAGAGCACTGATCCCACAGGAGGAGCCTACAGACCATTTGTTCAATGAGAACATCACAGCATTTCTACTTATTTTGGGCTAAAGGAGCCCAGGGCTCCTGAGGGAAGAGGCCAGAACCATCTCTCACAGGCCCAGCTTGTGAACAAAGTCTGGCTAAGAAACTTGGCTTTTCAGACTATGGTCACCAAGGGTCATGGTAGGGCTGTGAATAGGAGTGAGTGAAATAAAGGGTTAGCTTGGGACAATCATTGGGGCACAATAGACGCAGACTTGATTGCAACAGCAGCTGGGATACATTGGCTTCATGGCAGGGAATTCCTAAGCCAATAGGAGCAGAGATGGCATAGGGAGTAAGGAAGGGGTGGAGTTCAGGGTGGAGTTCAGTTGCAAGTACAGACAGCCTGACCTACAGCCCTCACCGCAGGCCCTCAAAACTCAACATTTCCCTCTATCCCTCAGTATTCTCTATTTCCCCATTCATCTGATTTTTACACCCTTTCTAATCTTTGTTTCTGGTTATATGAAAGTACTTGAAAAATTTTATCTAAGTTTTAGAGCTTCAATATCCTCTGATGAAGCATAGAGGAAAAAACGTATTTATGCAGCTGGGTATGGTAGCACACCTTTAACTGTAGCCACTTGGGAGGCAGAGACAGGAAAATCCCAAATTTGAGTCCAACCTGGACAACTTAGTGAGACTGTATCTCAAAAAAATAAAAAGACTGCAGCTAGGCACCATGGCGCATGCCTACAATCCCAGTGGCTCGGGAGGCTGAGACAGGAGGAGTGTGAGTTCAAAGCCAGCCTCAGCAACTTAGTGAGAACCTGTCTCTAAATAAAATATTAAAAAGGGCTGGGGATGTGGCTCAGTGGTTGAGTGCCCCCAAGGTTCCATCCTCAATACCAAAAAATAAAAAATAAAAAGACTGGGAATGTCAGTGGTAAAAGTATCCTGGGTTCAATCCCCAGTATCCACCTCCATAAAATGTATTTATGCAATTCCAAAGCCTGCCATTGAGAAGTGGGAGTGGGACCGTTGTCAATGAATCATCTCAGGTTCCAGTAAGCATTTGTGCAGATAAACATGAAGGAGAACTTCTCCAAGGTTCTTATCCACACTAGACGTACACTGAAGTTATGAGGAACCAGCCATTCTCCTCTCCGCCATCTCTTCTGCTGACTGATTTGGTTCAGGGTAATGGCTTTCCTAAGACCTGAAGCATCAACAGACTCATCCAATTGCGTGGCCGTTAGTCAGGCTGCCTGGACTTGAACCTGGCCATCACCAGCTATCCAGTGCTGGCTACTTGCTTTCACAGCCAGTTTGCAGCAGGGGTGGTCAGGTGACACAGTCCCAGTAAATGAGACATCAGGGGGAGTTTTCTGGGTACTTTGAATCAAACTTTGTCCTACTGTTAAAAGAAAAGCCTTTTATACATTCCTGCCCCTTCTTTCCTCCTTGATACACTATTGTGAAACTGCAGCAGCCATTTAGCAAAATGAAGTGGCAAGAATGAAAATTAAAGCCCAGGGAGGAAGCTAGAAGGTAGAGCCAGCAGGAGTTCTTGATAATGCCGCTGACCCACTGTACCAAGACCAAAATTGCTTCCTCCAGGCTCCTTACAGGAGATTACTAGATGCTCGTATGCTGAAGCAACCTTTGTCCAGCTGCTCTGTACCATAGTGCCCTGACTTTCTTAACTGAGATTTCCTCCTTGATTCTCCTTCCTCTTATTCTTCCATTTTCCAGATAAATTTTAAAACTTCACCAATATCCTATCTAATACACACTCTCAAAGTTGACCCATGCAGTTGTACACTCTTGGTTGGGATTCAGGATAATTGGGTCCAAGCCCTTCCCCTGGCATGTACTGTATATAGCCTTGGGGGAGTCACAAAATCTCTCTGATCCCTAAGAAGATGTCAATTCATTTTCTGTTTACCCACTTGGGACCCCTGCAGGGATCCATTGAGACATCAGATCTGAAAGGACTTTGCTAATGCAGATGCCTGTATATATGGGGGATCGCAGAAAGGGTTGAGAAGTAAAGACTGAGAGGTTCTTGCTCTCATCAGGGAGGTACATGTGAGGTAATCAAAACCAGGCTTACTGTCATTGAGCACACCATGGCCACAGTAGAGGAATCTGCTCTTCTGAATCCCAGCCAGCTTGTTAGTGGCATCATCGAAGCTTGCAGTTTCACTAATTTCCCTGGACTGCTTTGGGATAAAGCTATGCCTAGCAATCTGGTCTGTTTCAGCAATGGGAGTGGGGCTCAGCCATGTGTAGAAGGGAGCCCTGAGGCTGCCAGCTGAGCATGTGCATCACTCTCTCCCTCCCTAGGGGACACCAAGGATGCCCTGCAGGTGGAGCTGCTTCCAGATCCTCAACAGATCTCCATTTGGAAAGCTTTGAGCTAGTCCATTTTGATGGATGTTCTTCCAGATTTGGTGAAATACTGATACAGGATGGCTATATCAATATACAACTAAAGATGGCTCACCTCTAGCCCAAAGACAAAAAGGCCTTATAAACAGTACTCTTTCATCCCTACTTAGATAATTTGATATCAGTAATCTAAGGAACAAGATGATGTCGTAGACATTCTCACTGACTAGATGCACTTTCTTCCTGTCATTTTCTTTTACTTCCTCTCACTGAACCTAAAGAAGCACTCAACCTTCTCTCCCCACCCCCAATAAAGTGATTAGTCTTTCCTGCACATTTCTGGGAAATAGGGAGAGTCTTTTGGCAGGCAGGACAGGAGAGGGCCCAGAGAGCCCTGGAGAAGGTCTAGCCCAATGAGCCAGCCACATGCTGAGGGTATGAACAAAGAGCTTCCACCACTTACAGAGCTTGGGAACTGCCACCTAACATACAAGGCCTGGGCTCTGGTCAGCTTTCTTCCCCTCAGCCCAGTTGGATTTCCTCTTCTGACTCACACAAAGGTAGCACAGTTGAGCTAAAGCAACCGAGGCAGACAGACCCAGTTCCAGCCCTGGTGTTGCCTGCCGCACACTGGCTGGGTGACCAGGGTCAAGGCATCTTAGCTCTTTGCACTTCAGTTTTTTGTGTTGGGGAAACATGGATTCTCATTGTTCCTGTGTCAAGTGAGACTGAAATGAGATCATTTGATAGCATAGGACCTGCATGTAGGGAAGAGAAAGGCAGCCACCAAGTGTGCACACACAATGCACAGAAAAGAAAGAAGGTGAATAAGTGAGCCTTGTGTGTAAAGAGAGAAAGGCTGATAGATGACGCCCTCCAATGCTAAGGAAGAAGCAGGTGGCATGGAGGATGACAAAATGACCCACTTTTGGGAACAGGGATCACATGCCCTTGGCCTTCTTTGGAGGAGGAGACAAGGTGCTGCCCCATTGGGCACAAGTGACAGTCTAAATGCCTAAGGCAAGAACCCAGGGTGCTTGGAGCACTGGGTTGCTCCCAGGGATCAGGTCTCTAGCAGAGGATTTGCTCCCCTCCCAGGAAGGAATCTGCCACGGAATCCTTCATGCCTTTATCTACTCACTGAATATCAACTAATCACATACCACGTGCCAGGGTAGTAAAACACTGGCTAACTTTGCTCATGATCCTCATCATGGAGTGACCATAAGCCAATTTTTTCTTACTTTCATTAAGAAATCAATATGCTCATTGCATCTACAGGTAATGTCTGCTTTTCTTTTTCATGATAAAAGGGGCTTATCTGTGATGTCTACTGAGGAATAAAACCAGGCTTGAGATAAACCCATGATGCTCTTGGGTTTTAGACTCTATCCCATGACCCTTTTCTTTAGGGAACTATCACTCTCTCCCATCAACTATCAAACTCTATGATCACAAGAGACTCATCATCACATTCCTTTTCTCTCCTCTTGCCCATCTCTTTTAATAGTCCCTGTTTCTCCTCTTCTATGAACACAGCAAAAATCCTCAGTGAGGAGGTTAAGGATGATTTAAAATAGCAATGGCAAGTTTTAACTTTAATTAAATGAATGGCCAGAACATTCTGGAGAAGAATCTGAAAACTGAGTCAATGGGGCTAGACCTTCCCATCAAGGTTCCACAGTAGTGCAGGATCATATCATCCCTGACTCATGCACACTGGAGCCCAAAGACAGGGCAGTGACAGACAGATGACCTTGGATTCTGGACGCTGTTGAGGAATCTGAACCCTGCCTAATGTTACATGCTGGACTTCATGAGTGAAAACAATGCAGGTTTCAGGCTGAAAAGAAGATCATCAGTCACCTAGAAAGACTCAGCTAGGAAGGGAGAGACTGTCGGGAGGGTCTTAACACATCATCCTTTAGCTGATACCTTCACGTGCCCCCATGGCCTCCAGATGAGGCCCCAGTCCCTCCTTGTGGTGGACCAGTCTTGTCTGATATGACCTGACTCTCAATCCAGTTTTTCACCATCACCCCTGTGACTCCCTAGACCATCCACATTCACCTCCACCTCAATATGCTCCAGATATAAGACACTTCTTCAAGAGGATCAGGGATGGGGGTTCCTACAACTTGCAAATAGCCCCTGGCTCCTCAGTCCTTAACACTTCCTGTTTCCCTCCCTGACCTAGGTCATTGAACAGGCATAATACCTACTTAGCTTGAAGTGTCCACTGGGTCAACACTTTTTCCAAAAAGCCACCTCTGAGTTCCCAGGTGATTGCATGCCCTGTCTCTCTGTCCCCTCCCATCCTCCTTCGGAGACTGCACTGGCCACGTTACATCTCGAGCACCTGCTTCCTGGCTACAACAGCACCCAACGTACTCCCCCTCCCCCCCACCGCACAAAACCCCCAAGGGCCATGAGGACCCTCAACCCAGCTTCATCATTTACAAAGGCAGCCCCCCCAACCCCCCAGGGCACTTCACACTGAGTACTTAACAGTACTTATTGAAGGAATCACACTAAAGAAACAAAAGGGTAGCTCTGGAGGCCCAGGCAGGAGGATCCCAAGCTCAAAGCAAGCCTCAGCAAAAGTTAAGGCACTAAGCAATGCTGTGAGACCTTGTCTCTAAATACAAAATAGGGCTGGAGATGCAGCTCAGTGGTTGAGTGCTCCTGAGTTCAATCCCCAAACTGAAAAAAAAAAGAAAGAAAGAAAAGCAAAGAAAGGGGACAATTGCAGAGAAGATCACTACTAATGGGAAAGACTAGGAACAAAGCCAGGAGGGAAAAAAGTTGGCACAGAGACAAAGAAATAAGATGAGAATCTCTACCCCTTTCAAAAACAGATAAATAAACAAGAAAGTAGGTACATTATAGAGAATCCAAAGTTCCACAAAAACCCCATGTTCTAAAAATGTTGGCATGCTCGTGTAATGTAAGAAACTGATGCAAAATTGCTGGGACTCCATTAAATATTTTTATGGTTTTACTGGTGCACTTTTGATTAAATAACCTTTAGAAGGAAAATGTGTAGGGATTATGTAATGAAGCAGATGAGCCCACACCATGCTCACCAACACAAGACATGCTGGGGATCTTTTGCATTACAAAAGCTTCTTATGTAATTTGAAACATGACTGGACATAATTAGTAGAACAAATGAGCACTGAAAGAAAATACCATCCACATACTTTCAATACGGAATCGATTACTTTAAAAGGCAAATCCACAGCAGGCAAAGCACTGGAGAAACAGTTCTAAAGAAAATTCTGCAAATTAAAACCAGGGCACCAGAAAGTTCTGGGATGAACTAACAAATCATGCTCTTCTCTCTTCCACTCTGCACAGGCGCGGGCTGCAGGAGGCATTTCAATTGATTTCACAATGTCAGCTCAGTTAATACTATGTTCATTTAATGCACGGCTTAGGCTCCTGTAAAATCATTTTCCAAGCGTCGGCATCAGAATTAGCACCCTCATTTTTATGATAATATTGTTCATTTAATGCATGGCTTAGAGTTAGACTTCAAAGTGAATCAAAGAATATGCCTTTCCTCTTGTCAGAGACATCTCTCTTCATGCACCAGTGGTTTGACCTGAAATTTTAACTTTGTACAAAATCACTCTCATATTTCACCTATTCTTTTATAATTCAGTTAGCTCAATAGCTTTAGATAGATTTTGCAATACCCTGCCCATCAAAACTAAAACAATTTTTAATATTATCTTTTTAATGTTTATTCTCTGGAAAGATTTAGATGAGAAGATTTTTGGTATAATAGAAGAGGGGCTTCACACCAAACTTAACAAAACGTAAAATTGAAAGTCTTTTCATGCTATTTAAATCTCCCTCTGGCTTCCTCCATTATGACACTGAGTATCAAATGACAATGGCCAATTTGATTTGTACAAACAAAAATCTACAGTAATAGGGGGCTTCTGACCCTGAACCTAGATTGCAGTCTTTACTTTTATCCTGGAACACTGAAATCCTCAAACATCTACCAGCAAGCAAGGGAAGATTGACAGTGTAATGAAGAGTGAAGCGATACTGTCTCCTCCTGTGAACGGAACCCCGCCTACAAGAACAATGCACTCAAAGGGATGTAACTACAGATGTTGAGATGGAACTACAGATGTTTCATCCTCGTACACTTGCAAGAACCTGCAGTGTGGTCATGTTCTGGACAGAAGCAGGTGACCATGTTAAGCAGATGGAGGGAAAACCCATACCATTTTACTAGAGCAGATATGCATGGTAGAAACAGGAGGAAGTAGGGGAGGAAAATAATAGAAGGCGAAACTGGTGAGAGGCACTGAGGGTTGGGGAAGATAATAGGAGGGAATATAAATGGAAACTTACTAAGTAGGAATCTACTCTTACTTAGGACCCTCTAACTGTTGGTAAGTATGTAAGCATTATATCCCACAGATGAACATTCTGGTAAACTTCAGGGCATATCCTTTGATGCAGCAGTGTCACTTCTAGAGTTTATTTGATAAAAGAATACTCAAAAATATCTGCATTCCAGGTGGACTGGCTCAGTGGCACATGCTTGTAATCCCAGTGGCTCAGAAGCTGAAGAAGAAGGATCGTGAGTTCAAAACCAGCCTCAGTAACTTAGAGATGCACTAAGCAACTCAGTGAGACCCTGTCTCTAAATAAAATACAAAATAGGGCTGAGGATGTGGCTCAGTGGTTGAGTGAGTTCAATCCCTGGTACCAAAAGAAAAAAATATATATATATATGATATATATAAATGCATATATAGAAATATGTAAATGCATATATATATATGCATTCCACTCAGTGCATTCCAAGCAATGAAGAATCTGTGTACTGCAGCTCCTCTGCATAGAAAATTGGTCTATTACAGCACAATGTCCAGCAAAAGCGGGCTGGTTAATCATACGATGCCCACTATATGTGATGGAATGTCTTACTAATCAGATACATTTAATTGCTATAAGAGTATAGAGGCAATTTGCAGCATATTCTGTAAAGCGTAAATCAGTTTTTGTAGAAAAATGTGGGTTTATATAGATAGAAAAATCTAGGAGAAGATGTGCCAAATGGAAGGGAACTGAAAACATTTCTGACTTGTTTAAATTTTTTTACATATGGCTGGGCACAGTGGTGCACGCCTGCAATCCCAGCAGCTTGGGAGGCTGAGGCAGGAGAATCATGAGTTCAAAGCCAGCCTCAGCAACTTAGAAAGGCCCTAAGCTATTTAGTGAGATACTGTTCTTAAATAAAACACATATACGCACAAAAAATGGGCCAGGGATGTGGCTTAGTGGTTAAGTGCCCCTGGGCTCAATTCCCAGTATGTGTCACACACATACACATATATGCTTTAACGTATGTTACCAACATTAAAAAGCAAACAATGTGAAAAGTAACAATCAATTAATGGTTCCTTTATGACCTTGGCCTTCTAATCTAAATTCACTAACATTATCTGGTCCTTTTCCTTACACACTAGGGGACAGTGTTTATGATTCTAGGCTTCAAATAAAAGAGTTCAGAATGTCTTTTGGTTGTCACAATAATTATGTAAATAGTCTTACGTTGATTGCTTATATTGAAAACCAACAGATACATTGTGAAGGTTAATGGGATCTCCAAAGGGTTTCTTTCTTTAAAGGACAATTTGGAGTAAAGTAAAAAAATAAAATAAAAAATTCTTAAGTGTTAGAGAATGATTGGCATGTCTACTTTTAATTATCTTAATCACCCTCTCTTCATTATTGAGTTGACACTGTTTGTATATCTTAATGAACTTACATAGATTATTTCAATCGATTGGTTTTGTTAACGGAACAATAAATCCTGACTGATAAAGGGTACCCAATGTAATTAGTTAGCTCTTCTTATTACATGAATTTCTGATATTTCTGTAATGAGTAATTAAAGATTAATAAGAAAGATAGTTTCAAATTAGCTGCTTCTTATCAGTAAATGCTTCAGGATGTGTGGAAATCAGACCACATTTACATATTCACCAGGTTGGCAAGTAGAGTCACTTTTCCTGATTAGAAAACCCAAAGTTCTCACTGGCTGAAAACCTCCTTCCCAGGAACTGTTCCTTGGGACATATCACTTCCTAGTAAGATGGCCACAAGTACCAGCCACATTCCTTAACTTCTCCACATGAAGCAGCACCCCCTAAAGCCACGGTTTAACTACGTCACTTTTTCTGGCTGTATGACCTTGAGACAGTCACCTCTGCTTCTTCATGCCTCTGTGTCCATGTCCCACAGACAGAGCTGGGTGAAGAGTCAATGAGAAAAGCTACAGAGGGCACTTGGCATTGGGCTTCACACAGTGGACACTCTGGGGACTGCTCCTATTGTTATTTATTCCACAAATATGGAAACCACTACTATTTACCAGGCACCTTCTATGTGCTCAAGGTACATCCGCTAGTGAACAAGACTAACCTATACACCCAAGGAATATAATATTCTCTTTCTTTTCCCTTTCCTCCTGAGAGCTTTTTAAAACTCCAAGCTGAGTGAGGTGCAGTGGCGCATTCCTGTAGTCCCAGAGGCTCAGGAGGCTGAGGCAGAAGGATCACAAGTTCAAAGCCAGCCTCAGCAACTTAGCGAGACCCTATCTCAAAATAAAACATAAAAAGGGCTGGGGATGTGGCTTAGCACTTGAGCACCCCTAGGTTCAATCCCCAGTACCTAAATAAAATAAATAAACTCTGAAGCTCTAAATCCTGTTGCCCTGCGGTTATGCCCTTCTGTTCTGAGAGTCTTGTTAGAAGAGAAATGTAGGCAGGGCATTCAAGCAACCCTTCTGCAACTTCAATGTCACTTTAACACCTGAGCCCCCTACGTAGAGAATACAGGTGGGCATCATGCCCATACAGGAGGCTGTCCTGTCATAGGGTCCTATGATAACACACTGCTCAAGGGTCTGCCATGCAGACCACGGAAGCAATGTTCCCAGAACACCCCATCTTTCCTATCCGATAGTTGACAAAGAGTCCTGTGCAACCGTCTGATGCAGCCACACTGGCCAGACAATCCTGACAGTACCCCTCGGGGCAATGTGAGGGCACCCGCTTTGCAATGGAGGTTCTCATGCTCAGACTGAAGCAGTGTGCCCCGAAACACACAGCTGTATGTGGCACATCTGGATTCCAAACTCAGCTTTGACTCCAAAGCAAAGCTCTGTACCCCTCACCATGCCGCCTCCATTACCTCCTGCCACTACCCCATGTCTCAAACAGTCCAAGGCAAAGCACACGTGCCAGCCACATGGGAACACCCGGTTAGGGACACAAGGAAAAGAATCAAGCTCATTGGAAAGAGGGAGGGAGGGACATTAGAGACATGCCAAGAATCACACCAAATAACGGGAGAGAAGAAAAAGAACTGGGAATGGCCACCTAGATAGGAGCTCCTTCCCAGGCTGGTGTTACTGCCTGGCGCTGGTGTGCTTCTTGGATCTCTGATTTCCCAGCACTGGGACCAAAGATAAGTTACCACCACTCTCTCTCTCCATCTCAGCATCTCCATTTGAGAATGCGCCAAACACAGTCCCTCCCTCCCAGGGTTGCCCAGGGGAGCAAAGACGCAACTATAAGAGGAAGGCACAAGCAAGAACTTCATACACGCTGCCTTTGTTTCACAAACTGAGATGAAGTGCTGCAAGCCAGCAACCGCTCTCCACATTCTAGTTGATTCTTCATTGCTTTTATTTTCTCTCATTGTCATCAGGCTAATCCGGCTTAAAGCTTGTTTCCATGAAAGAAATTCTAGCAGTGCAAGGAAGATCTCCCTAGGTCCATTCCCCAAGGTTTCTGGAAAGGCTGGCTCCCCAGGAGCACTGGATCTGGTGCTGCTCTTCCAAAGGAGAGGGGCTGAATGCTGGGCTGGGATGGGGGACTGGGGACGTGCTCAACTTCATTTCCTGTCTCTGAAAGCCACTCCACAGTCCATGATTCAGCCAGTGCACAGGGGCTGACTATACAGCCCTCATTTTCTAGCCTCTGAGGCACTGTGCATACAATAGGGATAACAATGTTACTTTGTTGCTGCTAAAAGAGCAGGTAAACCCCAACGGCAAATAAAACACAAGCGCGCCTGTAATCCATGGGGCTTGGGAGGGTGAGGCAGGAAGATCACAGGTTCAAAGCCAGCCTCAGCAACTTAGTGAGACCCTGTCTCTAAATAAACACACACACACACACACACACACACACATATATATGAAGGGCTAGGGATGTGCTCAGTTGTTAAGTAGTGCCCCTGGGTTCAATCTCTGGTACAAAAACAAAAAACAAAACAAACACAAAAAAAAACAACAACAAGAAAATAGCTTTGCTCACAGCAATGATGTTGAAGAAGTCATCGTCCCCCAGGGTATCCAAGATGGATGAAACTGTTTGCTTTGCAATCGTCAGACGGAGTCCTTTCATGCTGCCGCTGACATCAACTAAGATGACCACATCTTTTGGAGAAGTTGCTGCCTGGATGTACCTAGAGCAGGGGAAAATTAAGTACAAATGAATCCTGGCTTCTCTTCAAGTGTTCCTGCCAAAACAATAAGAGATTGACTACTGCCTACCATTTTCGGTTCCTGCAGTCAAAGGCAATGACTCCATTTTCATCTGGTTCCCATTTAATCCCTAGGGGGAAAAAATGGGGTCATAAGAAACCCAGAAACTTCTAATATTTATTCATTGCATTTTGAAGCTGCTCTGCTTTACTGAGTGAATGGACAGGATGAAACGTCACAGGCATTTTAGCGAACACAGCAGTGACAAAGAAAGATGGACCAGGCCTGCCCTTGGGAGGCCTCACATCTAGCAGGAAACAGACACAAGTACTGGAGACATCATGAACAAAAAGTGCTGGATGCTATGTTAATGTTTAAAAGGTGTGTATAATCCCCGATGTGAGGAAGGCATCCTTGAGCCATGATGGAACTTGGTGAGCTACTTTGCTGCTATAATAATAGACTGTGGGCCAGGTGTGCAGCTCTTGTTTTCTGTTTGTTTTGGGTACCAGAAATTGAACCCAGGGGTGCTTAATCATCACTGAATCACATCCCCAGTCCTTTAAAAAAAATTTTTTTTTTAAATTCAGAGACAGAGTCTCGCTAAGTTTTTAGGGCCTCACTAAGTCACTGAGATTGGCTTTGAACTTGGGATCCTTCTGCCTCAGCTCCCCAAGCCACTGAGATCACAGGCAAATGCCACTGCACCTGTCGGGTGTACATTTCTTAACAGAAAAGTATTCTTTCACAGTTCTTGAGGTGATATGTCCAAAGTCAGGTTGTCCATAGGGCCTATGCTCCCACTAAGGGCTCTAAGGAAAACTCTTTCCTCGCCTCTTTCCCGGCTTCCTGTGGGATCCCAACAGTCCTCGGTGTCCTTGACTTGTATCACTTCAGTCTCAGCCTCCATCTTCACACAGCTGTCTTCCCTGAGTTGAGGTATCCTCTCCTCTTCTTACAAGGACATGGATCATATTAAATTTAGGGCCAACCTCATCGAATATGGTCTTATCTTGATTTAACTAATTGCCACTGCTAAGATTCCATTTCCAAGAAAGATCACCTTTTGAGGCTCCAGGTTGACCTCAATGTTGAGGAACACTATTCAACCACCGCCTATAGGTAGGAGTTCTTTTTTTTTTTTTTTTTTTTGGTACTAGAGATTGAACTCAGGGGCACTCGACCACTGAGCCACATCCCCAGCCCTATTTTGTGTTTTATGTAGAGACAGGGTCTCACTGAGTTGCTTAGCACCTCGCCATTGCTGAGGCTGGCTTTGAACTCGCGATTCTCCTGTCTCAGCCTCCCTATGCTGGGATTACAGGCTTGCACCACTGCGCCCAGCTAGGTAGGACTTCTTAAACAAGAATGGGGAGGGTGAAAACACCATAGAGAGGAACACCCCAGGAGGGAAGCACCAGGTGTGTAAAGGTCCTGAGGCTAAGAAGAGCATGTCAAGTTCAAGGAACAGAAGGAATACTGGCATGGCTGTACTTAGAGGAAGTCCATGCCAGAGAAAAGACTTGCAGCAGAAAAAACGCAAGGCCCAGGCCTTTTGCCATCCGGACATGAGGTATACACTGCGTGGGGATGAATAAAGTACCTCTAGGCAGTTCCAGACAGAACTGCCTCACTGTAACAATTAACATCATGCCATGGCCCCAGGTCAGGGCTGGCTCAGTCCCATTGGGTCATCCTACCCAAACCTGACATTTGAACTGAAATCCTCCAATTTTCCTGAGGTGTCCAGATAGGACAAGACCTGTCGCCTGCCCCTCTGCATTGCCATCATTCCTTCCTGACATCGGCACTTCCATTAGGTATGTGCCATGAGAAGTTCTGCACAAGTTCAGTGAATAAAAGCAGAACTGGTTTCTGCTTTGTGGGACCAAATCATCTGAGGACCTTCCATTGCTCAAGTGCTTTCTGAATCTCTGACAGGGACATCGGAGGCAGCATAAATCAAGAGTTATTTCCACCATCACATAAATTTCTTTGGGACAGCACAAGAGTTATCACATGCCCCTATGGACTTGCAGAAGCCTATGTGTGAATCTCTGCAACACCATCACATTCTAGGCCAATCCTTAAATCCTGCTGCCAGAAACTCTTTTGCCCTTAACCCCAGGAGCTGGAGTTGGTGCTCCTCCCAGTACTCCTCCAGCTCCTTTTGTTTCCTCATCTCAGCATGAAACACACTGTACCATGATGATCTATTCATCTATCTATGCCCCCTCCTTTGGGGATCTAGATAAGATCTGGATAAGGCCACAGTCATCCTGACTGGTCCCCATGATTTTAGGTGGTTCAACTCTATCCATTACCCTGTCCCATAGCTTCAGTGGTGGGCATGTCACCCAAACCAGGCAAATCCTTGGACTTTAGTCCAAACTATTGGAACACATGCTCTGTCTTCTCCTTAAGAAATCCTGCAAGTCTGCAGCTAGTGTCCCCTGTCCTGAGGTGATCACCTGCTAGGGAAACAAGGTCAGACTGAAGAAAGGCAAAAAATAGATGCGGAAGGAAAGCCAAATCCAAGTGACATTGCTGACTAGTGAAATGCAGCAGTGCTCCAAAACAGCACTGGATTTCAAGTCCCATGAGCCAATACACATGTTTCTTGCTGGAACTAACTGGCACTGGGTTTCTATCACTTGCAACCAAAATCCATGATACGTGTATTTATCTTTATTTAGCTTCCCAAGGGTAGAGGCTGAGAAACTAGACCTCAGATTCATTCTGCTTAATGACACGTGGACCTACTACTAATTCATACTGTTATACTACTCTAAAAATGAAAAGCATCCTGATAAGAAAAAAATATCCTCGCCAGGTGTGGTGGTGCATTCCTATAATCCCAGTGGCTTGGGAGGCTAAGGTAGGAGGATCACAATTTCAAGGCCAGCCTCAGCAACTTAGCAAAGTCCTAAGCAATTTAGTGAGATTCTGTCTCAAAATAAAAAATGAAAAGAGATGTGGATGTATGTCAGTGGTTAAGCACCCCTGGGTTTAACCCCTGGTACCAAAATAAAAGAAGAAAAGAGAGAGGCGGGGAGGAAGGGAGGGAGAGAGGAAAGAAGGAAGGGATCGTAGCAAAAAATATTCATGGTCACTCTTCTAATCATGTAATTTCCAGGAGTTGTGCTCTGTATTTAAAAATCAAGCACAGAATTAAGTGACCACCTGAGATTTATTATGGCAATAGAATACCTTTGGAAGACTGCGCCTCATGCCTACTAATACAGTAAAGATGCAAAGTCAAAATCTTGCCAAAAAGTTCATAAAAGAACTACAAGCATTTCTCACTCAACTGTTCTGATAAAATCCTCACACATAAATTAATCTCCCCCATTGCATAAACCAAGTGACATAAACAAATCCTTTTTTGTTTTCCAATGTGTTTGTGACCATTCCTTAAGGACGTTTTGCTGGTGGAGGGAACAGATGATATGTAGTCACTACGATCTGTTTCCCCCTCATCCAAATGCCACAGGATCAGATGGCTAGGTGTCCATTGGCTGGCTGGGCAGGCCAGCCTCCCCTCCGTGCGCCATTCTCACAAGATTTGCATCAAATTTGCTCTCTGTGGAGTGCATCGAGGCAGATTGCAATTTGGCGATGCTGGAACTTTAATAGTCCACTGTTTATTATAATGTTATCTTTAATAGGATGCTTATTGCTTAAATTTCTACGAGCTCCAGGAGGAAGTGCGTATTCCCCGCTGAACACAGCTCTCAGGAAATGTTGACTAATCTGGCAAAGCAGACACCCCGGCAGGCACATCTCGGGGCACAGATGCTGTGCGCAGGGCAAACGGCTCCTGGCGCGGAGGCTGATCGTCTCTGTACCACGAAGTGGGAAGCCATCAGGTGCCTCGTCTTACTTAATGAAAACATAAAAGACTCCACTTAATTGCTCCAAGATTATGCAGGGTGTTTTTTTTTCTTCTTCTTTTAGGTTGAGCTTGTTAATTTCTACAGCTGTGATGTTGGCACAATTGCAGCCCCGAGTCCTGTTTTCACAACTTGTAAGCAAAATTTAAACTTTCCCTTTTAATTAAAATTCAAACCAAGCCAGAATTAAAAATCCTATTGTGAAGTAGAGGCCTGGGAGAACCCCCAGAAGGAACACCTGTTCCACAGGCATGATGGACAAATGCTTACACATGCATTGCTCAGGGGTGTAATTGGGGGGCCTTTAGGGAGGGGTGGCAGCCATCTGTGGTGCTTTGACCATTTCAGCCTCTTCTTCCAAGATGAACCAGCTCTGGGAGGGGAAAGCCAAGTTCAGGTTCAATCTCTGACACCTTTTATTCAGAATTCAATTCTGCTCAGGAAGGACTTGCTCCTTCCCCCCAATAACAATTATCATAATAATAATCCCAAACACTTGCCCAGGAAGATTAAACATGGTACATTTCACACCTTGACTCTATGACTTGAGGTTTTGTTTGTTTTGTTTTCTTGCTGTACTAGGGATGGAACCCAAGGCTGTGAACCTACTATGCCAGGGCTGTTAAGGGACCACTGAGTTACACCTGCCAGCCCTGGTGGCAAATCTATGAATTATTCTATTCAGGAAGATGCTGAAGCCACCTGCAGGTTCAGAGAGTTCTAGGATCACTGTTACACACAGGGACATACACACTGACACCACCTTTGCACTTCTATCCTGAACCCTGACAACAGAACTTAATTCTTTCACTTTCTTCTAAGAGGAGGGAGAGAAATTTTAATCCAGAATCCCCCCCCCCAAAAAAAAAAGAAGAAGAAGAAATATTACAGGATCATTCATCTGAATCATAATTATCAACACAGCAATACTCACCTGGATACTGTCTAAAAAAGCCCTTTGCACTTCCAAAGTACTGCCATATGAGAGATGGGTCACGGTCAAAGTTATCTACAAACACTTTGTTTAGGGACTCGGACCAATAAACCCCATTGACAATGGCAGGATCTGAAAAGAAGAGAGAGGAGAGAAGTATTAGCAACCAAAGTGAGAGAGAATCCTTGGCATCCCAGTTCCAATGGCAGCTGCTCACATGCCCATCTTGCAGGTGGCTGCAAAGAAAGTCTAGCCCCTGAGAGACTTAGGTCCTGGGGATTCCAGATTCTTGGGTTTCTCCTCCTGAACAGAGCAGGAGCCTCTACTGCTGGCTCCTTACTGGTAATGCATGTCCCTTTATTTCTAACTTTCAATCTCACATGAACCATTGCTCTTAAAAATACAGAAAGAGACCATCTTAGCAATCTTTCCTGCTTTTCCTTCTACTGAGCCAAAACTTAGCATTTAAGAACAGGAAAAATGTGTTTTCTCTCACGGTAATGACCTCAGCCAGCACCACCCTCTTCTCATTCTCTCCGCTTCTGATGCACAAGTTTGCTTTAAATAAATAAGTGAATTGGAATGATGTAACTAAACTGCTCCACTCTTATTCAGTAGAGTGAGCTCCACACAGGCAGAGACCTTCTTATGGATCATCTTCTATACTTTTGGACCAGTACATGGCAGAAATCCCAAAATTTGTATAGCCGGATGGAAGGAGGGATGGATGGATGGATGGATGAAGCAAAATCAGTTCTCCAGAAGCCAGATAATCACTTTCTCTTCTGCATTCTGATCCCATTAGCAAACCTCTTTTCCTCACCCTTGGCAGCCCAAAGATAACATTTTATTTTTGTTCATGGATTTTAAAAAATAATAAGGGCAAAAGAAAAGAAAAAGAAAGAGAGAAAGAAAGAAAGAAAGAAAGAAAGAAAGAAAGAAAGAAAGAAAGAAAGAAAGAAAGAAAGAAAGAAAGAATAAATATTTCTGGCATACTGGCTGAAGCGAGGTGATCACTGAGGATGGTCAATGACAGTCCACCTTTTATTGGTTTATTTTTACCTCTGAAGACCTTGCTTCAAACTGATGCCACATTTAGCCATGTTCTGTTCTAAGAGGGGGAAAAAGTGTCAAGTCCCAGGATGATGAGGGTGAGAATGACAGCAAAGTGAGCACATTGATCATGGGAAGAGGAGGTAGGGACACTCATTGTACCCTGCTCACTTCTTTTCCCATCACTCACAACAGAGCACCCGTCTTCAGGGCACCCAACCACAGAGCAAGCGGCAAAGTCTCTAATTATGCTTCCCTTATTTGTACAATGGGGATAAGACCCACACTAGAGATGTATGTGGAAAGCTAAACAAAAATGATAGGAAAGAGTTATGAGCAAAAGGCATTTGCAGGGCCTTCGAAGGGGGCATTCCACTGGCCTGGTGTTCATACCCCTCAGTACTACACACACACAGGGAGCATGAGGACAGATTCCATCACTCCAACCCTCAGGTGCATCGTCAACCAAAGAGAAAAAACTACACTAGAAATGCTCATAAAAGCAGGTGTACAGGCAAGAACACTATTGGTCCCTCCACACCCCCTCCACACCTGTCATACCCCCTACAGCTGGCCACCCTCATGATGTCACCTCCTGCAGCCCCCAAAATGGCACTTGACCCAGCTGCTGGGCATGGGTCTTATCTGAACCCTGCCTTATTCTTTTAGATTACTTAGGCAATTGGGATTCTGACCTCCATCTGAAGGGTAAATGCTCTAACTCTTGTAAACTATAATCAACCACATCATAGACCAGGAGAGTGAAAATGACAATTCAACCTTGTACCACAGAGTAATTTTGAGAAAGACCTTATCCTCACAATCCTGCAAAATGGAGCCCTTGATTGTTCTTGTCCAAGCTTGACAGTAATTATTGTGACTCAACGCCTACCTGCAAAGCCACTTAAATAAATCCACAAAGATGCAAATATAATAATGACAATGAAAAATCCATGGTTCTTGCCTCCATCAGTGGCCTTAATTATGTTGTCATCCTATAAATACCTTCCACAATTAGAGGTGAAAATTCCATTTTACTAGCTCATTGCCTCAACATGCTACAGAATCCAGTGGTTTTTCAATTAGACTATTCTTTTTCTGTTGAGTGTGGCTACAGGGATTGTTCCAGTTAGACAATTCTGATTCCTCTGGGGGCAGAAAAAAGGCTGCCCATCTTTCCAGGGGATCCTACAATCCTAAGATAGCTGTCTGCAGAACTGTGAGCACCTTCAAAAAACACAAAAGGAACTGTGGGGTCCGAGGACGTTTTCACCCACTTTACTTGGACACCAAATCTTGCTCTGAGATTAAGCCTCTTTAAGAAAAGGAGGTTTTCGATTTTCCAAGGGCACGGTGAACAGGTGGGAGCAGAATCACTAAAAGATATGATCTACTTTAAATGAGTGCTGTGTTCCACACACCCATTGGATCAAATATTTGAAATAATGCTTCCCTGGCTTGCAAAATAATCACAGTGTATTGATTTCACAAGCTTGCTTAGCAAGCAATTTTAATGGAAGGGAAAATCTTGAACGGTAGCCTATTATTATAATCATTTAAGAGACAGAAAAAGATAGGAAACATACATGGGACACGCATCTAAGTAAAAAAAGATATAAATTTAAAATGGCTTCCCAATATTATTGACAGAGGTGGGAAGTCAAATATGCAAAAGGTCAGTCAACGCTACTTATCTCCCTACTTACCCAGGACCCCAGCCCCTTCCACCATCCAAACAGGAAGAGGCAACACCAGGCTGAGGGTGGACCAGCCCAACAGCCACTGTTACCTCTACAATAGTGATTGCTCACAGGCACCTGAGAAAATGACAGCCTCCTGCCAAGCAGCAAATCCAGTCTTTTCTTATCTGTGCTTCGTTTCAGAAATTGTCTAAAAGCTCCCTTTGACTGCAAATTGATGTAACCACTCTGGAAAGCAATATGGAGATTCTGGAATGGAGACACCATTTGACCCAGTTTACCCATTCCTCAGTCTATACCCAAAGGACTTAAAAATCAGCATACTACAATGACACAGCCACATCAATGTTTATAGCAGCTCAATTCACAATAGCCAAACTATGGAAACAATCTAAGTGCCCTTCAACAGATGAAGGGATAAAGAAAATGTGGTCTGTATACACAATGGAATATTGCTCAGCCATAAAGAAAAATGAAATGATGGCATTTGCCAGTAAATGAATAGAAGAGGAGACTATCATGTTAAGTGAAATAAGTCAATCCCCAAAAAAGCAAAGGCAGAATGTTCTTTTTTATATGCGGATGCTAACACACAATAGGAGGAGAGAGGGAAGAACAGAAGTTCATTGGATTACACAAAGGGGAATGAAGGGAAGGGCGGGGGGATGGGAATAGGAAAGACAGTGGAATGCACCTGACATAACTTTCCTATGCTCATATATGAATACACAACCAGTGAAACTCCACATCATATACCACCACAAGAATGGGAAGTTATATTCCATGTATGTATAATCTGGCAAAAGACATTCTACTGTCATGTATATCTAACAAGAACAAATAAATTTTTTTAAAAAAATGTTTTTAAAGCTCTCTTTGTTTCATTTAGAGTGGCTTTGGCTTCCACCTCCACCTCTAATCTTTTTAACAGTCTGAATGTATTGTATTAGCCTCCTGTGACTGCTGTACCAAATTACCACAACCCGGGGAGTCTAAAGAACAGAAATTGATTCTCTCACAGTTTGGGAGACCAAAACTCCATATTCAAGGTGTCATCAGGGCTGATTCTTTCTGGAGGCTCTGAGGGAAAGTCCATTCCATGCTTTTCTCTCCTACCTTCTGGGGCTTTCTGGCAACCCTTGGCATTTCGTGGCCTGGAGACTCATTACTTCAACCTATGCCCCTTCTTCACACAGCCTCCCCTCTGTGTTTCTCTACCCCAAATATCCCTCTCTTTTTTCACCTAAGAAGGACAGTACTTGGATTTAGAGTCCACCCTAGATGCAAGATGACTTTGTCTGAATTCCTTAAAGACCCTATTTCCAAATAAGGTCACATTTGCAGGTACTAGAGATTAAGGGTTTGGACATCTTTTCTTGGGGCCAGTACACATACTATCTTAATTATTCTGATATAGAATATTCAGATTTCATGGTTTGTACATATTTTTAAGTTTAATAAGTACAGAACTTTCCCCTCATAAAGAAGGTTTAAAAGTCTTCACCCTTTTCTTCTTTATGGGAAGAATTCAGATTTTCATGTCTGCAACATATTCTTTTCTCTATCATAGAGATCTGCCTGTAATGCACTGTAATGGATTAAAATCGTTTTTTTCTTAATATCTAGTGGATCAATCCCAGCATTTTCTGGTCAATAAAATCAACTCTGAGATAACATGGTCATTTTCCCCATTGTTCCTGTCTAATCCACATTAACTGAGTAACCATACTGGTCTCTCTGAAGTCCAGGAATAGCAGCAGTCCTGTTCCTTCTAACTTCTGAGACATTACCCTGATACCAGTCAAGAATTTATGGGATGTTTAGCTTTTACTAAAACAGACCAGTAGCAGATGTCTAGAGAACAAGAGTCCCACACCACTTTCGTGATCAATTCACAATTTGTATCTGAAAGGCATCTTGTACCTCTCTGCACTGTCTTTGTAACATATCACATAACCCAAGCACGAATAGCTTTTGTTATCCCCTTCTTTTATTTCCATGCAAATAACTGCTCTCTCCTAAGCTTTACCCTCACATTTGCATTCTGCCACATGGGTCTCCTGTGTGACAGGTGGCTACGCACTCTTGCCCACCTTTTCACTTTAGTTCCACATCTTAGAATGAAGTGGCCCTGGTTAACATCATATTTCAGTCATGATTTCCATCCTCCTGAGTCCTGCCTCCTCAGAAGGTCAGCCTCCTTGAGTCTCAGCCAATTAATGGACATAAAGCACTTAGCACAACAATTGGGAATTACAAAAGTATTCATGAATATTGGCTGTTATTTACTCCATCCATGAGAAAATAAATAAGGTCCCAAGAAGAGCTCTCAATGTTCACCCCTACTTCTCCACAGGGAGTGTTGCTGGGGGACTCCCTAATAGTACAGTAGAAGAGTATGGAACTCGGTGCCTTGGAGTAGGGTCCCTGGTAGACCTCACTTGGCACTTGTTGGCCTTTGGTTTGTGATTTAACATCCTGAAGCCCTGGCCTCTTCGTCTGTGGAAGAGAGGTTAGAGCAGCCCTTCCCCACAGGCTGCGGAGACAAGCCATACAATGTGATGAGCCGGGGGAGAACTCCCTACCCACTCAGGTACATCAGTAGTGCCTATCCTGCAGGAGTTCACAATTCCCCATCTGCACAGCAGTTTGGCTGTCCTGAGACTATCCAGGTAAGAGTTTACAAAGCCTCTTCCTCCTTTCCTTAAATTAACAGTGCAAGGCACTGTGATGACTCTAATGCATTTGTTCATTCAACAGACATTAATTGAGCACCTGCTCTATCAATGCCTGTCTATCAACAGTGAACCAGACAATGAGCCAGGCCTTTCAATCTGAGGAGGAGAGTAACAAGAGATGATTAAATGAGGATTTCTAATAGAAATAATTGTGATAAAGAAAGAAAAATGAGATTGATCAGAAAGTTACCATGTAAGGGCGAAGGGAGTTTCTCAATTTGGGTGGTCAGAGGGTCTCTTACCTCTGGGAGGTCCCCAGTCACCAAGCCAGCAAAAGCTTCACAAGAGAAGCAGCAGCAAGTTCAAAACCCTTGAACTGCCATGAAAGAGCGTCTCAGCGACCATCAAGGAAGCAAGAGTTGCTGGGGCCCAGTGAGGGGAGAGGGAGGTACCCAATGAGGCTGGAGGGGTGGGCGGGCCCCGGTAAGGATTTTAGCAGATCAGCAGTTTCCTGCCAAGCACGCATTCTCTGATGCACAGGACCTGTACTCTATTTGGGCTAAAGCCCATCCTACCTTTATACATGGTTCCAAAACCTAATTTATTTTGTGCAATCTGTACACAGCAACTTCCTTTTCCTGGGACAAGTCATCAGACTCCTCACGGCTGTCTTAGGACTTGAGTTTCCTCTCCAGGCCTCAAAGTTATCCAATACACACAATTTTTGTTGTTGTTGTTTCAACATCATTTATTCTCCAGTGAATTGGTGGGACTGAATTAATCTAAACTTTCCATTTTCTACCACAGAATTTGTGTCCATTTCTTGGGGATGTAAGTGGACCTGAACAATTACAAGCACATACAGAATTACAAATTACCAGTTCCCCCAAAACCAGTGTTGGAAGGAAGGGCCTGAGCTCAGACTCAATAGGTTGTTTGAAGTGTGGAAGTGTAAGGAAGAAGGTATTTCCTGCCTCGATCAGGGCTAGAGGGAAGAGCTCAGGCTTTCCTGAAGGTCTCCAGGGCTGTGAACCGCCCAGATGTGAAATCACAGCTTGGGAAGCCGAAAGGGTGAGGAGGCAGTGTGGAGACCACAGAGACACTCACTTCAGAGCCACATGCTGGACGGGATTGAGAACAGCTGGCAAGTTTTCCTGTCTCCCATTTCAGCAAGTAAATGACATCTCCTCCATTCATTCTAAATAGATCACAGATTAAATAATAGAGAGTTGCGATGCTAATTATCAAGCACTTATATCTATTGGAGAACACGTCTTAATGTGTGATGAATTATAAAATATGTTTATTTGCCAAACATTTGCCCTCCCTCAAAAGTAGTGATACACTCGATATTAAATGCAAGTTCTTTTCAGAAAAATGGAGCTCATTTTTGACAGTCCTGGGACCAGAGGGATAGGAGGATGCATGTGGCCCAGTGCTGAACCAGTCTGGAGGGAGGTGAGAAGCAAATCGCTTGGGGAGTGAATCCCAGAGAAGGCTCCAGATTCTCTGTGCCTGCTGCCTGACTGTGCTGGACTTCAAGGCTCCTTCCTCAAGGAGAATTCATTTCAACGATTAGGTTTCTGTTGTTTCCTCTCTTAATATATTTTAGATATTATAGAGAAGCTTGTATTCCTTCCTCCTCTTCTCTGGGCATAAGCCATTCACAAGACTTTGTCAGAGATATTAAGAAGGATTTCAGGATAGAAATCAAAATGATGATGACGGTAATGATGATGAGGATGCTAGCGGCAGAGCAGGGCATTCATAGAGTGCTCGCAATGTGCCACGCACTATGGATGACCCTTCCCAGGCAGTAACTTCCCCTTTGTAGCCCCATTTGACAGATGAGGAAACTGATCCTCAAAGGTTTGAAGTCCATTGCCCCAGTACATTCCGTTGCCCAAGGTAGAGGTTGGCAGAGGTAGTTCCTTGTACAAACGACTAGGTGGTGGAAGACATAAGCAGAACCCATGAACCCTACTGACAGCCCACCAAGCACAACGGGCTGGGAAACAAGAGTGGCCTGAGAGGTGCAATCAAGAGACTCAATAGCACCTGGCTCAGAGCAGGCTGTTCGCCCCAGCTGTCCACAGATGAATGGAGTGTGTGGTCCCTGAAGGAAGGGACCTCATTCAGGCTTTCCTGGGGTCCTGACATGGATCTTTGCATCTAGCCATTGAGGCATGTGCATGAGTTAAAGGGAACAAGATGGATGGAAATGAGGTGATTAGTGTTGACGGCCAATTCAGAGATCTTCTCCCAGAGTCCCAGATGCGTCCACCTCAGATTCTATGCTACAGAGTTGGCCAGTGAGTCTGGTTTATCACCATCAGCATTCAGAATTGGGGTTTGCTTGGGGGACATTACAAGTCCTAAAATAATCTTGCTTAAATTGCTCTAGAATGGAGATAAGCACATCTCAAAGGACCTCTGATTCTAAAGTGGCACTCGATACCTTGTCACTAAGCAAATATTCACTAAGTTAAAACAGCTCATTGAACATGTGATATGTCTCCATCAATCAAGTCACCTTGCAGTCTCCAACAGAAAGCTCAAGTTCTAGAGCCCTCATCCTTCCTGAGGTTTTGCTCTGGTTGGAAAGAAAACAAAACTCATCCTGGTCAGGTATGGTGGCACAAGCCTATAATCCCAGCAGCTCAGGAGGCTGAGGCAGGAGGATCAGGAGTTCAAAGCCAGCCTCAGCAAAAGCAAGGTACTAAGCAATTCAGTGAGACTCTGCCTCTAAATAAAATACAAAAAAGGGCTAGAGATGTGACTCAATGGTTAAGTGCCCCTGGATTCAGTCCCTTATTAACTCGTTTGGAAATGGGGTGAGCACAGTCATGCTTTTTCCTCCAGCAAGTATCAGAAAAACACCAGCCCTGCAAGACTCACTGTACTCCTTGGAATTCAAGTCCTGCTTCAAAATCTGTGCTGAATGCCACGGCCAGAATGCCCAGCCTGCTGCAGAAGCACCAGCAGTTCCCTAACCCATCACAGAGAGACTGAACCCACGGCTGCCATTCTGAGCTGTTCCAAGCTGACCCATGACCCCTTTTCAAATCCACTTCTGCTTCACATCCCACCATGACCCTGCTTCTACACCCAGCCAGTGTCACTGTCCTTGGGAAGGGCTTTTCCTTCCCTGCCTTCTGTTCCATTTACAGTAGTTCTTTTTACTATTGGACAACTCTTTAAAAGGGTACAAATCATGTCTTATCATCCAATATGCTCCAAAGCACTTAGCACCTGTACTGGATGTAGTATGCATTTATTTATATATGCATTTATTTATTAATTCTTAGAACACTTGCTGAATGTCTACTGTGTGCCAACATGTGCTAGGATTTGGGGACAAAGCGGTGGGCAAAACCAGTAGTTCCTTATACAAACTACTAGGTGGTGGAAGGCATGAACAGAGGCTATAAACTCTGCTGACAGCCTACCAAGCACTAGACAGGTCTTTAAAGCAGTGGGGACACAGTCCAGTGGGAGAATTGGAATCAACAGAATGAAAAGGTATTTGGATGGCAAGGGGTGAGTATGCAGAGTATTCCTGGCAGAGCCAAAACAAGTTTAAGTGCCTAGAATTTAAGAATAAAAAGAAAGCTGGGGCAGGAAGTGGGGGGGGGCGCTAAGCAGGCCTTCAATGTTCCAACCTGCAGTGTCCTCACATCTCTAAGCAGCGGGGAGGCCCCTGGAGTGTTTGGAGTGAAGGTAGGTACTCGCCTTTGCCAATCACGAGTAAGCAAGCTTGGACAGGTTGCGGGGGGTGCAAGGGAGTACTTAAAGGTTCCTGGAGTCATTCAAGGCACACGAAGGTGCCTGCACTGGGGTTGCAGAATGAGAGAAGTGATGTACTGAGAGGACATGTTCATTAAGCACATGCTGCTCCAGCAGTTGAAGGGTTCTTCTGCCTCATCCCAGGATCCAAGCAGGAAGTGCCCAGGAGTGGGAAGGCTACATAACAGTACTGCAGAGGAGCTACACTGTGAGAAAAGGCCCAGGGAGCTGGCATGCTCCTCAGATCACAAACAAATGAGAAATTCAGTTGACTGTGGCCAGGGTGACTTGATTCCCAAACAGCTGGACGGTCATAGATTTGCAGACTAAAACTGATTTCTCTGTTGGAACCATGCTAGGAATGCAGAGCAAGCCACTCTTCTAGGGCTTCTCCAATTGGCAGAAGTTAATCATAAGCATCATGATAAGGAAGTCTAGACCACCCACACAGGGGTGTGGGAACCCCTCATGGAGCCTCTCTGGGTGGGTGTTGCTATGTGCTTACAAGACACTGGCTGCCCTAACCTGCAGCCCCCATGCTGCTCACAGATCCTGGGGAGACCGTATCATTTCTAAAGAATGCTGGTATGTGGATGGAACTGAAGAATATCATGCTAAGTGAAACAGGCTGGTCCCAAAACACCTAAGGCATATCTCATTCTCTGATATGTGGATGCTACTCCACAACAAGGGAGGGGAAGATGAGAAGTTCATTGGATTAGACAAAGGGGAAGGGACAGGGAATAGGAAAGACAATAGAATAAACTGGACATAACTTTTCTATGTTCATATATGAATATACAACCAGTGAAACTCTACATCATGTATGACCACAAGAATGGGATCCTAACTAGAAAAAGTTATACTGATCCTTTGTATGTATAATATGTCAAAATACACTCTACTGTCATGTATATCTAGAAAGAACAAATAATTTAAAAAAATAAAATAATGAGGGAAAGTCTGGCAAGGGTATGACACACAGCCTGTGAGGGACTTGCCCCCTTCAATGAAAGGCCATCTGAGCAAATGGGGGATGGAGGATAGGGTGGGTCCTCAAGACATTTAGCCCTTGACCTCTGTCCTATCCTCTCTCCCCCATGTAAAGCCAAATAAAACTTTTACCCATTCAGTCAATAAGGGCTTAAAAAATATCGATAGTATTTGAAGCCCTGTCCTACATCCCAAGGGTGGTGGAGGGCGGGTACAAAAGAAACAACTGTACAAAAGAATTGATGTTCTGGACAACATCCAGTTAGAGAGTATATAGCTGTCATCATTTAGTAAGAATCCATTTCTAATACTCACTCAGAAAGTCTCCTCTCATTTTATTTAACCTTTTGGAAGAGAAAAAGAAATTCAGACCTTCCTTCCATCTTCCAGACAGGCCTGGCTCCCAGTAAAATATGATTTTGTGAGCCGGCCATTCGAGCTGATGCTATCAGCCTTTTATTGATATTTAATACAAACACAGCCCCGAGGCTAGCAGGTACCCTGACAGGGTCTGAAATATAATTGCCAGGGAACTGTACAAATGTGTGTAGCAATTAAGAAGCTGTCAGGGATATTGCTGGTGCAAAGATATAGAGCTGTGAGCTGGACAAAGGCAAGCTAGTGCCGAGCTGGGGCGATGCATGGAACACAGGGCTACCCAGGGAACCAGGCAGCAGGACTTCCTGTCACTACTGCAGCCTGAGCCCCATGAGGCCCAGAAAGCCCAAGCAGTGAGAAAAGTGGATTATAGACATTTATGAAAGGGAATGGGGCCAAGTTTAAGTTTGCTGCTTGTTGTCCACACCCAAAGGCCTGACTCTCCGACTCCCATAGAAGCTTTATAATGGAGAGGGAACATCCAACTTTGAGTCTGGCTTTTTAAGAGAGCCCAGGGTGGAAAATACTGGGGGCAGGGGAAAGGGAATGTGTTTGTTGTTTTAGCACTTTTATTGAGATATAATTGGAGTTTGTATTATGTACTGCTTTTAACAGCTGTCACAGTGGTACCAGTCTAAAAAACGAAAAAGCTTGCAGTAACCACACAAGTGCTGGGGCAGCAATGGATGAAGTCATGACTATGACCAAGGAACACCTGGGGGTGGGGAAACGCAACTCTAGTGTCATCAGCTCTTCCCATGGTGTCCTTCCTAGTAACTCCACACCAAACCTTAACAGTATCCAGACAAATGGTGTGGGATGGCAAATGACATATATGATCCATATAAATATATGGACTTTTATTTAATAAAATGTAAATACATCTTTACGTCTTCCTGCTCTGAAACTGACAAGCTGCTGGACACCAAGCCCCAATAGCATGAAAGTGTAGATAGATGTGGTCACACAACAGGGGTAAGAAGTAGTCCTGAGAAAGTCTGGAAAGATGTTCCAAGAAGTAGACAACATCGTCTGTGAGCAAATTTCAGGAAAGACACCCCCACACACTCCCACCAACACACACACACACACACACACAGCTCCAGGGTAGAAGCCAATTTTGGGTGGAGGCGGTTTTGATGGACTTGGCGCCAGGATCTGGGTTCGCATGGCTAGAACATTACAAGTATTTGCTTGTGATGCCCAGTTTCATATGAGGATCTATAGCCTGTAAACCCCCTGAACTGTATCACTGCAAGTGTAAACTACTTCCAAAGACCATGATGTGCACTAGGAGCAATGCCAGCTTCCAGCGATGTTGGCCAGGAACTATGTATAAGGAGACTCCAGCCATTTTTCCACTGGACCTTATTCACCCTAAAAATTCTTTTATCAGCTATTTGTTTGGCTTGTAGAACAGCAGCAGCCAAGCCAAATTAAATGAGACCAAACAATCCTGTTTATGGACGTTCCAGAGCACATGTACACTAATTCCTAAGTAGCAGGGACAGGTGCTCTAAAGTCCCCTCCTCTTGACATATAAATGGCCTATGAAAAGTAAAAAAAAAAAAAAAAAAAAAAAAAAGTAGGTTTAATTCTTTCAAGTGATTTTGTAAGCAGGATGATCATAAATTTATCATCCACACTGGATCACTGAGAGGAAAACAGGAAAAGAGGGTCTTTTACTGGTATATAAAAACAACTAGTATAAATCAGGTCTATCCCAGACTAACCAAGTTGGATGGGCACTCCATTTGTATCATCCACCTCTTTCCACAGAGAATGAAAATATTTGGCTCTGCATGTGTGTGTGTGTGCGTGCATGCACACACATGTACGTGAGATTCTTAGATATAATTGGCTGGCTAACCAAATAGGATTAGGACAAGGAAGTACTTTTATAAAAATACATTAAACACCTTCTTCTTAACAATTGGCTAATCTTTGCAGGTAGGACCATGGCCTTTTGGCTACTGGGGGCAGTTTATTAGCTGCGGGCATTCGGCACACTCTAAATACCAGCAAGGTATTTTGTTGATGAGATGAGAAATGAAGAACATTCATTAATCTACTAAATTGCTTAAGCCAAGGTTTCTTAGTCACATTTTCCTGTGATCACATCAATGCACTCCCTGTTCCTTCAAGCTGGGAATCTTTCCAATCTAGAAAACCAAATACCCTACTCAAAATACCCTTAAAAACTACTAGCCCATAGAATGAAACAGATGAAGGCAGGAATGCTTTAAGGGGTGGGCCAATCTAGAGACTGCCCACAAAAGACCTGGTTTCTATCTTTCTTTCCATTTTGTATCCTCAGGGTTGGCTCCATCCTCAGGCCCTTCCTCTCACACACCGTACAGCCTTTGCCCTGGCATCTCCTCGTCACAGGGCTATAGAATTGCTACAGGGCTTACCAGCATCCCATTGTTTCTCATTCTACGCAGGGGCAGGATGTGGGATCTTCAGATTTCTCCTCACTTTTCATTGACTTTCACCATTGTACACCCAACCCCTTATTAGTTAGCACAGGATTGGGTTAGGGCAGGCTAATCAGCCTATACCTGGGTCTGAACCCAGCCCAGCAGCCTTGAAAGATGAGTTCCTGAAAGAAATTCAGGATGCCACTAGCAGGAAGTAAAAAACACTGACATCAAACCATAAACATCTTCAAGTTTCTAGTATGGCCACAAACACCTAAAGAGTCATCTCAGAGGCCACAAAATCCAGGTGACCTAAGACTTCAGCCTGCCACTAATTCAGTTAAAGGATTGAAATTTGGCAGATCATTTCCCAAATGAGCATTTCCATACCACATTAGTATACAAGTAATTGGTTAAGCCTTTCAAAATTGTGTAGCAAATAGAAGAAACTTTAATTACCAGAAAGGGAAGTTCAATGCAAAAACACAGATCTTTGGGGATACAAAGAAAAATGAAGAGAGAAGAAGCACTCAGTGGGAAATTATGCTGCAAATCCAGCAGATCCTCTGCTACAAATAACAATGAAAAAGACCATTGCCAGTGCGGTGGTGCACACCTATAATCCCAACAGCTTGGGAGGCTGAGGCAGGAGGATCACAAGTTCAAAGCCAGCCTCAGCAACTTAGTGAGGCCCTAAGCAACTCAGTAAGATCCTGTCTCTAAATAAAATATTTCTTTTTAAAAAAAGGAGGCTGGTGATGTGACTCAGCAGTTAAGTACCCCCAGGTTCAATTCCCGCTCTCAAAAAACAAAAACAAAAACAAAACAAAAGAATATGTTATTGCTATGAAAATTAAACTAATGGGCCCATACATATTTAACAGGAACTGCACAAAGAGAGGCAGAAGCCAGCTGCTAGTAGAAATGATATATGACAAAAACAGGCCTTCGGAAATGGAAGTGGTGCTCCAAAAATCTTCAAGGACAGAGCCTCTTGCATGTGTGAGCTGGTGTGGTTTAAATAAGAATGTGCTTGTAAGTCAAGGTCTTGGAAATATTTTCTCAAAATTTTGAGTAGTTCAAACTTTATTATTTTTATACGGGTAGAAACAAACTGATTCAGGAAAGTCTCTTAGCAATACAGATGCTAAACTTTTAAATCATGATGCCGATCTACTTAATTTCATTAATTTGGAACATATTTCAAACTGCTAGAAGCACAGGATAAATGAAACCTCTGGTCACATTTTGAAGCCTAACACATTTGATGAGCAATTTTATTATAGCAGGAAACTAGAAATAAAACACACTGTTTATGAAGCTAGTATCCAATGCAGTTTTTAAATTTAATCTTCCTTGAATTTGCCCTTTGGTCCATTTTGTTAGTTATAAATGGTGTAGTTTTATTTCAAATATAAATTAAGGGATATATAAAGTTAAATAAAGTTCCTGCTATTTCAGTAGTATTTATATGATAGAATATAATGAATTTGCAGCTAAGGGTGTAGTTCAGTGGTTGAGCATGAGCTGAACACACACACACACACAAAAAAAAAGTGTAATAAATTTCTTTAAGAACTGAAAGCAGTGTTACTCCAAAACTGTCTTATAGCAAGTGCCATCTGTAATACCAAATTAAAAGTTAAAGATCAAAATTAAAAAGGTTAGTGTGGTCACTATGAAATCAGAAACAAGGGAGGAAGGAGAAACAAAAATAGCAAAAGATGAAAAGATTAAAAAAATCCTGTTTCAAAACAATAGCCCATCATAAAAGGTAAAACTAAATGCAAATGTCACTTAAAACAGATATTTAATCTAATTTTAAGTTGTTCAATATTGGTTCTCTAAAACACACTATGCATTTACCAAATATATGGAGAGATCTTATCTCTTAAAATTAAATTATGGATAAGACATAGTTAATTAGCATATGGGATCAGTAAAATCATACCAGAGGGTCAACCCAACCCTCTAGGATAACCCAAAGGTTATTTAAGAAGAAAAGGAAAAGAGAAGAAAGACAAGAAAAAACTAAAGAGGGGAGTTTTTGTCTTGAAAGCAACTGACTGCGGCACAATGAGGGGTACAAAAAAATTAATAACTTTCTAAGTCCTTAACTTTCTCCAGACATTGTCTTTAAAGCAAGAAAAAAATGTTTAAAATCTCTCCAAAACTATTAGGAAAAACAATATGGAAATACATAACAGATGCACAAAGGCATCTTGAGTTGACTATATTAAGGACTCACAACTGCAAATTCTAAAATCTATTTAATTGTGCCAAAGAGAAACACAAGAAAGTCCTTTTGATAAACAAAATGCAGACAGTATTAAAAAAAAAAAAAAGAAAAAACCTTGACATCTTCAGCCAGAGACTGTGCGTCGTTGGCTACTTCAGACTGACTAGACCACCAAAATACAGGCTGTGCCGTCCCACTGGCCACCTCAAGAACAGCAACAGGGGCCAAGCCTTGGCTCCTAAGTGGAGGGAGGGTGGATTGTTAAATGAATTCTGCAGTAAGTTTCCACTCAGCTTTTTTTTTTTTTTTTTAATCTTTAAACATGAAGATCATTTGTGGGGGGATGGGGAGCAGGAAGTGGAAATCACCTCTAAAAATAGTTTTACTTTCTCCCTTAAAAATACCTTATTTAATTAACAAAAATATTCTATGTATTTTTTAAGAAATCAAAAGATCAGAAAGGAAATTAAAGTCACCCTAATCTAATTGAGAACTACTGTTAATATCCTGGTGTAAAACTGTGGACTCATGCCTCCATCTATGGAAAGACAGTTGTGTTTATATGAACATGGATAATTCTGTGTGCAATAATCTCATTTACAACCTAAGCCCTTTCTGTTTGTTCCACGTATCAATTTTCCAAGCAACCTATCTGTCCCTCAGACCTATCATAGCAGTATAGCATGCCAATCCAAGGAGGGAGGAAATAAAGGGATTGTTTTCATTTGTTAGTACTCAGAGTATGTAAAGGAATCTGTCTTTACATAAATCAATAATTATAACTTACTTACAGGTATAAGGAAGAAAAGGACTGGGGAACTGAGAGACAAAGTCTGTAACTTCACTACAAAGAAGGTCACATGAGCCACCTGGCCATTTGCAATGTGTCCAAAACAAACATGCCCCCCACCAAAAAAAAAAAAATCTTTCTGCCCCATCTTTCTCCTATAAATTAATAGTATTGCTATTTTAAATTTGTATTATGAAATAATTTCAGAATTCAAAATATTTGCAAAAATATACCCATATACCCATCAGTGAACTTTCATAAATGTCCACCTCTTTCTTACCCACAGTCCAATAATCAATCATCAAAACCACAACACTTACACTGATATAATAGCATCACCTGGTCTTCAAACCTTATCTAAATTTCATCAGTGACCACATTCATATCTTAGTCTGGGCTTGGATCCAATGCAAGGTCAGATGTGATATTAGTTGTCCTGCCTCCTTAGACTGCTCTGATTCAGGACAGCTTCCTCAGTCTTTCTTTATAGCTCTCTATTTCTTCCTATAGTCTCAGATCAAGTAAGGCGAGAAGAGCTCTGACTAGTCATTTTATGTGAAGTCGTATTAGTTTCCTAGGACTGCCATAACAAGCAACCACAACTGGGTAGTTTAAAACAACAGAAATTGGCTCTTTTGCAGTTCTGGAGGCAGGAAGTCTGAAATCAAGGTATGGTCAGGGCTGGATCATTCTGGGACCTCTGAGGGAGAACCCTCTCCTGCCCCTCTCCTGGCTTCTGGTGGTTGCCGGCAACATGGGCATTCCTTGGCCTATAGAAACATCACTTTGGCCTCTGCCTCCATCTTTATTGTCTTCTCTTTATGTCTTCCCTTCTTATAGACATCTGTCATTAGATTTAGAACCTATCCTAAACTTCACTGCAAGATCCTTAAATAATTATATCTGCAAAGACCCTATTTCAAAATAAGGCCACTGGTGTACAATGAAGGTTTGTGCCCCCTCCTCCAAATTCATATATTGAAATACTAATTCCCAATGTGATGTATTTAGAAATGAGGCCTTTTTAAAAGTTTTTAAATTGTTCTTTTTAGTTATACATGACAGCAGAATGTATTTTGACATATCAAACATACATGGAGTATAACTTCCCAAGAAATGGGGCCTTTGGGAGGTAATTAGAATATTAGGGTGGAGCCCTTACAATAGGATTAGTGCCCTTATAAGAAGAGACATGAGCTGGGAGTGGTGGCACACACCTGTAATCCCAGTGGCTTGGGAGGCTGAGGCAGGAGGATCACAGGTTCAAAGACAGCCTCAGCAACTTAGTGAGGCCCTAAGCAATTTAGGGAGACCCTGTCTCTAAGTAAAATATAAAAAAGGGCTGGGGATGTGGCTTAGTGGTTAAGCACCCCTCAATTCAATCCCTCGTACCAAAAAAAAAGAAGGAGGAAGAGGAGGAGACATAAGTGCTTACTTCTGTGACCTCTGCCATCTGCAGACAACATCAAAAAAACAGTTATCTGTAAACCACAAAGTGAACCCTCACCAGGATCCAACCATTCTGGCCCCCA
>PVHX01001491.1:0-204986 GCA_004024805.1 Geosciurus inauris | reverse complement strand
CTGGAGAGAGAATTGAGGCCTACAATAAAGAATTGAGATCTATGATTAAAAGGTTAAATTTGGTAGATTCGAATTATGAAACAGCAGTTATTCAACAGTTATATTAGATATTTCTTATTTTATGTCTGGGAAGGTTGAATGAGAAAAGAATGTAGAAATGAGCAAATGCATATTCTTCTCCACATAATCTTACAGTTTTCATGTTTATGGCAACTCTGAGAAAGCCCTAGCAGTGTTAACATTGCTTATCTTGAAGGTGGCAAGAGAGAATGGGCCCCCTATAAAATACTGTTTTTAGGGCATATTTAAGTACATATTTTTAGAGCAAAAGATATAAATACATATATCTCCCCTTTCTGGGAATTTATCCAGTTAATAAATGGGAAAAATAAAACTATGCATGTAAGAAACTTCTTATTACAGGATAATATACAATAAAATAAAAAGATGATATCTACAAAGTGGGAAGAATGAGTTAAACATACATTCTTGCACAAATAATTAGGACACTAATATGGCAACATCACCCAGCAATGCTATGAAGCTTTAAAATTTAGTAACACAGTAACTAAGAGGTTTTATGGGAAAATAGGTGGAATTTCTAAACCATGTAGAACGTAGAGTTATATTTACATTGTGATTAAAATAATGATTAATTTTGAAAACTATGTTTAATGATTGAAATAATATATGGAAGAATGAAAACAATTTTGCTTTAGGAGAGATGGCTAAGTAGATGGTCTCATGTCAGATCATTACACAGAAAACTATTCACTTGAAATTGGGTAACTGCTGTTGAAGAAAAGCACAGCACCCTATAAAACAGGATTCCTATTTTTTCAGGAGATACAGCATATCTCCAAGGATGTAATGTAACCTGAAAACAGGTGGTGGGCCAGGACTGAAGAGAAGGGATGGAAGTGACAGTTACAGAATAAGTGTATTGCAGACAGGTGGCACAAGGCACTGGAGACAGGCAGAGACAGACACACATGGGAATATGATTCTAATAACAATGTAATTCAGTTATCAAGCAGTTCTTCAATGATGTGGATTTTCTGTTTAAGAGAACAGGAGTATTATAACAATCTAATTTTAGAGAAAATTTTATGCAATTTTCAAGAAATCTATCAGGAAGGACAGGGAAATATAGTGAAGTTCCTTGGTGGTAATCATTTAGATCCTGTTTTGCTCTTAGATCTTGTGTAAGTTACCTCTTTGTCCCTCTGTTCCTTGTATTATATATAATTGTATGTGTAGGTGGTAGGACACATTCATATTTCATTTAGTTTAGAACCGGATGCAGGAACATACACGTGTACAACGTACATTCTTTTTTCTGGGAAAAACAAAAACAAAAACAAAAAACAGAACTGTTCCAACAGCTCATTTCTCTCTTATGGGAAATGCTGTTCCCCAAGGTGGAAGTAACTTGATAATTACCTTTCTCTATGAGAAGAAAATCTAGTGCCTTAAGTGCATTGGATGGCTCCATCTCCTCTTCTGAGCTGGCTCTCCCCATGACATTGCACAGACACAGAGAATTCATGACTTCATGGATTTCTTTATAAAGTGTGAACAATGTGGGTATTTTCCCCTTTCTTATTGTTTTACAGGAAAAAGAACCCAGAGTTGCAAACTAAATTCCAATTATAGCCAAGATTTTGTGGATTTTCAAAACTGTTCTAAATGGTACTCAGATCATATGTGGGATTGGGATTTAGAAAATTGATTAGAAAAAAAATAATCTTTAGGGAATTAAAATGAATTAGTGGAAGACCTGCACAATAAAGTATTTTTCTCTCAAACTGAACTAACACTTTCAAATCAACAAAGCACATGCAAAAGATCTATTAAAAAACAGACTAAGTGTGAACAAGTATTTCAGAGAGAAGGAAATGTGAGTGGCCAACAGACACATTAGAAGATGCTCATCTTGATTAATGGTGAGAGAAACAGAAATTGAGATTATAATTAAATATAATTTCATAGTTCTTAGATTGCTAATGATTATAAAGTTTAGTAGAACAGAGTATTGAAAAGGACGGTTGTTAAAATAAATTGATATGAACCACTGTAGTCTGTATGATTTGGTACAACCATTTGTGAAAATGCTTGACATTTTCTTGCAACACTGAAATGGATTGCAATATTATGTATTAGTCTAACATTTTCACTCCTAATTATCTATGTTAGAGTAACTCATGTGGACAGAGAAAAAAGAATACTACACTGTGTGTGTGCATATGTGTGTGAACTATGTGTACAAAACCAAAATACTGAAAACAATAAATGACTGTTGTTAAAAGACTAGCTAAAGCATTCCAATTATTCAATGGAACATTATACAGAAATAAAAATGCATGAACTACAGTTACAAGTAATTGCAATATGAGTCTCAGAAACAGGAATCAAATGATACCATTATAAAACTAACAAATATATAACACAATGTGTTTCTTAGCTAACATTTTAAAAAGTGAATTAAAAAGCTTTCTTCTCAGCTGGGCGCGGTGGTGCAAGCCTGTAGCACTTAGGGAGGCTGAGACAGGAGAATCAAGAATTCAAAGCCAGCCTCAGCAACAGCAAGGCGCTAAGCAACTCAGTGAGAGTCTGTCTCTACATAAAACACAAAATAGGGCTGGGGATGTAGCTCAGTGGTCGAGTGCCCCTGAGTTCAATCTCCAGTACCAAAAAAAAAAAAAAAGCTTTCTTCTTGGACTATGGAAACAGGGAACTAGAATAGAAGAAGGGCAGTACTATTCTAGATCTTAAGAATGGTGGTGGGTTTGTGGGTTCACTTTAGTTTTGTATTTCTTATCTCAGATGTACACTACATACATCCTTCAGTATTTGTTCAGTATCAAAAAATGCTTTTTAAACCCATTTATGTGAGATTTCCATAGTATGAAACTTTTCTGTGGCCTGATGAAATGAACGTGGCAGATTTCAAAATCTTACATACCCAGTTCTAAACCAGCCTCTCCACTGGCCAGCACTGAGACCTGGCAAAGAGCACAGCCCTCTCTACTTCATATCTGTTATTTATATAATGAAGATAACTGATTAGGGTAACAAAATATATATATATGTATTTTAGCGCAGTATTAGGGACTTAGGTAAGATGTCCTTGAGGGGGCTGTTTCTATTTTTGATGTTGCATTTAAAATGACCTTTTACCTGTTTTTTTTTAATATCTGCTTGGACATGGTCTTTTTTATGAGACAACATGAAAAATGGTTTGTTTTAAATGATAGCTAAAATGCCAGAGAATATGTCATGATCCTAGGGTTTTCTTCCTTTCTTCACTTGAAGTTAATTTGTATTTTTATTTTAATTGACAAGTAAAAGTTGCATGTATTTATGGAGTACAACATGATGTTTTGATGTATGTATACAATGTCAATTGAGTAAGTCAGATTAATTAACCTGTGGGTTACCTCACATGGTTATCTGGTGAGGATAATTCAAATCTACTTCCATAGCAATTTTCAAATATGCAATATATTGTTATTAACTATAGTCTCTATGATGTACAATGGATCTCTATTTCTTGTATTTATTTCTCCTAACTGAAATTTTGTATTCTTTGGTCAACATCCCCCGTGTTCCTGCCCTCAGTCTCTTTTACCACCACTCTAACTTTGTTTTATAAGTTTGGCTCTTCGGATTCTACACAAAAGTGAGATCATGCAATACCTTTGGTTTTTTAATAAAGAGATGAGTTTTGAGCTTCTGTAAATTTACTGAATGACACTTGGACTTCTAGTTACCTTAACTGCCAGATTTATTTTTTCTTTCTGGTAGTGATGTTCTAGAGGGAGGGAAGACGTCTTGGTAATCTGAATAATTTATTCCCTCAAAGAGTGCCTGACACCCTGTTTATAAAAATGAAAACAAAAACAGAACATAATAAACATTGGGAAAATATTTATTATGCCTGGTAGCAAAATAGGCATTTTGTAAACATTCAGGAATGTCATCAAATAAATAAATGAATGAATAGATCTTCAATATACCACGTAGCCAATATTTGTCATTAAAACTTTTCAGCTGAGTTCATCTACAGTGGCTTTGTTAATTTTATTTATGAATACAGAAACATTACAATATAAGTTACTAGGAAAACAAATTTTGCTTTTTACAGATTCTATCTGAAGTTTTCTATTAAGATACAATGTAGTCTTTTAAATTATATAAATTGTCAATACATTAAAACTGAAAGTATGAAAAAAATCATTCAAATTCCAATGTCTAGACACAATCCTTAATAAAGTATTTTCCTAGTCTTCTTACATGCTTATTGTGATTTCATGATTATCAATATAATATACAAGCAATCTTTGGTTTCAATCCCTCCATGTGGTGTTTCTGGAAGGCGTAATTTCTATAAAATGAAGACCTCTGGAAGACAGTAAAATGTACCAAGGTTTCAAAAATCAGTATAGAAAGTGCACTTTTTTACATATCTTCTAAGCTTTGAAGATTTATAATAGAATGGATTTCCACCTCTTGTTCCTGGTTCAGTTTTATACCTCATTCTTATAGAGACAATGAATTAAGTCATGAGGTTCTGGCCCGTGTGTAGATTTTTAACTTCCAGGCTACTAGTGTTAGTCTGAACACATTAGAAAACAGAAATTCTATTCAACCTCCAGTGGTTATGAGATCTGAGATACATTTAGCAAATTCGAGTTTACAGGAAGATTTTAGAAGATTTCACGTCTTCTTAGGCTTTAAGTGAAAACTATCAGGACAAATATTGGCATATTAACATTAAAGAGAATGAACAATGGGAAGAAATGTGGAACACCAATGTACAAGGTTCTGATGTAGGAATCAGCACCATGAAGAAAGATACAGCACTGAGTGAGACCTGATTTGAAGAGGTGACAGTTTTTAAATAAAGAGGAAAAATGCATGTAACAGTTAATCCTATAAAAGGGTAGGCTAAAGTTTCTTTTGCTGGTAGCATTTTCATTCTTCAAATGAAAATCAATTGCTTTGGGGTCTATTCCCTTCCCCCAAATATTCTCTTAATCTCTGCTGTTATAGGCAAAATGCTGAACATACAAATAAAGAAAAAAGAACAGCCACAATTCACACAATACACTAAACTAATTTCATTTCCACTGTGAATTGAACTGGAAAAAAAAAAAAACCCTCATTTTCTTAAGAAAACTTTGTACCTCATAAAGCCTTTATGTGCTAGGGAGGAGCATACCTTTGCCCTAAGGAAATACCCGTGCCTTGTCTCAGGATATAGTAAAAAAGAAAAGAAGAAGAATAAAAGGGAAAACACCTTTCTTCTTACAAACAAAATGCAAAGGCTTAGACATGTTAATTCCATCATTCCTTATTATGTATTGGTTGATCAATCATTTTTCCTTAAGCAAACCCTCCCTTATCTGCTTTTCTCTTGCCTCTGCCTATGCAAATCACAACCTGCTTTTAATTATACCAGCTCCACTCAACACCTGATGGCATTGGAGTGAAAACAGAAAATGCATTAAGCAGCTTCAGTGGGATTCATATGCACTGTAATGACCTTTCAATATGAATTCTTAGCAGAGAAAGGATTTATATTTTTCATATTCTATAGGAAGTTGTTCTTTGTTATAAGATGTCACTTGCAATTCGTAGTGACATTTGACTAAAGGTATAAAAATGTCGTATTTTACCACTGACAGATCCGGTCTATTCTCCCTTGTCATGGAATAAGGGGCTTTTTCATGCATATATATGACAGCTCAAGATGTTCTTCTTACAATTGAGTTTTCTTTCCTTCAGTTATTAAATATTCAGGATGTTCATTATGTGCCAGAGCCTGAATAATATAAGATTAGTGGGGAACCTTTGTAGGAGCTTATATTATGATTATTAATATTAATCATGTGTGCTGCACTCATTTTTCTACGCAAACTCAAATGTCAATAGAATAAGTAAACCATACCTTTATTTTTCTTTCTCTTTATAAGTAAGGACAAAAAGAGATAGAGATAGATAGAGAGAGAGAAAGAAGAAAAAAAAAATACTTCAGAGAGACAAGAAAGACTTTCTTGTAGATTTTCAAACAAGAAGCAATGGGAACCCATCTTCCCAATTACTCTTACTAAAGAGAACAGTTTTCAGGTGGAAGAAGTTTTATAAGTTAAAAACAATCCAAATGTAAAACAGGTTAGAAGTGGAAGAGATCCAGCTGAAATTTAAGATCTCCTCATTCCCCAGACTAGGCACTGCCCCAACTTCATGAGAAAGTTGAATAAAGGTCATTGCTACTTCTGCTGCTTAATTATGGTTGAGTTCTGGAATGACTGGAACCACGTTCAAACTTTATTTTATTCAGAATCTAACCTTTGGGGTGTCATACAATTGAAAATATTTTATGGGCTTATATATAATCAAAATAATATCCACTACTCCCTTGGTCTGGGCCTGAAGTGAGGCAGAACATCATGGCAAGTATGTGGCAAGAAAGCTGCTCTGGTAGCAAGGAATGAGAAAAAAAGAGAGAAAATACAGCCAGGCCATGTCCCCAGTGAGTTACATCCCCCAGCCATGCCCCACCTGCCCATGGTTATTACAAGTAGTTCATTCAAATTATTAATCCATCAAATGGGTTAATTCACTGAAGAGTTCACAGCATTCATAATCCAATGTTTTCACCTCTGGACATTGTTGCAATGCCTGATACCTGAATTTTTCAGGGGAAATACCTAAATCCAAACTATAACACTTCTCTCCTGTGAATCCCTTTCCAAATGACTATGCAGCCTCCAAGCACTATCTTCTTGTTGAGAGGAGTGTATATTTGCTCATGCTGGACTGGTGCTCACTAAATTTTATCTTCCAAGAACATTCTCCTTCTATCTTTTCACAAAGAGTTTGTCCTCTTTTTCCCATCCATATTATTGTTCATACATCATATTTTAACTCATGCAAGAAGTAACCCTCTTTAAGGATATTGTCATTTTATTTTGTAAATACTGTCTGTGTTCTGTAAACTCCTTGAGAAACAATCTAAAGTTTTTTATACCAATAGGTATGCAATAAAGATTTATGAAGTAAATAAAAGTCAAATTACTTGCTCAAATATAAGTAGAGACAAAGGTAAAAATCACATTTTTACTCTAATTCTCCATTTTATGCTGTGTGTTGGAAAAAGCCATATCTTTAGAACAGCAGGGTGATTTACATTGACTTCAATGGTGACATAGCCATGCTATATAACCAACAGAATCTGTTAATCAACAAATGGAGGTTAAGAGTAAAACAAACATCTGTGATAGATGTAATGGAAGATGAAATGGAATAATACACATGGAGCCCCAAAAATGCTCTATGCATCTTAGCTACTATGATTCCTTCGCCTATGCCTTCAACATTGACACTTTCCAGGTTCATCCCCCAAGCTGCTTCCTGTCTCAGTGTGAACATCATCTAAATAATTTTACCTATGCTTACAGTGACCATCCTTCTAGTCACAGCTCTCAGAACTTCATTCCTCTTTGGATACTTTTCCCTGCATGTCATCAAAAGAACTTAAACTTTTCAAGATGGTCATTACGGTTTGAATATGAGGTACCCCTCTAAATGATTGGATTATGACACCGATAACCTAATCAGCCTAGTTTGAATGGGTTCACTGGTGGTAACCATAGGCAGGTGGGATGTGGGAGGAGCAGGCAGCTCACTGAGGGCTTCCCATGGAAGGGTTGTTTTCGCTACAGCCCCTTTTCTTTCTCTTTTTGCTTTTTAACTCTGCCATGAGCTGAATATTCTTACTCCTTCAGGCCCTTCTGCCCTGATGTGCTACATCACATTGGACCCAGAGTGTTAGAATTGGCTATCTATGAACTGAGACCACTGAAACTATGAGTCACAAATAAACTTTCCATCCTCTGATTAGTTCTTGTCAGATATTTTGATCACAGTGGAACAAAAGGTGAGTGAAACAGTCTTATAACCTATGGGCTGAGAATCTTTTTATCTTGCTCAGTAATCTGATTATTTATTTATTTATTCACGTGTTCCTGCAAAAATATTAATATATGTATTATCAGACTCAAATGAAGGTGTAGTGTAATAAATGAAATCTGTACTGTGTGTATAATTATGTATCAGCAATTTTTAAAATCATTATTTTCTGATGAAGTTGTTAGATTTGTTAAATTGAGTTAATACATACAAAGTAATTAAAACCCGGGTGCATTTTGATGAATGGATTTTTTTAGCTTTTATATGATACCTGAAATTGAAATAATTCCCCATTTTCCCAAACTCTTTCTCAAGTGTTTCTTACTTCAGATTTTGTCACTTCTAGTTTCTGTTTCTCAGTCTATGCTTTGCAGTCATCATGAGTGCTTTGGTCCCACTAACCCCTAACCCCATCCATCTAGTAACAGAGCCTGGCCAGCTGTCCCTCCTAAAGGTTTTCACTCAGTGATTTCGTAGTTAATATCCAGAGTTGTCCTTTCTTCATCAATACTCCCATCTCTAAATTCAGGTCATATTGTAATCATAGTTTTTAAAATTTTTATTAATTAAAAATTTAATACACATGTGTTAAAAAATCAGAGACAAAAAAAAAAGTAAGAAAATGTGCTTCTCCTGTACTGTGTCTCCACTGCCCCTTACCAGAGGAAGCTCCTAGAATTCAGAGTATTGTTTATAGACTTCTCTTTTTCTTTCTCTCCCTCACCCTCTCTCTCTTTCTGACACACACACACATACACAGAACGTCCTTTATTTTCTAAAGAAGAAAGAGGAATGCATTTCTTTTAACAGAGTGATTTTTTATTCCATATCAGTATATGCAAGCTCCTCTGTCTGTGCATATCTGGGGACTACTCCATTGTAGTGAATTTCAAATTCCCTTAACCCAGCCAACCTTCTGGATGATTAGATTGTTTTACTGTTTTACTTTTAAAAAATTTTCCTGACATTGTTTTCTTAAAATATTCATGCACAGGTGAAAAAAAATGTATAACTTCCTAGAAGTGGTACTTTAGAATCAAAGGATAATACGCTATTAAACTTTTTATTTACATTTTAAACTGTTCTCTAAATAAGCAGCAATAATTTATTCTGCTGAAGTCCATGAAGTACTTGTTTTTGTAACATATCAAAATTTCATATCTTAAAATATTTATTTTCAACTAATCTAGAAGTACTATATATTTTGTATTTAAAATTATTGTTTATTTTGTTATAAATTTCATTGTACAAATATAGATTTCTATGATTTTTAATGAATTTTTGTTATTTACCATTTAATAATCTGATTAACATTTTTATGTCAATAAATTTTCACCTTTTGTCACATATATTACAATTTTTTAAAATATATTTTTTTAGTTGTATATGGATTCAATGCATTTATTTGTTTTTATGTGGTGCTAGGATCGAACTCCATGCCTCACACGTGCCAGGCAAGTGCTCTACTACTGAGCTACAACTCCAGCCCAACATACATTGCAATTTGTGACTAGTTTGTAAGTTTTTTGTTGTTGTTCTTTTTATTTTTTAGTACTGGGGATTTAACTCAGGGATACTCGACCACTGAGCCACACTCCCAGCCCTATTTTTGTGTTTTATTTAGAGACAGGGTTTCACTGGGTTGCTTAGCACCTCACTGTTGCTGAGGCTGGCTTTGAACTTGAGATTCTCCTGTCTCAGCCTCCCAAAGTGCTGGGATTACAGGCATGTGCCACACCGCGCCTGGCTGTAAGTTGTTTTTAAGTTTTGTTTTTATCATTTTTTTCACCCAGAAATCTTGTTTATATTGTCAAATGTCCACCTTTCCTTTGTGGGCTCTGCATTATGCCTATTAAAACACCTATATCTACTGGATGTGGTGGTGTACCCCTGTAATTGCAGAGATTCACAAGTCTGAGAGAGAAGGATCACAAATTCAAGGCCAGCTTCAGCAACTAAGTAATCCTAAGTAACTTAATGATAATATGTCTCAAACAAAAAAATTAAAAGAGCTGGAGATATTGCTCAATTGTTAAGAACTTCAGGGTTCAATCCTCAATTCCAAAAACAAACAAACAAACAAATAAACAAAACCCTTCGCTCTAATTAAATGTTTACATAATTTTCCCATTTTAGATTTTAATGTCATTATAATCACTTTTCAAAACCTAAATCATTGATCCAGCTGTAATTAATTTTGTTGTGATAACAAAGTGAGAAATCCAGCATTTTAAAATTTTTATTTGAAAAGTTTATTTTCTCCCTAATTTTTCTTCTTTTTAGACATATTCTGACTGCAGTTGAATGCTTACTTTTTCATATGGAGTTTTTAATGAATTTGTCCATAATTCCTTTCTTCTGGTCAATCTTGTTAATATAATTTTTTCAAAACTCATGGAATTCACAAAGAATTTTTTTTTAAATCATGATCTTTATCCAGCTAAGATTACCCAAGACTTATTTAAATTCCTCAGAATTTTTCCTGTTTTATTTATTTTTTTTGAACATGGAATAATTTTAGTATAGTTTACTATTGTTCTTAGATTACTCTTAGTTGCATGCAAATATGCTATCAGATAATAGATCTTTAATTACAAACTCTAAGAATTATTAATAAGCCTTTGACCATATCTCAGTACTATTCTTTTATCTTCTTTTGTCAGTTTCATTTCTTATAAGCTTGCATTAACAGGGCATAAATCTAAGCAGTAAATTTCCACCAGAGCTAAAATTTCTACACAGGTAAAATGCTACTTTTTTCAGTCAAAAATGCCCTCCAAGATGGGCGCGGTAGCACATGCCTACAATCCCAGCACTTTGGGAGGCTGAGACAAACATATTGCTCTGTTTTGAATCTCTGTCTAATTAATTTTCTGGTTTAATTTCTTATTGTGAAATCATTACAAAGAAGATGAAAAGAAAGGAAAGATTGTACAAGTTAGCCTTAATTTAAATATTAAATATATTCTCAAGATTATTCTCCCAGGTAGATCTTCTCACTTCTGAAACTGAAAGAATGGAAATATTATGCAATTCCTTTGGCTCCTTCTCCCCATTTTGTTTTTCTCTGTATTCCTGCCTTCACAAATTCCTAATTTATTAACATTTCTCAGCTTCTGTGTTTTAATTAACATTGCTAACAACTCTTCCAACACAATATATACTTCCTTTATTCATCATTATCCAATCAATAATTTTATTTGATACATTTGCAATTTCTTGGAACTTTCATTATATCATCTTCAATTATTTTAATAAGAGGTACTTTTATTTTTTAAACATAAAAATCCAGATTTGTTCTGTATTATTGCATACTTATTGTTGCATATGTTTGTCTAATACTTATTATCTTTTCTTGTGACTTTGTCTTCAGTTATTCTGCTAACTTCAATATAGATCTAAATTTTTGTTAAATTTCATCATTTTTCTTCTTGGGATCCTGTCCTCCCTTTCTACTTCTGATGTATGTTTTCATTTAAAGATGGTGTCATCATTACATTTTTGAATATATTTAATTCTTGGATCAACATCCTTTGTTTCTGAAATAACTTATATGAAGCTGTTACCTATTTTCCCATCTCTTTCCCTGAAACTAATAAATCTAATCTCCACACTGAGTCAAGAAGTACTTTGCCAAGATATAAACATATAATTCATAGATTGGAAAGAGGGACAACTGTATTTGAATGAAGTAAAATTTGTATTGAAAGTTAAAAACAGAAAAAAAGAGATGATAAAAATACCCTGAAAACCCTTAAACTCTGGATTAAGATGTTTCAAGTTTATATAATGGTAATAGAAACCACTGGGACGTAGTGAGTGGGGAACATGTTCAAAGCCAGATGACAGAAGGAACAATCTGATGGTAGTAGAGAAGATGATCTGAGAACCAGAGACGCAGAGAAAGATGGTGTTCAGAATATACAAAGATACAAATAATAGTATTTGGGGAGACCGAAAGCAATGATGAAATCCTTCATTTGTAGAATTGTATTCAAACATTCAGAATAAGAGTTTCCATGGAACAACAAAAATCAAATCTGACTTTAATAAATGCCCACTCTTTATATATTAACCCAATTTACATTATATGACATCTTCGTCTTTTGTGAAAAAAATCTCTAAAACAATGAATTTTTACACTTTTTTCCCCATATTTTTTATTTGTACATTAGAACCAGAGATGACATGATATCCCAGCAGAAACAATGTATACACGACTGTCCAGCAAAACTGTCATGAACATATGCAAGAACCTCTTGGTAAAATGTCGCAAAGCAGAAAAAAAATGAAGAGAACTTTGTGAGAAGACGCAAGGAGCATGGATTTTCAAAATAAGCCATGATGTTGTCACAGAAAAGAAAACCAAGCAAAAGGCACCCCAGTGTTTATTGGAGATGCAGATTCAAAAGCACTTATTCTATATCACTGTCCTGAGTGTGGAAATCAAGAGGCTTCTCCAGTTTAAGGAACACCATCTCACTTCATCCTACATCAGTGAAAAGTCTACATCCTAACTCAGAAAAAGTCTACGAAACCAGGGAGGAATACAACTCATTTTCTTGATTTGGCAGTTTGAGATACAGAAGAACTAAATTATATGCTGTCCTTTTAATCTCTGTGGTCTCTGTTCTTTTGTGTATGTGTCTATATGTGTACATGTGTTTCTGTGTGAGAGAGGTGGGAGAGGGGGAGGATTGTCTTCTCACACAGGCTGATTTCCTCTGTTTCCATATAGGCTTCCAGGTTCAGATTCAGATTTTCTAGAGTTTGAAGCACATTCAAATGAATTTTTACACTTTTGACTAACATATTTTTCTTAGAAATTTGTACCTAAAAGAAAATTATTTGCCTTATTAACTATGCATTCTTCGCAACATCATTGTTGAAGTGAAAAGTTGATTGGAATCAAAAAGAAAAGCAGAAAAGGCTAAAGATTTCCCTTTTTATTTTTATTACAGTCCTAGAAATTTACTCTGAATTATTGAACTTTATTTTCTAAAGCATTTATTTCTTCACATCCTGGCAAACAAATTATGTTTATTTTTTAATATCTCACTTATTTTACTAAAATATTTAAATGAGACTTAATAGAGATTTGACACTTGAAAACTCCATTTTTGAGGCCTAGTTACCTACCCCTGACAACATGATCAACATCAACTAATTTGTAGACTTTCTGAAACAAAACTAAAATAAAGGTAAAAAGTGTGCCATCAATAATATTATTTAATGTGGGTACATTAAATTAAATTAGCACAAAACAATATAATTATGATAATGCAATAAAGAAACATTTATGGACAGTATGATGTTTAAAAGGATATAAAGTCATACAAAATGTAGCACACATTACTCACATAGCCACAAGTCCTACACTCTGTGAGAGAGGAAAAACAAGGCAGTTGTAGCCAAGTGGCTTTCAAGATCCTCTTTCCTTTATATCATGATTTTGGCTCTCCTAGAATTGATTTGAAGAATGGACACTAACTTATACTTACAAAACTCACACTAACAGTACCCACAAGAGAATAGAATATGAACGTTCAAGTCGATTAATTCATTTACTCTGAGTAATGTAACTGTCAAGAGAGCTAGAACCTTATGTCAACCTTATCAGAGATTTTTCTTCCCTTATAGGCAAACTATTTAGAAAATTAAACAATGTGAAGACACTAGGTAAAATAAAATCGAATAAGAGAATTGCTGACATGTCCCATATTTCGAAAGGCATATTAATGCTTTTAGTTTTGTCAGGAAATGAGAATGCAAAAGGCTATTGACCGTCTGATAATTCTTATGAAGATCTCCAAAACATGCAACAATTTGGCATTTATCAAATCCTTGAATACTCATTTCTGTGATTGAAAAATACATATTGGTAATGACTTAATTGCATATCATAGTCATATAATAGTGGATCATACATACTTTGAAGACAGATATTTAATTGAATCCTAGATCTAGAAATTGTTAATTGGAAGATTTTGGACAAGTCCCTTAACGTCTCTGAGTTTCAGTTTTTTACATGCAAAATAGGAAAAAATTACACAGTTGTATGCTAGTTTGTTGCTGGGTTTTAATGATATGCAGCTCATAGTTTCTCACCAATGCTGGGCACAGCGTAAGGGCTCAACTTAGTTACTGACTCTGCTTGTCTGTGATCCCGAAATACGTGGTGGGTATGTTTACAAGAAGGGTAGACGACCTGAGGATATTAACAGTTCTTCACAGATGGATCTGATTTAGAGCTCTGTTTAATGGTCTCATGTTCACAGACAGAGGTCTGAAAGTTGAAAGTGACTTACGACTTAATCTAATACAAATAATTAAATCAGCTCTGAATTACAAGATTGTGGTTTGGATTTATGTTGATATCACGGGTATTCATAGTGTAAATCTAACCTCACATCCTTTAAGAAGGAGCTGTGAAGTGGGCAATTCAATTCACTTAGCATCGGGCATCCTATCTTGACAGTCACAGAGGTAAATGAGACAGTCTCTGCATTAAATGGATGCCTTTAGTCAGAAGTGATAAGAATCCACTGTATGTTGTAATAATCAGAGTAAGCATAGAGTTTTTTATTCTATAAGCAAAGGGAGGAGTGGAAAAGAAAATAATATGAAGTTACTATTCAATGATTTTAATGGAGCTAAGTAAACACCCATGAGTACCAACTGGAAGATAGCCTTATGTGAGATACCAGGGAGTCCTAAAACCTCGAACTGTAGAGTCATCCTAATTGTCAGCCTGTTGGTTGGGACAGAATGTACAAAGGCCAAATCCTGAAGGGCCTCGAATACTACATGAAGAAGTCTAGTAACCATGACTAAGGCAAAGAAAAGACTTTGATAAACATAAGCAGGTGGTACTGATATAGTAGCAGCATATAAAAACAAGAAAACTGAAAATAATCCCCAGCTTATTGTTTAAAAAAAAATACAAGAGAGTTGCATTGGTGAGGTCAAGGACATTTGGGTCAGATGAGAATGAGTAGAGTTTGGCTTCATGATGTAGAGACAGGACCAACAGAACAGTCTCAACTATAGGTTGTGTCTTTTCAGTAAATTTTTCTCATTGTCACTCTGAGTGTATTTCTCTTACAATCAGTCCTATGATATAATGTTTAGTTCAGAAGAAAGAAGAAGGAAATATGAATGAAGGAAAAGTATGTATTCCAATCCTCAGATACCTACTATTAATCTTGGGAACGTCACTAAGGCAGTCAGATGGGAATAATAATTATATTCCAACTCCTTGTACAAAATCACACACCACACCACCTAAAAAAAAAATGAAATTTTAAAATTCTAGCCATTTTAAATTTCAGTGAGCAAATACAAAAGGCAATCAGTGTTACTAAAAAGAAAAAATATGATCATGTAAATTCTTTATCTTCTTGGAGCAGAGCATATAGGAAGTCACATGGAAATGTATCAGCAGGTAAAGAACAGCTAAAAATAATAGGGCAATTGGGCATTGTGAAAGATAGGTGTATTTTTAAAATAAAGGAGGGAAAGTCAATGATTGTTCCAGATTATCTCTTTCTAAGCTTCCTGAAATAGTAATGATCTGCATGTGCTTAATTGTCTTCAATAATCTTTACATATGTGTGTACTTCCATTGACATTACAAACTGAAATCAGACAACCTCCTTTCAATCATAGCCACATTCTATGAGATTGTTTAAGTATTCTGTGATACTGGGTATATCCTATCAGCCTTCTAAGTATAAGGATATTTAATTTCCTATTGCTAAAATAATACACCTTTTTACATAAACACCTGAGAGAATTAAATAAGAAAGTGCATGTATAATATGTATATACACAATAGATGGCAACCTTCTTATAACTGGTTTCACGATATTTAATTATCAAATATCAAGCTGTGAATGTTTTGTTATCAAGTTTTAGATGACCTAATTGAAGTTCAGTAAGGCCAAATAGTTTGTTTAAAGTTCCACAGCAGAGATAAGACATTGCTGTGATTCTAGAGCTGCTCCACCTCTCTGGGACTCAAATTGCAGGCGATCTGCCTCCAAAAGAAGACACCCTAAAATAGCAAATGTGCCACAATGGATGACATGTATATTTTAGTGCAAATAACCAAGACCTAGGATTCCTCATACCAACCTGTTGGTCTTATTTTGCTAGTGCAAAACATCTTGACATTTCATTTCATCTCACCTGACTCTAAAACTCTCACTTACATTTCTAAATAAATATTGCTTAGTCCTACATAAGATACTGTGTAAGTCTAAAAAAAAAAATACAACATGAGTGCAGAAAAAATAAAGGCCACAAACTGACTCTTGGATAGAAATAAGCTTTGTATTTTGTGGGGCAAAAATTTTATAAATTCTAGGTTTAATAAGGTAAAAGTGAAATCAATCTTGTGTGGGGAAGGTATTGTACAAAAATTTCTCATATTTGTTGATCTTAGATACAATATGCAGAACAATTATCCCTTTTGAGTTCTCCCTATAATCTGAGTATTGTTTGGGAATGTGGATTGCAAATGATATAGACAGTAAGATAACAAGAAATCTCATTCATCACACTGACAAATGTTCCACTATCTGTGTGTAAATTTCCAGTTGCAGAGTAGATTGTCTCTCTCTTCTCAGCCGTATGACCAATGCTTTAACTGAACCACAGTTCTTGCTTTTTGTAATCATATTTCAGGAAGTTGCATTGCTATTCATATATTCTTGAAGAGATGAAGCTTTTAATTCAGTAATGCAATTCTGTTACAGCCAATGGTAAGCAGGCACAGCATCATAGTGGACTGGTTATTAACACATTTCATTCTTAGCCACCCAGGATCAGTTTGTTATCATGTAAAACATGTTAACTAATAGATGCATATATACTTTTATATATGCATATATATATGCATATATATGTTATAAGATATATAACATATAAATATATAAGATATATCATATATATCCCATATGATCTAAATTTAAAAACATAGACTAAAAATTCCTCTGCAGCAGTGTTATCCAGTCCAATAGAACTTTCAGCTCTAACAAAAATTTACTATATCCAATATGGTAGCCACTAGCCATTTGCAGCTACTGAGTCAAAGGAGCTGCATTTTTAATCTTATCTAATTTAATTAATTTAAATTGAAGTAACTGTGGCAAATGGATAATGTCAACAGAGAGAAAATCATACTGGTCAAAACAAAGAAAAATCGCATTTATTTGGTGCTTACTAGGATTGCCATCTGGTAGACAGCAAATTCAAGCAACCTTGAAAATGTGTTCCCAGGTTTTATAGGATGGTGGCTGTTTTTACAGTTTAAACTGCATGGGGTACTAGTAAATATGTCTCTTGTGTGTCAAAAGTGTGATTGGTGCTGCAAAGTTCAAATTGTCTGCGAAGAATGGCATTGAGCAGTCTCAGGAAGGTTTGTAGGTGATTTCACAAACTTAAAAACACTGGTGAATTTCCTTGCAGAAGTTTCAATTGTGCCAGATCACAAGGTCAAAATGTGAGGGGTGTGTATGTGAATACAGCTCAATTCAGTTCAGCTGTGGATGGACGTGAGTCCTGGTTTAACAAGCCCTCCCAAATGCACTTTAAGTACACCAAACCATTGCTGTTCCACTTACATATTCTTCTCTGACCATACCATATAAATTGGTGTACTTCTAGAGAAAACATTCATTCATTTGACCTTAAATAAACCTTCCATTTCCTATAGAGTTGAGTATATACAATGATATACTAATAAATAATTGAGGCTTTAATGGAAAAACCAATAGATTTATTGCATATTTTAACAGTGAATATGCTCATGTGTAGAAAGCATTTCACATGGACACTTATATTTGAAGTGCTAATTGTTGCTGTTATTGCTGATCCCCAATTTTTCAATAAAGAAATAAAAATAAATAAAATAAATAGAAAGATGTATTTAATAACGTGTGTTTGTCTACTTAAGGGGAACTCATAATTAGAAAATTTGACTCCTTCTTAAATGGTGCCTTAAGTACTTATACATTTTTGCCTCTGTAAATGACACACACAGACTTCAATAGACCAGGGATTTTCAGACAATTTCTGATGTCCCATGAGTACTCTGAAGTGTTTATTGGCTAATATTTCCTTTTTAGGTTTATGTTTGCTTGTTTATTTTTTGTCTTCACACATTTCAAAGGCTGATCTTATCATCAATTGCTCGCTGATAATGTCATTGTAATTATGTAGGTTACCATCATCTCTAATCATTTTAACAGTGTTACTAGTACCCTCAGGATTTATCATTGCTGAGTGTGCATTTTTAATACATAAATATTAATTACCAAGTGCAAGCGAACTTAACAAATACAATTCAAAGTAAATTTTTTCATTTCCCTTCATTTGCATGCATTTTTTCATCACTGCATTGAACTATGATACATATCCATTATTTCATGAGTAAAATCGATGGCAATATTCTATTGCAAAAATGCTAATTTACAAACAGAAAGTTATTAATACACAATGTAGTAGGTTGAATAGTGCCATTCAAAATAATTCATGTCAATCTATAATCTCAGAATGAGACTAAAAATTCAGATCTCTGCAAATGTAATTGAAGTAAGGCTTAAGATGAGATGATGCTGTGTTAGGATGGATATTAAATCCAACATGAGGAACATAAAACTCTTGTAATAAATGTAAGAAATATACAGTGAAGAGGATAGAGAGAAAATAGATGCAGAGTTGGAGTTGTGTGTGTGTAAGTCAAGGAAAGCTAATCGCTAGTAACAGAAAATTTAAGAGACAGGAATGGGATGATATTTATCCAACTTTATAGAAGGCACCAATAATGCTGTTCACTTAATTTTGGACTTCTGGTCTCCATATCTGTGAGAAAATAAACTTCTCTTGTTTTTAATCTTCAATTGTGCAGTAATTTATTGTTGCATCCTCAGGATACTAATACACACTTTAGTATTGATAAGTAGGCTGCTTCTGCAACAAAAATTTAAATTATGGATATTGCATTGGAATTAGGTAACCAACAGAGGTTGGATAAATTTTTTAGACTCATAATAGGGAAAAAAAATTCCAGCTAGATTGCCATTTAATGAGACTGCTAGTACAAGTGTGGTCATGAAAGATGATTCTGGGGAGGTTTCAGAAGGAAGGGAGGGGGAGAGAAGAGAATAATATATATATAATCATGGACATAATATTGGTAGAAAGTAAGCATTATACAACTTCTGCTGAGGTCTCTGAAGGAAATGAGGAACATATAATTGGATCCTGGAAGAAAGATGATCCTTGTTATAATGTGTCAGAAAGCATGACTGAATTGTATTCTACTGTGAGTGGAAAAGTAGAACTTGTCGGTTGTGGATTTGGATATTCAGCTGAGGAGATTTCCAAGCAGTATGAAAGGCACAGTCTGAATTATCCTTGCTGCTTTCTGTAAAATATGAAAGAAAATAAATCAATTGTAAAGGACCCATTAAATAAAAAATAAAGTAAAATAAACAGTTGTTGTTATTTGAAAAGTCATTAGCCTGCATTGATCGAAAATGTGTGCTCTGTAGAAAGGGCAATGGTGTGACTGAAAAATATTTTGCTATAAAAGTGAGTTATCTGAGTAACAGTTCCTTCTCAGTGAAATCCAGAGATGTAGATGGGATTAATCAGAAAGTATCTGTGGAGAATCTTATTGTCCAGTGGTATAGATTCTTTAACATATATGGGAGATCCATAATGTTTTTGAGAACATTATATGAGCAGAAACACCATGAACCAAAGAGCCATAGACTATACACAAAATGAAAGAAAGCTGTTGGACTCCCAAAGTTGTACAAGCAAGAAGTAGGCTTATAATACTAGCTTTCAAGAAAGGAAAGACTCCAAAATCAGAACTATGAATGCAGAGGCAGAAGCCAAAGAAGGTATTTCTGATTGCTGAAGCTCAGAGGACATAACTTTAAGCCACAACTGACTGTCCTTGGTTACTAAAACCTGATGAAATTTTCCTTACTAAATCTCAAACTTGCTAAGAAATGGTGATTCCTTTATTTCTTCTAATTTTTACTTATAGCAGCAGGGGTTATCTATTTTATAATGACCTAGCATTATATTTTGCGAGTAAAGAATTGGTTTCCAATTCCTCAAGTCCACAAATGAAAAGCAATTTGCCTCAGGATGAACCATCCTCAGAGTTCTCTCTATATCTGATTTAGATGATGCAAGTTAGGACTTTTTGAGTGACTACCTTTAGATGAAGTTTTGGGTCAAAGTTGATGCTACCATGGGTTAAGACTTTGAGAGATAGAACTACAGAGTGAGTATATTTTGCATAAAGGACAGACATGAATTAGGGAGTAAATAAAGATGACTGAAATGATTGAATAGTTTCCCTCCAAAGTTCATAACCGGGAAATTTAGAGTATGACATTAAATAGAAATTGTCTCTTTACAGAGCTAATTATGGTAAGGATCAAGATGATGTCATACTAGAGAAGGGTGGGTTGTAAGTCCAAAGGCAGTGTCTTCCTAAGTGATACTAGAATGCACACAGAGACAGTGTGCAGATGGAGGTAGACATTTAATATTTCTAATAGCTAATAATGAGACAATTGCTGGCAACCAATAGAAACTCAGAAAGAGGCATGTATCCATGCCTCAGGATAATTTATCCCTCCATGCTTCCAGAGGGACTCAACCTTTTAAACAACTTAACTTCAAACTACTAACCTTCAGAATTGTGAAATAAGTAAATTTATGTTGCTTTAGTTCACCACATTTGTAAGTAGTTGCTGATGTAGCCTAAGGAAGCAAATGCATAGAGTAAAATAGAGAAATAGGTTGAGAATTAATTTAAACATTATAAATTTGCATTAATTAATTTAAAATGAGATAGAATTCTATGATTTTTAGAAAAAAAATAAAATCTAAATAACAATCCTAGGTAGAAACATGGAAATATAATACATTATACTGTTTTTCTTATAGAATTGAACTGAATATTAGTATTTGTGGAATCAAACATGAAAGAAGTTTAAAATATATTTAACCATTTAGATATTTAATTCTACTTAGGCTATAAGCCTTTCAAGTATATTTTAAAACACACATATATTAAGAAATAATAAAAAGTAAACTTTGAACTATGACATCACACATTTCCTGTGAATGAAAAATTCAGATCAAACAACAACCATGATTACTCATAAGAAACTAGTAAGATACAGCATTAAAAAAATAATCAAAATATATTAAGGAGTAATATGGTTTCCCAAAAATGTCTCATTTCCAGACACTTCAGTTGACGCTTTATTATTAATGAGGCAGAGTCAACCTTGCTGTGAAAATGATGAAAAAATGTGAGAAAGTGGTGTTACTAAACAAAAAGAAAACTTTAGAAATGTGACTACAAATTTTATGTTAATAAAATTGCAGTAGCCATTACTGCTTTAAGCTTTAGATTTAGTCTTAGAATACACTTGCTCATTCTATGAAGTTAATAACTACTTTCAACTTTCAGCTTAGTCAAAATGCAGTTGCTTGATATTTGAATAAGCATGTATTTGCTGAATTCTAATATATATGATTCAAAAAAACTTATACTTTTTATTAAAATCTTTTATTTTTCAAAATTACGTATTTGTCCACCGTCTTAAAACTCATTAGACTTCTATAGATCTTTCAATATGCATTCAAACATTTTAACAAAAATATTAACTATTAAATATTTATACATATGAATAATATTTTTAAATTTCAGTGATGACTTCTTAAATTGCAGCAATTACTCTGCATCAGAAACAATAAACGCAACATAAAGTAAATGTATAGTTAGCCAAAAAGTCATAAGGAATATTGCTTTAAAAATATCCTGATGTTAGCTGGAATTTTGCATACTCAATACTTTATACTAAAGTTAGAGATAGATAAATGGATATTACATAGATAGATAGATGAGCTGGATAGATATAATTTTGATCTATAATGTCTGCATTCAAACACTGATCTAAATTTTTCTTCAAAAACACTGGTGGGGATTTTTTGTTCACTGTTTGCAAAACTTAATTTCTGTGATATTCCAACTACCCAAGCAAAAACTGACAACAGTGGTGGTAGTAGTAGTAGTATTCTAAAATGAAATTAGTGTTTCTATAGCTAAAATCAGAGAATTAATGACATCCTTTAACCTAGCTATTAGCATCATTTTAAGAAAAATAATAAGCATCCAATTCTTTAGGGAGATCAATTATGTGTGTGTATGTGTATGTGTGTATCAAAAACAGCTAGTTGTATGATAAGGCCCTAAATATAACAAAATTTTGTGATTTAGGGTATGTTTGTGGAGAATACACTGCATGCCCAATGACATGCTTAGTCCTTTTAAGTACCACATGTGTTGGATATGAACAAATAAAAGAGTACTCCCTAGTGGCAGTGGTTCAGGAGCACTGTTGAATACAGCTTCTCCAAAACTTTACAGTTATCTACATTTGGCTCAAAGGAGAAGCCATTTTCAATTTAAGGACAAGATTCTTCTTTTCAAAACATTCATTTCAAATACCCTGTAATTATCACAGTATGCAGAAAATTCTGATTTGTGGAGAAGGGATGCAGACTTTCACATTAGAGTAGGAGAAAAATAGGGGTTTAGAGCAACAGAGAGCACTTAAAACATGTCAAAGGGAAGCCAAAACTTTGTAGAAAATATTTGACAGTGTTGGATTTTGAGTCTGTACACTGAGTAAGAAAACAAATTATCTGAAACACAAAACTGATTAAAATTACATATGTAAAATATATATGCCCCTTAAATATTTTCCTTTTACCAATAACATAAATGATAATTAATTTTAATTTGTTCAATGTTATCATAGCAATGATACTTTTTCTTTAATAAATAATCTCAACTGAGATTGCAAATTTCATTTTTGCCAAAGTTCTATCCATAATGCACTTTCAGCTATTTTTCAGTTTTGTTTTATTTAAAATATGATCATAAACCTTAAGCACAAATTCCCAATTTTTCTTATTTAAGCAATATTCTCTTTTACTTTAAATTCAGCCAGTATTTTATGAGGAATCCCCAAACAGCTCATGGGGAAGCCCACATGAAGAAGATCCAAGGCCCACAGTACTAGTTGAGAGCTACTACCAAATTCCTATCCATGTGAGTGAGCCATCTTTAAAGTGAATCCAGCATTCCCCAGTTAAGCCCTCTAAGCTGTTGCTGCAAAGATAAGAGGCAGGTTTCCTCTGCTAAGTCCTGCACAAATTGCAGATTCCTTAGAAAATAAATGAAAGTTGCAGTATAAAAATATATAAATACATAAATGATTCTCACTCTTATTCTTATCATTGCATCCTTCTTTATTATTTGCAAAACATGTAATATGTTTTATTGAAGAAAAATATTTTTCATACTCATAGTAATTGGTTTAGACAATAATTCAATTATGTTATTGCTTTAGCACATACAGTTGGAATTAATAGATTTGAAAACAAACTAAAGAGGTTCTTGATGAATACATAACAAATGTAGTGAAAGCATAAGTTCAAGAGTACTCAGTACTATATGCCGTGGGCATATGTATGTTTTTAAATGCATCTGTTTTTCAGATACAGTAAAAGAAATTGGTTCCTTTGATCAACAGGAGAAATGGATATCTTTCAAGACCACTCATATCACACTGTGAATGAGAAATAATTCATGAGAGAGTTTATAACTGCAAAGATCCCCCTTAGGGTCATCATATTGTGTCAGAAACTGCAAGGGACCACAAGCTTCTTGGAATCTCAGCTAAGGGGGATGGTCCCTTCTCTTTAGTTTTGCTTAACAAGAGTAGAAAACTTCACATTATGGATTCTTAGAAAATCAATGCCTCTTTCAATAATTTATATAGTAGCTTGAATTGAGAAGAAGATATAAGGAGAATTACAACTATAATGTTGTCATTTTCAAAGAAAAGACAGTGAAATGTGTTTTCTTTTCAATAGCATGACATATCCATTCTAACTAAATTAATCCACAAATTTCATGTATTTTCAAGGAAAATCATGGAGAGTATCTTATTTTGAGAGGTTATAAATTGATCCTAAAATTCTTATGAAAATACTAATTCTAATAATAAATAAAATTTAAACAATTTTAGAGATGTAATACTACTTTTCAAGACATAGGTCTGTATGAATTTAAAAAAAAACTTGCAATTAAAATTGGAATAAACAAATAATAGAGTAGAATAAGCCAGAAAGTAAGCCCTTATGCCCAATCTTCAAGTAGGAATGTTGAAATCGCTGCCAATTTTTTTATTAGATTTTGTGTCTTTTCTGAGTTTTATGAGTTCTTCATATATTTTGGATACTGACCCTTTGTTTTACTTACAGAAAACAAATAAACAAACAAAACCTCAGTAAATTTTAGTGCAGCACAGCAAAAAGTAATACTCATATAATAAAAACCTTTTTGATAACAAACATCCCTCCTTATGCCTCAGCTCTGACTATATGAACACACACACACAAACACCAATTCCAAATGAATAAAAAAGCCCAAATGAAGAAATCAATATTCTAAAGTTTTTAAAAAGAGAATATAGAAGCAAAGGTTTATGAAGTAGTGTAGGAAAGTATTTCTAAAAATAAAAACTTTGGGTCAATAAAATTTAAAACTTTGGATCAATAAAATTCACTATAAAAATTTTAAATGACAAGACAGAGCTAGAGAGAGAATATTTGCAATGCACATTATTTTTAGAGAGTCAGTATCCAAACTATATGAAGAACTCATAAAAAACAGGAAAGACACAAAATCTAATAGAAAAATTGACAGTGATTTCAAGCAGGCAATTCAGAAAAGGGGCAAACCAAAATAATCAATGTCATTGAACCTCAGTGACAATCAGGCAAACACCCAATGAAGGCATAATGATATATCTTTCCATATCCATTATACTGACAACATTTAACAAGTCTAACACCATTGAAAAAGAAAAGTAGAGCAACTGATACTGTTGTGGAAATATTAATTTATGCAACACTCTCATAAAGCAATTTGCCATATTAAGCACAATTAAATATACACATCCTTTTTTAATCAGCTATTTATTTTTCAGATATAAATCATATTTTATTTATAATATATGTGTACATGTGATATGTATATAATATACATATATAAATTTTTATATATATATATACACACATATATATGTATATATATATAAAATGTTCCTAGCAGCTTGGATATCAAAGAGAAAACCTGAGAAAATGTAACTGTTCATCAATAAAAGCATAAATTAGTACAGTATATGTTCTTAAATATGACATACCTGTAGAATAATTATCACCAAAATAATGAAATAATGAAATAATGAAAATAATGAAATAGAAGACTGAGTCTCGACATGGATGATCTTCAAATATATTCATTTCAAAATAACAGTAGTAAGCTGATTGGTGATAGAAGATACCACTTATTTAAAATTGTAAAGCATTAAAAATAACATATGGATCCAATAATAATAATTTAACAAGATACTTTTACGAATATGTCAGAATAATAATCACCCAATTTTATAATTTTGTATTTTGAAAAAACTGAAAGTTGAATGGGCTTCAGGAGAAGTATCTGAGAGACTTCAGTAAACGCTATGATCTACTTTTTAATTTCCTAATTCCAAATTTAAAGTTTACAAGGGTAAAACAAGGAAGCAAATCTATCTCCCACTCGCAGAGTCCAATAAGACAAAAATATAGCAATTTTAATAATTTCTCAGGTATCCTTTCCAATTTTTATATGTATATACATATGTATAACAGGATTTTGAAATAGAAACTTCATCTATGCATTGGGTGACTCCTTTGCTCTATTTTAGCTCTGAATCTCAGTTTTCTTTATCTCCATCTACTGCAGTGTCACACTCATCAACTTCACATACAGTGTAAGCTCGAATTCCTTGATTAGGACATCACGGCACCATCTTGCTTCCTGCCCTTTGCCTTTAGTGCAAATGTTTTTACTTAGGAAACATAATTGGTATCCTTGAATTAAGTGCCCTGATGAAAATTCTGACCAGCTGTGGACTGGAGTATTTTGTAAAGCATCTTCTGTGATTTGTCATTCATTTCTATGGAATAGCTCAAACTGGAGTATGTAGTGGTGAAAAACTTAATTATGCATCTGTCTATAAGTTCCCTTTTCTTTAATTTTTTCCCATTTCTTAAATCCAGCTCCCTTAGACATTTTTAGATGAAACACATGCATATTAGCCTATGCTGCAGGTTCTCCTTTTAGGGAGTCCTGATCAAAATAGAAAAATAATAAGATGGATTTGAAATCTGACAGGCAGATAACCATAAACAGAATCTATAAGAAAATATTTTCTAGATAATAGACTTTCAACTCTTGTCCCACGGATCAGATATAGGATATGAAACCTACTCAGAGCGTGGATAGAACTAGTGAAGAGACTTCTTTGGGGAAATCAGCTGTCTTAATCTCCTAAAAGGAGAGAGGTTGGGGAGTGATACTATCTTCTAAACTTAAGCCTAGAGACTTCAGACTTCAGCGTGAGCCCCTGGGAGGGCTTGCATGTTGTTTCTACAATTTTGTGGCATTGTCGCTTGGCTTTAACTCTTTCCTGTAAAATTCTAGAAGATGAGAGAGCCATTGATAATTCCTGGCCTTTTTTAGTGGATCTGGAAGAGCTACTCAGCATTGGAGTCTGATTGTATATATTTCAACAATTGCATATTCCAACAACTTTCATTAGGCCAAAGATGACAAAGTCTTTTGAGCTACCCAGAGCTATTCCATGAGCTAACCAAAACCAGCTATAGAGTGTAGAAGCACTCTCCATACCTTCAACCCCTCCCTTCCATCTTTCCCCATTCTATGCTAATGGACTCTGTGCTTGACAGAAAGAACCTCATTGTTTGTAACTTTGGGCCTGATTGGTCCAGGAGTGTATATAAGCTTATGTACTTTCTGGAATAAATGGTGTTTGTTTGCCTCACTCCGGCATTTTTTACCTACACCCGGGGGTCTGGGTGAGTGACTCCGAGGGCCATCACCCCGGTCCTGGGAGACCCCATACCGTCTTCCCCGAAGATCCCTTTTCTTGTCTCTCAGGACTCCAACTCATTGAGCGGACCCACGCAGGGAGACTTTAAAACAATAATAGAGAATGTATAAGTAATAGGCACTGATCTCCTAGATCTTTCAGAATGTGAATACCCACTGGGCAAAGGAGTGGCAGCAGTAAAATTTACCTGATAAGTAGTCATTAACAGGGGAGGAAAGCAAATACAAGCGGGTATCAGGCCAGGGACTAACAGATCAGTTATGGACCTTTTCCAGAGGAAATGTCTTTTATAACCAAGTTGGCTTACTAAGGTAATATTTTAAGGACAAACTTCTGATTTCTTCACTCATTGTAGCTCCTCACAGTTTACAAGGAAAAATAGCCTGAGAGCCACTAGAATGTGAGTATTGATGTGGTGGGGATTTGAAGACATTTGCAAAAGCAGAGTTCTTATTAGAAGTGTACAATGAACAGTCTTGACTCTAGTTTGCACTTAGATTTCCCTAGAAACAAGATAATTTATCTAAGAATGAGAAAAATCCAAGATGTCATGGGCCTGAGGGTAACTTTCACCAGAACATTGTGAGCAATTATTCTTACCAGGGAGACTGAAGGGAAACATAAGAAAATTAAAAGTGCAGGTGGCATAAAATGCACAAAGAAATACACACACTTCAACATTCAAATGAGAGGACATGGTACAAAATATTTTGCTCCTTGTTGCTTTTTAAAAATACTTATATGTGACTGATGTATCCCATTTTAAATTAAAAATTCATAGCCATTAGAGGAATTGTCTCAAACAGAATGGACCAAAAATAAATTCACTCTTTTTTTGTTGTGCCAGTGATTGAACTCAGGGGTACTCGACCACTGAGCCACATCTCCAGTCCTATTTTGTGTTTCATTTAGAGACAGGGTCTCTATGAGTTGCTTAGTGCCTCACCATTGCTGAGGCTGGCCTTAGACTTGCGATTTTCCTATCTCAGCCTCCCAAAGTGCTTGGATTGCAGGTGTGAGCCATCAAGCCCAGCAAATTAAGTCACTCTTGACCTACAATCCTGTTTTACTTTTTACTATAGTACTAGGAATGGAACCCAGCACTTTACCACTGAGCTACATCCCTAGCCCCCTCCGTTCCCTTTTTTTTTTCTTTTTTTTAAATTTAGAGACAGTGTCTTGCCAAGTTGTTGACTCTGACCTCAAACTTCTGATCCTCCTGCCTCAGCTTCCTGAGTTGCTGGGATTACAAGTTTGTCACCAGCCCACACTGGTGCACAACCCTATTGTATTCCTCAGAGGACTGTTACTAGTTTGTATGTATCTTTGAAAAAAGAAATATCTCTTCATTTCATTTTTTTACACAAAGCTTAGCTTGTCTCATTTACCATAGAATTTTATTTTTTTCAAATAGAAATGTCTATGAATTATTCTAAGCCAGTGATTAAATATAGAACTGTCTTTTATTTTAATCTGTAATATTTTTTCCATTGTATAGAGATGCCTTGATAATCTGATTCATATGAGGATTCACTTCACAATGAATTTCTAATCTTTGAGCAGATTATTACACCCACCAGAGCTCAGAGTTCAAAAATGTATTGATTTGACTGGCACTTTTGAACAAGGTCTGTTGTGATATTATATTATGTTCTAGGTTTCGATCTTCATGATTTTTTAGTTTCACAAAAAAAAAATACCCTTTGCCTTACACCCCAACTTCCAAACCACATAGAGAAATCTTGAAAGCTTCTTTCTCCTTGTCATCAAAGATTTAATATAATATGGCTTTACTGAGGGTTCATGTTACTAAGAATTCATCACAACAAGAAAATGTATTGAGTGATACAATCACAAGTAATGAAAATCATAAGATGATCAGATTATGTGAGAAAGGAACTCCTGGGGGACTATATTTTGCATTTAATTAAACTAAATAACTTGCTTACTCATCCATAATCTCCTGTAACTTCTTATTGATGGATCATTGACAAAGCAGATTACATTATTTTCCTGGTTTTCCATCAATGAACACATTATTTTGTGCCTTTCCCCTACTAAGCTACCTAATTCATTGTTCAAGAGAGTTCATTCCACTTTGACAGTCTGTGCCTTAAATCATTCTAGTAAATTCAGGGGGAAAAAAAAAGAAACCCAAAGTACATCTTTGAAAATCAAAGAACTAAAAATATTAGAACTAGGACAACTCTAGTAATTTTCAAGTCTAAACTTTTCATTTTATCAAAGTAATGGAGGAAATGGAGCTGCAGGGTCATGGTCAAATAGTATGTAAAAGGATATAGAAGACAAAAGAAGCCATGTTTAATGACAAATGCATTCATCTACCATTAAGTTCCTCTCCCAATATTGCCATCTACATGCAAAAATCCCAGCCCCTTTTCAAGTACATATGCTTACATCTGAAGTCTGTTCACACGTACTATCTCACCTGTTTTTGCCTCTACTGAAATGTTTCCCCTTCAGGCTGGTATGCCACTAGGCCAGGAGTCGAAGCCTATTTCCACAGTCCCATCATTTCAGTTTAAAAAGTCTCTTTGTTGCTTTCTCTTTCAAAAACCCTTGCCTGTTTTTGAAATGTAAGCAAGAAGATTCTACCACTCTCCCATTCTCTTGTCGTTTATTGATCCCCAGGTCACTATTTCACCTTCCTCGATAGCACAGAACTGCACTGATTTCTTCTCCACTCAAATGATAAGACATTGGAAATGGCTTTATCATTATATCAACCCAGTTTATGATAATGATCCCCTAACTTTCATCTCTGTACCACTTTATCTATTTACCCTTGGAACAGACTGCAGATCAAACCATCATCAAGAACTGTTGAACCTTGGGAGTTGTAAACACTAAGTCATTTCTTTCCACCCTTCATGCTCACTTTTATAGAATCATTGACATCAGGGAATTTTGATTGTATTAGATTCTGTACAATCATTCTCTAACCACTTTCTTTGTTAATGAGCCTCAATTCCTGATTGATCCAACATCTGAACCACTGTCTTATCAGGACTTGCAATACCATTGACTTTTGGCTCCCCCCCCCCCAATGGCCTAAAATATGAGGACTTAACTCAATCATAAAATTTCAATTCTCTGGCCATGTTTTGAACTGTAAAATTTTGGATAAAACTCTATAAGCATTCATTGCTCCATATTCAACACAAGTAGAGATAAGACATTGCCCAACAATCTTTACATGCTCCATGTTTGCTATCTCAAGATTCATAATATGAACTATTGAAATGTGATTCCTTTTGATCACATATAACATCCTTATGTACTTACTATTCATCTGCCCATAGTAGGCAGAAATATCACTCTTGTACCCTGTGACTTTGATCTAAAGCAGTTTGTATTTCAGAATAAGCAAATAATCTTAAAAAAAAAAAAGCAGCAATATGAGGCTGAAAAGGACCTTATAGATCTTTCAGTTCAACACTCTCAGGGTGATAAAAATAATGCACATAGCAGTAAATTATCTTGTCTAAAGCTATACAGCTTTATGCAGTTAAAGCCAGGACTATAACAATTATATCTGTGAGCCAATCGTCCTATCTATCATGTATTGATCTACACTCCGTGCTTAACATTAGCATTTTCTCTTTATTAATCATCATGGGCTAATGGTTGAGAGTAATACAATCCCACAAACCCAAAGACTTAACACAGCAAAAGCTATGATCCTTTAAACAAATTTCAATGCAGATGTCCCTTTCCATTATCACTCATCTGGAGAATGATAATGAGAAATAGGAGAATATAGAGAATCCTGAGTCTAATGGGCACACACATCTGCTATACATTACATCCATCACATCATATCAGTAAGTTTGTCCCATGTCTCAACTGAGTGTTGAGGGCTGGAATACAATCTTGATTAGACAGCTGCTTCCAGCAACTACAGTGGAAGAGAAACATAAGTGTGGTTTATGTTGTCAGCTTTTCTCTATCAGCCTTTCATTTCCTTCTCACTACTAGAAGCCCATGTGGTATTTCTATCACCTTCATTTAAAAACAAGAGGAACTTCAGGAGGTTGTCACTGCCAGAGATTAGTCAGTGTGTGGTGGTAGAAGGAAGCATTAAACCTGAGGCTATATGAGTTCAAACTGCAGAGTTCTCACTGCAGTATCAAACTATCTTTTAGAAAATACGTGCCACTGTGGATTCCCTTGATAGATCCTGATAGGGGCTTCTCTACATAATTGCTTGTTTATAGGAACACAGATGTAAATGATCTATTGTAGTTTACATGTTTACCATGTCTTTAAAGATGCCTAGTCCCTTCAATTTGAGAATCTACTCTGTTTTGTTTATATCTCTTAATTATTTCAACTAATGGAAGAGTGAGAAAGATAACACATGATTACACAGATTATACTTTAGCTTTGGAATGCACGTTGTGATTTTACTTGTAGATGTGATCTTGTAGGTCATTATCACAATAGGCTTGTGATCTTGTAGGTCTTACTGTGATCTTGTAGGTCATTATCACAATAGGCTTGCTTTTGAGGGAGATATAGAGGGCTTAGACAGCCAGGGCAAGTTGGCAAGTTAAGAGGTTGGGGGCAGGGCCAGAACAAAGGAGCATGGAGAGGATTTTCCTATGAGTCAACTTTCTGGTTGACAAACGCTTGTGGACACGTGTGGTGAAGGGACCTAATCAGACGGCCCTTTTGTAATCAAGTTCCTAAGAGGAGGAGCCAATAGAAAAATTAAAACAGACATGTGGACAGAATGTGCACAACTGAATACTAGTGAGGAGAATGTGGACAGGGGAGGAGTGAAGAAAGGAGGAAATTCCAGAGACCATAAAAAGACCAGGCCAAAACTCCCCACTGTATTCTCAGCTCTGGGGTTGCTTCTCTTTGGAGAAACTGGTTTCTGTTGCTTTTACAGTAAACCTGATGCTTGCTTGCTGTCTCTGTGTCCTGTGCTCCAATTCTTTGCTGAGTGAAGAAAAGAACCAAACACCCCTTGGTTTAGCCATATTTTTTGCTATGACTAAAGGATCTGACCAGAACAATTTTAAAGGAAGGGAAGATTTATTAGAGCATTCATGATTTCAGAGCTGTTAGTCCATAGAAGGTCAGCTCCATTCCTTGGGGCTCACGGTGAGGCAGAACATCACAGCAGAAGAGTGTGGCAGAGGGAAATAACTCACATGTTGATCAGAAAGCAGAGAGAGACTCCACTCGCCAGATACAAATAAATACCCAAAGCCATGCACCAATCCCCACCTTCTCCATCCACACCCCACCACTTCAGTTACCACTCAGTTAATTCCTATCAGGAGATTAAATCACTGATTGCGTTAAGACTCTTACAATCTGGGCTGGGGCTGGGGCTCAGTGGTAGACTGCTTGCCTAGCATGCATGAGGCACTGGGTTCAATCCTCAGCACCACATAAAAAATAATAAATGAATAAAATATAGATCCATCAACAACTAAAAAAAAATTTGAAAAAAAGATTCTTACAACCCAATAATTTCTTCTCTGAACCTTCTTGCATTGTCTCACATATGAGATTTTGAGGGACACATCACATCCAAACCATAACACTCTTAGACAGTTAACACTTTGAGAAAATCTCAGGCAAATCGTTCTCAAAAACTTTGCCTGCCTTGTGGTTGATGCTAAGGGCATGGATTTAAAATATTTTTTAAAAAAGTCTCTACCCTAAATTAAAGCACATGCTAAAGGGAAAGATAGCCATGACAACAAAAATTTTAGCATGCATTTACAAACGTTAAGTGTGAGCATACTGAGGGTCTTTAACTGGCCAGAGAAGATGTTATCTGAGTCGAGTCATAAAACATAAGGTAGTCAGGTTAAGAGCAACTGTGTTGCCACACTGACACAGGTAGAGACCCTCCAGATTTACTGTTCTGTCAAAATCTCTTTAAATCCCTTCCTGAGATGAAAGGGCTCTGAAGTTGACAATAGATGGAGCAAATTTTAAGTCTTGGTGCTCTTATTTTTAAACTTCATGACTGTGAAGATACAAACCTTGTATTCTCTACTGTTCAGGTTTGTGCAAGGTAGCACCTCAAACAGATCTTTGTGATTTTTCAAACATGTCAATCAAAAGTTGTCACTGTGGGTCAAGAGTAACAGAGACTAGAACTTACACTTTCAACTGAAGCAAACAAAAAAATTAGCAGATAGATGGAGGGAAATTTGAAGACATTGGACATATGCAGTAAACAGTGGTATCGAAGAAATGGAAAATAAAGAAAATAAAAAATCCTTCTGATTCTATAATTCAATGATTTTATGAAACACGTGTTATTAATTCAATTCTTCAGAAAAAAAGAGATCAATTCTTCAGTAGAAAAAATAAAATAAAATATAAAGCCAGATTTGAGAACCACTGAAACTCAATGGGAAACTATTATAAAAAAAGAAGCAATCAGAAAGTTAGATTAATTGTGCTCTTCAGCTTTATGCCAGGCAATATATGGTGCCAAAAGCAACAGCCTTTTCACTGTTATCCATGGTCAGCTATTGCCAGAATGAAGCTGTCTTGTGTTTCCCACATTGTGGACTTGTTGGTTCTGTAGCCCACTGTATCATACATAACATGCCTGGTTTCTGTGTAGACTTGTCTGTAAATTTGCCAAACCTGTCCCATAAAGCATCTGTGGCAGCCTTCAAAAAATGTGACATTATATACAAAGTGCCACTACTGATAAGGACACATACACAAGTATCCAAACCTAATGGATTGAAAAATTACATGCCAAATGCAAAAGTCTAGGTGAATATCTTTCTAATTTCTGGCTAGAATACTGCTTCCTATACGAAATTAAAAAGGCTAGCCACTATAAATGTTGACAAATTTGAATGCTCTAAAACTGTAGTATAATCTCAACCACACCATAATTATTTTCCACTAATATTATTCACATAGCTTCAGTTTTACTCATATTCATAAATATTAATTTGCATGTGTATTTAGTTTTACCCAATTTTGTCAAATATGTTGGTTTATATATCTACCACAATAGTCAAGAATCTGAATAAGACCATCACCACAAGGATCATTCCTATGTTTCTTTTCTAAAATTATTTCTCCTTTCCTCCTCTATTCACTTTTGTGACTCCTTCCACCCATGATCATTTTATCTTCCTCCTTGATGTTCTAGGATATTTTGTTTCTTATCATTTACTTTGTGATTAAGAACTTCATTTAATAAAAATTTAAAGGTGAGCCTAATAGCCAAAATATTCATCTTTCTTAGTCTGTAAATACCCTCATTCTAAAAATATAATTTCTCATCTTTCCATGGTACACAAATAAAGTAAAAAGACAAGATATAAATCTCTGTAAGAAATTTATGATCCAGATAAACAACAAATTATTAATATTTAGTATATAGAAAACTATAAAAATCATTATTAGAGCTGGGGCTGGGGCTCAGTGGCAGAGTGCTTGCCTGGCATGTGTAAGGCACTGGGTTCGATTCTCAGCACCACATACAAATAAATAAAATAAAGGCCCATTAACAACTTAAAACAATATTTTAAAAAATCATTATTAAAAGCAAGTAACCTTGGACAAAATAAATATTTTTATAAAAAAGATGTAATTGGTCTGTAAAGTTATGACAAGATATTTTATTTCACAAGTAATTAAGACCATGGTGATGTAGTGAGCTATTATTTTACTAACCATTCAACTGGCAAAAATTAAGAAGTCCTAAAATCTGAAATGTTGGAGAGGATGTGAATCATATTAGATCTTCAATGATTACTATTAGAAGTATTTAAGTTTGAGGAATTTGTTGTTATTTTATGTTGTTAAGTATCTGCATCCCATAAGTCCTAGAAGAATCATGCTTGAATATATACCCAAGACTTCCTAATTTTTAATAGGAAACATGTGCAAGAATGTTCATAAAAACAAACACTGGACAAAACTCAAATGTTCATGATCAGAACAGAAACTTTTTTATAAAAATTGAAGTGTATTTGTAGTATTAGACTTAGCAAATCAGTGTTTTTAACAAATGCAAGGACTCTGAAAGACTCTGTATAACTCATGTATAGACAAACATGGAATATCTTGCTGGAATTACTCACTAATTTATAATCCTAGCTACTGGGTAAATTGAAGCAGGAGGATTGCTGGTTCAAGGCCAGCATCAGCAACTGAGTGAGACCCTAACCAAATTAGTGAGACCTAATCTCAAAATAAAAATTAAAAGGAAGTTGGAGATGTAGCTGATGGGAATGCTCCCCTGGGTTCAACTCCCAGTACCAAAACAAAACAACAACAACAAAACAAAATGCAGTGGACGTCATCTATGTGTAAAGACTATACACATGGCCTCCTTCTGCTCTGTGCCTTTGTGTATGTGTGTTTGTGTTGCAAGGGATCAAATTCAGGTCTCTCAAATGTAGGCATTCTTACACTCTTTTAAACATTTCTGGAATCCAAATGATGATATCAGAACTGATAAACATTTTGAGATAGGTCCATATAATGATTTATAATAATGAAACTGAATAAACTACAATGACAAAAAATATGGTTGATGTTTACTAAAATAATTTTGACTAAACAAGAAAATTTCAGAAAACTTCCTACAATATAATACCTTTTAATAAGTGAAGTATGACTGTTGGTGAGACTGTAAATTAGTGCAATTGCTATGGAAATCAGTATAAAGGCTCCTCAAAAGACTGAGTATACCACCACCATATGACCCAGCTATACCAGTTCTTGGTATTTACCTGGAAGAATTAAAGTCACCTTACTACAGTGATACATGCAGACCTATGTGTATAGCAACACATTTCACCATAGACAAACTATGGAACCAGCTTATACGCCCATGAACAGATGAATGGATAAAGAAAATGTGGTATATATACACAATGGAGTTTAATTCAGACATAAAGAAAAATGAAATTAGGACATTGCATGAAATGGATGGGAAAAAAACCATCATATTAAGCAAAATAAGTTAAACTCAGAAAATCAAGGGTTGTATATTTTCTCTTATATGTGGAAGCTAAAGAGGGAAAAGGAAAACAAAAGACAGAATGGATACTCTAAAAATCTAAAAGAGATAATTAAAGGAATGAGATCAAGGAGTGGGAGGCAGGGAGAGAGGGGAAATGCTGGGGAGTGATATTGGCTGCATTATATTGTTATATTGTATGCATGCACAAATATGTAACAACAAATCCCATCAACATGTGCAACTATAATACATCAATTAAAAATGTGGGAAAAAATGTGAAGTGTGAAAATAAACAACACTACATCATGTGACTAGGGAGGGTAAGACAGTTTCTTCTCTCCCCTACAAATACCCACTATTTACAATAATGTAGCCGTGCTTGTACATATACAGTAAAAACCCACCTTTTTAAACAAAGAAATTCAGAAACCACGTGGCTATTACTAGGTCATGAAAATGATAAGTCCTCCCATGCAATTACAGATCAATCTCTCCAACTCGACAGTGGGCAAGGTCCATAGTTAGACATCAATTATGTTCTCTTTGATATTGTTCCCTGTGCATTGTTCTCCCTGACTCCTGGTTTCACATTCTGAAGGTTTTTCTCAGTTGTTTACACTCATGGCTACAGCAGAGAAGGATATTGAGGTGTGCATTCCCATCACGATTTATCTAGTTCTTACTGCATATGCCTGTGTAAGGATTTCTTGCCATGTTGTTGTTGTTATTATTATTAGTTGGAGCCACTTCACTTCTTATTGGCAATGTGCTTTTCTCAACTTAACGATGAGTTACTAATTCGTTTATTTCTTCCAGAGTGATCACATACCATCATATCCAAATTTATTTTCCAGGCACACTTATCAAATTCTCTCTGTATGTACATTCCTCTATTCTTGGCCTCTGTATCCCAAGTTAGCCAAGGCTGCCTGCAATCTATCTATTTTGGCTAAGAATATCATTATGCTTTTGAAAGGGCCTTTGTTGCTCAAACACTTTTTATTTTTTTAAAGCTTTTTAATTTTTTTTCTGTTTTATATATAGAGACAGTCGGTTTTCCAATCAGTTGTGCCTCTCAACTTATCAAGTCCCTGAATTCTTTTTCATTTCTACTGCTGAAAGGACCAATTCTTCTTTTGATCTCATTTTTTATTTTTAATATCTAACTCACTGTATCCAGTTGAAACCAGCTGAATGTGTATTTTCAAACTCTTCTTTTAGAGCCATAGACCAAGTAATGTCTTTGCTTTCTTAGGTATAGGTTACAATAGCTACTGAGTATTCTGCAACTATTTTTTATTATATTATATTTATATTTATATTAAATAAATATTTCTATTAAATGAATCTCCATATAGTCACCCTATATTGCCTGTTTAAGTTTGACTTTGTTTTAAGGTGTTAATCTTTACATTAATTATCATAATGTTAGCTGGCTTAACATATAAAATCTAGCTATCTAGTGACAACAAAATAATAGTTTATTTCTCAATAAAATAATGTCCAAAATGAGTGTTCCTGATATACAGATGCCTCTGACCTGAACACTGATTCTGGGAACTGGCTTTTACTATCTTCTGACTCTGCCACTTTCCCAACATGTGGCTTTCACATTTACAAAATAAGGAGAGTTTCAAAATTAGCATTTAGAGCTTCCTTTGGTCCAGATGTGAGAGTGCCATAATCAATTTTGTCCATTGCCAATAGTATAGAACCCTTCATGTGGCCACAGCTTATGGGAGGGGAAGTGGAAATTGTGTAAAGGTTTGATGAGTACCCTGATGGTCTTTAACATAAATTTTTCGCTATAGATTTATTTTTATTATTTTTCCTAATGAACTTTTTTCATTTTTGCATCCCCAGAGCTAGGAGTCTACTGGGACATGAAAAATGTTTTGTGGAAAGTCAGTTATCCTCAGTTCTTTGAAATCAGGATTAGGGAAATGGTGGGAACCACAACAGTTGCAGCATGATATCAGTTCTAAGCATGAAAATTTGTGAGACACTTCTAAAGACTAAAACTGTCCTTGTAAGTATGAGCTATAGCATCTTAGGTCACACACAATGGAAGAATTAGGTAAGAAACACCCATAAGTAATGTCTTTAATGTTTTAACTTTTTATTTATAAATGAAATCAAAATACTAAAAGACACATTTATCTTTTGTCCTGTTGCGAACCCCTATTCCTATTAGAGAGAAGTGATATCTGATTGTGGTTTTGATATGCACTTCCCTGATATTTAGCAATGTCCATCTGTATATCTTCCATTAAGAAATGTCTACTTTTGTATATTGCCCATGTTCTTTGGTTGGGTTATTTGTTTGTTTGTTTTTATCTATAAAGGCAAAAGTAGACAAAGGGGATTACATCAAAGTAAAAAATTCTGCACAGCAAAGGAGATAATTGTCAGAATGAAGAGATAATTTATGGAACTGAAACAAAATATTTCAAAGTATATATCTGACAAGATTTGATAACATAAATATATAAGAAACTCAAAAACTCAAAAGTATTTTTTTGATCACATCAAACTTACCAGAATGTAATGTCTTGTCTTTGTGATGCACTTTCCATATTTTCAAGACAAAATGTTCTCTATTAATACTGTAAATATATATATTATAATTTTATATAATATACATTTATATAGTATCATATATAAAATACTTTTTCATGGTAATTATTACTAATGATTATATGTATTTATTAATTTTAGAAATGTTTTCAAGGACTATGTTAGTTTCTAGTATATGTTTTATTGACCTGATTTAGTTTATACCTCATTCAAGTATTCATTTGCAGGGTCTTTTATGCCTGTTTTCAATAATTCTCACTTTCTCTGGAATTCAATTTCTTTCCTCTTTATTTTGAATTTGAACTTTTGTTATTAATCAGCTATATATAAGGTAACATTTCATGTGTTTATTATTTGTAATATTTCTTTAAATTTTGTATTCATATCATAAATTATGTTTTTATTTCCATTTTCCCTGAACTGTTTCACTTTATCTCTGATATTCCTAACTCTGACTTCCGTCTTTTGCATCTCCTATCATTTTCTTATTACCCTTTCCTTATTTTGAATTCTACATTGCTGCTTAATATGTTTTATGGGCACATCTTTCTGCCATGTTTCATTGCTCCTAGCAGAAGCATTATCTGGATCTCTCTTGTCCTTTTTCATGAAGTAAATTTGTAAAGTATTTTACCTCAATTCTTTGTGTCCTTCATTTTGTATGAGACATTCATTTTTCTGAATTTTTAGAGGAAACTTGATTCAGGTAACTTTTCGAAATCCATAGAGCTTTTCATTCTATTATTGTTTGTTTGTTTATGTAGTTTTGAAAAATATGCTAGGTTGTTTTTTTCTTTTTCTTTTGGATTCTTAATGACCTTTGCTCCTTCTCTATTTTTATCAAAATCTCTTCCTCTCAAATTTATTTCTCTTTCTTTATAATTTACTTCATTATAATTCCATTCCAAGCAGTTTCTCTGCCATGAGACCCTCTGTAAGAAGCTATTGGCTGGCAGTTGCCAGGTCACCATAAGAACTGGACTCCTGCAGTGTTGCTATACATGGACACTTTGCCTTTTTTTCTGGTGAAATGCACGCAGCCTTTTAGATTCAACTGGTATTTTTAGATTCTCTGACAAGTTATCTAAGGAAAAGCTACCGAGTATCTTACATTTTTTCTATTATCAGTTCTATCAAATGGCTATTACTTCCTCTAATTTCTACTGTAAAAATGTCTACAATCCTGGACATCATAGCAACTAGTGTTTTATGATCACCTGAATGCATTTCATTTGTGAAACTACCTCTTAACCTGGTTTAGATAACTACTTGTTGTTTTGTTTTGTTTAAATTGGGGATTTGGAGAAATTAAAAACATATACCCGGTCACCCTAAACTTCCTACAATTTATATTTTAAAATATGTAGTAAGATAGATGGATAGATGGATAGATACATAGACAGACACAATGCTAAACATATATTTCTTCATCTTATATGTTTCTCTGAAGGTTATTGTGGAGAGAGCAAGCTTTGCTCTGCTTTAAGTTACTCCATGGTATATAAAACAACAGCGTTCAGACTGTGCCAAGCCCTGAGTTAATTCATTTTATAGAACAGCAGTTTGCCCAGAACTACTCCATACAAGTACAAGTGTTAAGACAGAATGACTTGGTAAACTGTTTGGTCAAATGGGAACTACCAGATGTTGTACTTACAGAATTTATTGAAAAAGAATAACCTCAAGTTTGCATAGCACAATCATAAGGCAACTTATAGTTTAGATATGAGATGTCTTCCAAAAGCTCTGATGTGAGACAATGAAAGAATGTTTAGAGGTAAAATGCTTGGGTTATGAGAACCTTAACCTAATCAGTACCTCAATCCACTGATGGATTATCTACACAGTAACTGCAGGCAGGTAGGGTATGGCTGGAGAAGGTAAGTTACTGTGGGCATGATTTTGGGGTCTATATTTTGATCTTAGTGAGCAAAGCTCTCTCTACTTTTTTGGCCACGTCCTGAACTGCTTTCCTCCTTCACAACTTGGGCCCAGAGCTACGGAGTTGGGCATCTATGGACTGAGACTTCTGAAACCTTGATTCCAATAAGTGCTTTGTCTTCTAATTGTTCTTGTCAAATCTTTTGGTCAAAGTGGGGAAAAGATGACTAAAGCAATGCTAATAAAAATTATTACCTGTGAACTTAATGAACTAAATAAGAAGCACATGGATGCTTGGGCATATCCAATCCAAACATAAGAATCCAGGTCTGTGAGCTTATCAAACACATAAGACCAATGACTAATGCAACTGCTCACCTGAAACACACAAAAGTGAGGAACTTAAAATGGTAGTATGAAAGCACATACTGATCTTTAATCTTGTCAACCACTTGTTGAAAGCATCTCAAGATCCAAGATCAAAACGCGAGGAACTCCAAACTGTCCCCATGGCCAAAAGTCAGCTTGATTTCCCTGCTTGATACAGTCCACATCAAAACAATCTTCCATGCACCCTCACCTTGAACAGATTCTGTGCCTAAAATAGCTTCTCTAAGCCAGTTGATACTTTATCTAGTCCTACCTGGGGTGACTTTTGCATCTGTATTATCTCTCTGCCTTTGCTTTCAGTTTTGCCACTATAAACCTTGGGGCCACTGTTAACCTTTATTAGCCATTCAATAACCTGTATATAATTGGGTATGGTGAAATGTGTGGCTTCAGTGTTATAGATAGTAATTAAGATGGAAACAAAGGAACTTGTGATTGCTACAGTGATGACATTAAGTGAATGATGAGTACTCAGTGAATTAAAGCTGACAAAAATAATACAGTTTGTGAATTTATTGCTGTTTGATAAATTCTGACATTGTAGAAAGACACAAGCTTGTCCAGTCTATGTTAATGATGCAATTCACTAATGACAATTATCTTTTGGGGTGACACACTCATGTGTTCCTCTCAGCTACAGTATAACATTTTATTGTATTCCTGTAATAAATTTCTTTTTGTTGTCAGTCCCTTTAGTCCCTTGGAATTTGAAACTGAAGTACCACTATACTTTTCAGCACATTTCAATCCACTGTTTCATTATAAGTTTTACTTTGTAAAAGGAAACATTGCTTTGCGTTTTGAAAATGTGTGTGTGTGTGTGTGTGTGTATGAAATGAGATTCTTTTGGAAATAATTCATGTGATAAAATTTCTTGAAGTATACAATGCCCAAATTAGAAAGACTATTAGAAAATATACATTCTTACCACAAATTAAGGCCAAATTGTTGTCATTTGCTACATACCACACAATAAACTCTTTACATACAGAGCTAAGACTCTTTTGCAGAAATCACACTGTTTGGAACTCTCTGAAACTTTTTAAGAGGTCATATTGATCTTTCATTAATGAGCAAGGAAATTTTTGGCAAATCACCAATTTTGATCATGAATTTCTTCATCACTGTTACAGAGTGAGTACAACCTTATTTGCATTGTAGATATGATGCTTTGCAACAATTGATATTTTTGACAAGTAGTATACTATCTGACCCATGGCTTCCTACTCTATAAAATGGGGATCACAATACACACTGAAGTACAATTTTAAAGGTTAGGGATACAAGCCTGACACAGAATAGATGTGTGTTATGATGGTGCTGCTCCTCCTAGGCAGCACAGCCCTCTGGATAAGCTAAGTTTAGGTCACAGTCTCATTTCTCAGCTTTTGTCCCTACCCTGGAACAGAATGGCTTTTTGAAACTTATCTTGTTTTTGTTAGACAACAACAAATATATTCTTATTTTCTAATTCCATGGAATGCATTATATTTTCTTGGAAATCTGAATGTTTATCACTTGCTGCTCTCATAGCTGGGATAGAAGACAAATGATGTAGACCTAGAGGAACAAATGATGGAACCATGAACTCTCTTCACTCAAGCTGAATATGTACATCAGAGTATAATGATATTGAAATAACTATAAATTAAAGAAAATTTGGGGATTATTAGAAGATCTGAGGCTTTGAGGCAGTATGCTAGAAAAAAAAGATGAAATTGTTTAGGCAAGATAATGTAATGTGCTCTGAAGTGCCTTGGTTGATGGGCAACTGAGGGCCAATAACTTCATTTAGTACATCCAGTGACATGTCACTTGGGGAGGACTGCTGGTGGTCAGTAAACATTCTTGCTGTGAAGAGGATGCATCAGTGATGAATAAAATGTTTTAACTGCTTTTCCATGACTGGATCAGCTTCACTAGACTAACATGGGATAGAAGCTATTTTTATTTTTGTTTGCTTGTTTCAATTTTTTATATTCATTTTAAAATTTATACATCTTGTGGTACATTATCAAAATTCAATACTTGTGCAAAAAGTGTACTGACTCATTGAGTCCTATAGCCCCAGATATGAGACACCTATAGAAACTAAAATTAAGTGAACTTTGATATAAGTATTTTGTTTTAAGAGTTCTATTCTTTTGAGGAAATTAATTGGTGAATTATTAGAAGGTTTAAAAATATGAGTGTATATTTCATATATACATGTGAAAATATATAAATGACTTATAAGCTCTAGGTTATGATTTCTACTTATTTTGATGTACCTATGTCAGTTTTGTTGAAATATTCACAGAATTAAAAACTTGGGACTTAATGGGCTAATCAAATCAATGTAATAATCATTTCCATCTCTTCACCATGAAATATTTTTATGTTGAGAATTTCATAGTTCATTTCTAGTAATTTTGAAATATATCATAGGTTGTTTTGATCAATAATTATTATGCTAAAGAATACTCAGGGTGATCCTTTCACTTTAACTGTATGTTTGGTTTCCTGTATTGAATTTCTTTCTGTGTTCATTTCCCCTACCATTCTCCATCTCTAGTGATCACTATCCATCCATTCTCCCAAAATTGACATATTGTTCATTATATTTGGATTAGATCAAGGAAAAGGGAGGGAAGAGAGAGGGAATAGTAATGGGAAAGATAGAATGGTTCAGACATTACTATTCTATGTGCATATATGTTTACACAACAAATGTAATTCTACACCATGTACAACCAGAAGAATTAGAAGTTATAATCCATATATATATAATATGTCAAAATATATTATGTCATGTATAACTAATAAGAACAAATAAAAAATATGTAAAAATAAATAAATGGGTGAGAACATGTAGTGCTTATTTTCTATGTCTTGTTTGTTTCACTTAGCAAAATGTTCTCCAGTTCCATGCCTGTTTACTTTTTTTTTTATTTATTTGTCTGTTTGGGTTTTTTCGTATGTGCATATGTGGATTTCATACTACTTATAATGGTGTATAGGTTTCATCTAGAAAATTATTATTATTAGATTCAACTTTTTTGCTGTTGTGGAAGCTCCTCAATTTCTTCTCTCATTATGAATCTGTTGTACACACAGGGAATTTGGTGGTACACAGAACTGAAAAGTTCAGTGTGAGGATAAAGCTTCAGAAGTGTTTTTATCTGGAATGTGGGACTTTTTTTCTCTGAAGGTTTTAGAATTATTTATCTTTTGATATCAGGATCTTCTTGGTGAGATTTTCAAATTCACGTAACAAATACTTTTACATTTCCATTAAGGGTTACTGATGCTTCAGTAATTCACCTGGGGTAAGAAAAGCAATAATCCAACTCATTGCTCTCAAATTGTAATCTGTGAAAAAATGGAGAAGTTATGTAAATAATACCATTTTTCTTGCTTTATTTTTTACATCAATACTACATTTTATTTTTTGTTACATGGAAGTAAGTTCAATTTTGACAAATTTGTAACTTTTTCTTCAATACTTTTGTATTATTTTAGGAGACAAACACATTGCTCACTTAAAAGTGTCTTTCAAGACTCCCAAGTTATTTATGCATTTATTTATTTATTTATTTATTTATGCTGGGGATTGAACCAAGGACCTTCTGCATGCAAGGCAAGCACTCAAACAACTGAGCTATATACCTAGCCCAAGATTCTATTCTTTTTAGTTGTTAGTATTCCATGATTTGGAATTGTGATACTTTATTTTACTTTTCTCTTCTTGATAAATATTTAAATCACTTCCAATCATTATGCTATTATAAACAATGTGCAAAATATCTTTTTATATGCCTTCTTGTTTTAAAATGTGAATGTTGTTTCTGGAATATAAATGATTGGAATTGCTAATTTATACCATGTACACATTTTCAGTTTTAGATGGCTGGGCTAATTTGCCCTTCACCATTACTCTATACTTTAAATTCCTGTCCATAATGAAGTCTCTGCACCTACAACAATATTTGATGTTATTATTAAAAATTAGGGCTGGGCACAGTGGCACATACATTCAGCTAACCAGGAGACTGAGGAGAGAGGATAATTTCAGCTCAATAGCTCAAGGCCAGCCTGGGTACATAGTGAGACCTCCATCTCAAAACAAATAAATAAATAAGTTTATCAGTCTTGTGATTAAATTGTTATAAACATTGCTTTTAATTGATGGATTCATAAGTATCACATTTTCTAAGTCACTAGAGAAATTTCAGTTATTTTAAGAAATTACTGACAGTCTTTCCTTGGTAAGTTATTTGTCTATATTATATAACCTACAATTTTATTAATTTATTTTTTCTTTTACATTTTAGTCACTTTTGTATAATTCAGATACTAGAGTTTTATATAAAGAACAAGTTGTCAATACTTTTTACCATTTTTCTTGCTTTATTTTTTACATCAATACTACATTTTATTTTTTGTTACATGGAAGTAAGTTCAATTTTGACAAATTTGTAACTTTTTCTTCAATACTTTTGTATTATTTGAAAGGACTTCTCTATTCCAATATTTATAATACATTATACTGTATTTTCTTGAAATATTATCAGGATGAATTTTCATGCACTTTATGCATCTGAACCATAAATTATATGTGAGTGTGTCTTGAATGTATGAACTAAGTACCCAACTTTTGTTCTGAAATAATCAGATGTTTAAATTTATTTGCTTGAATTGTTCATTTTTCCCCACTGATTTGAAAAGTGACACTTAATTGAAATTAAATCAGCATATATTCATGAATTTTTTTGGATTATATTTTTGAAATATTTTTCTTCATGTTTACATAAAAAACACACTAACCTAATTAACATGTCTTTGGAATATGCCTTTGCAAACTATTGGGCTGGTGGCTCCATGTTTTCAATTTTCAAAATTTATTTTCACTTGAGCATTTTCTCTTACACATGCATCTCCAAAAATCTTTTTGAATTTTATGCACCAATTGGATTTTTTATTGTAAATCACATTAATTTGGAAAGATTTGCTGATGCTGTATTATTAAGTTGTCATATTAAAAATATGGTATATACCTACATTTGTAAAGATTTTTTAGGACTTTCAATAAATTTTAATAATATTGATCAAATTAGAATAAAAGAATATTTGGACAAGTCAGATTTGTGATTAGGTTTGGGACATCACATCTTAACCCATTGATATATATGTCTTTCTCTGATAACTCAATATGGATAATCAATATGAATAATCCTTTTCACATCATTGGAAAAATATGACTTTAATGTACATGAAGCTCTTATTATGAATGAGAAGTATTAACAACTGAGAAAGTGAGAAAAGAGATTCAGCCTCTAACTCATGCTGCTATTGGTCTAGGTGGCAGTAGGGGTGGGCCACAGACAAACATCATACTGTGACACAGTATAAGTTCTCACCACAAGGATGTAAACCTAGAAAAACCACAGAATATGGATGGAAATGTTTCTTAGAGAAGAATGTTTCTTAGGTGGCTGGAAATGTTTCTTAGAGAAGATGATACCAAAGTAGTGAGGGACATAAAAGAATGAGGATTTTTAAAGTAAAAAAATAAAATTGAGAGATTATATACCTAGCTCCAAATCACATAGTTTGTAAAAGGCAGATCTACAAATATGTGACTTATTTCCTGTGTCATAGTTTTTTTATTCATTCATATTTTGTTGGACATTAAGGTTGACTCTAAATCCTGGACATTATGAATATGTGGTTCCTGGGTAAATTGGAATGCTATTCAGCCATAAAAAAGAAGAAATCCTGTCATTTGTAACAACATAGACGGACCTAGAGTTCGTGATGCCAAGTGAAATAGGTCAGGCACAGAAAGACAAATCCTGCCCAATTTGGAATGCCTACATATGAAATCTGACAAAGTCAGATAGAGATAGAAGAAGGTAGAGTAGTGGTTACCAGAGCCTAAAGAGAGGGCTCATAGAGGTAAAAGAAGGTAGAGTAGTGGTTACCAGAAGAAGTGGTGACAAAGAGGTGGGTAAAGAGTGACAGCAAGTACAATGTACAGTTAGATAAGAACAAGGAGTTCTGATGTGGTAATGCACAAAGGATGACTACAGCTGACAGTAATGCATTATATGTCCCAAAAAAGCTAGAAGAGAGGAATTTGATTGTTCTTACCACAAAGAAGTGCTAATGTTTAAGGTATGTATATGCTGATTACCCTGATTTGATAATTGAAGAATGTACACATGAATAAAAACATCACATTGTACCATGTAATTATGTACATTATGTTTCCATTGTTTAAAAAAAAAGCCATGTCAATTCTGTGAAACCTCATACTTTTATTACATTTGTAACCATAGTGGTTTGCAATTTAAGTGACGAAAATAGCCAATAATGGTGTTTGCAATTTCATTTATACTCTTATGCTCTCCTTCTGCTGGGTTAGTGAAAGTAAAATTGTATGTTCCTAAATATTTGAAAGCATTTAAGAATGCTCACCCTGAAGTCATGCTAAGCCTTAAAAAGAGTCACACATTGACACCTCCTGGTCTTAGGAGTGAAATTAATTTAATATAGGAATAAGACATTTACTGATGCAGAAAAAAAATTCACTTTCCACTAGACCCAACACATGCTTCATTAAGAAGTCAGGAAACAGAAACAGTTTAACAACATGACAAACAGAGTTTCAATGGGAAAAAAAAATCCCCAACACCTATGATAAGACATTGTCAGAGAGCATTAATTGGAAGTACTTTAAAAAGATCTCTTTTTTCATGTTTAACACCAAAATGGTTGGTGAATACTCCAAATGGCAGCCATGTGATTCAACATCCAAACAGGAATAGCTCAGGCTGTTCCGGGAGTTCAGTTCACAGCTTAATAAAAGAAGACTTGTCCATTCAGATGTTGAGTCCTGTTACTTGGTGACAATATTGATTATAGCATATGGAAGAAACAGAAAGGAATACTGTCTATATTTTTTTCTACTATCTCCTCCGAATGCAAGTGTCCCCAGGCTCTTAAAGCCAACACATCTCTCTTTCTTCATCTTGTTTCTGTCAAGACCAAATGAATTCTCTTGCTATATGGAAGAAAATAAGTATCCATTTAGACAGAAATTGGCTCATTCACAGTACAACATTTGGAAAACTAGCTAGTCAATAAACCCAGGATTGTTTTCCCCAAAACTATGCTTCTCTGTGTTAATCAAACTCTTCCAATAGGTTCAGCTTATGCAATGAATACTAGCTAAATAATTGATGACCTATTTAATGTGAAATATTAAAAGCACAGAGGAGAAGATGGAAAATTAAATAGTAAGTTATTTTCCCTCCTGAGTATTTCACACGTAATTATAATAATTGCTTAATTAGAAATTATTTGTTTCCTTTGACTTTTATAAGCATAATGAAATTATTAAGACATAGTGGTTCAAAGCAACAATTCAGAACCATAATTATAGTCAACTTTTGATACACACCATTCTAGATCTAAAAAATTAAGTCAGAAAAACTTGTGCTAAGAAATCTGGAGCTTTTAGCAAGGAAGAATACTTAATGCTGTACAACAGTATGAAGATACTGAAGTTATTAATATAGGAGTATTTTTTAATTTGCTATACATCCTTTAAGGGAATTTTCCAGACAAAATCCCAAGAACTATGAAACTCGGTATTAGGTCTCTATTCCACAGAATTGAGGAAAACCTTATTTGAGAGCTATTGTAATCAAAAATGATTCCTAGGCTTAAATGGATAATCAGTATTTCCAGAGTATACTACAGGAAATATTACTACTTTGCAGTTTACTTGATTTTAAGATGCAATCTGTTTTAAGATAGAAACTCAATTTTACACATTTTTTGGAGTGATATAAGCCTAGCTTCTTAAGAAATGTACATACCACAGATGATGTACTTTAGATTAAATATGTAAAAATGCGAAATAATTGGACTAGAATTAAATAAATACACTAGCAAAAAATGAAGTAATTTGATTCTTAATAACATAAACAACTGGAATCAGAGACCAAGAATTCCGAGTAATTTTTATGAATTTTCTTAGACTAAGAAGAAAACCTTGTTAGTAGAGATGAAGTTCAGGTCTCTTTATGTGACAAAGAGCAATAAAAGCTCATTAGCAAAGGATAGATTTTGAAAGCCTAAGTTTCTTAACTAAGGAATAACTTAACACCAAATAATATTTTTATATTGTAGCTTGTTTTGAATATAATAGATGAATCTCAAATCTCTTCAGGCAAAGGATCATTACTGGTGCCTTTAATCTTAAGTAGGAAAGTAACCAATACATGTCATAGCTTGAATCCACAACGATGGTCTTAGCAAGTATCTGTCAGTGTGGCTTTATGTTTGGGGCTTGGTGGGAAATCAATCTTTGTATTTCTGCTCAAGGTGTCTTACCATGTGCAACATGCCTTTTCTTTTAATATACAGTCATGTCAATTTCATGTGCCCTTCAACTGACTACCTCTCTTTGTGAGAGGTTGATTACAATTTCCCAAGAGAATTGTACAAATTCCTTATGGCCAAAAACTTTAAGTTGTGTGTCTCCAAATGTCTCCCATTGTGGGCAGAAAATCAAATCAATACTTATGAAAGATATATTAAGATAGAGAAAAGTGTGATTTTATTTAGAAAATTACACCAATTTTATGCATATTCTCTATAACTACGTTCACACCCTCATAAGGGATTATATTAAAGAACTTGAAGAAACCTTAATATTTATAGATGATTATGAATTGGTTGAGTTGTAACTAACAGATTTAAGGCAGATTTAAGAAGCTTAAATGAGCAGAGTAGCTAAATACAGAGATTTAGTTATTGTATTTTAATCCTGTGTCTGTAGTGTACTTTCATATATATGGTTCATAGAAACTTTAAAAATATGTGAAGTATACTTTAACAAAATAATGGTCTCTGTGAGGTATGTGATTAAAGAGAAGAATTAGTTAGGATGTTTACCACTTATTATTAGATGTTACATACCATTAATTTATATTCCCTGATAATAAAAAATTTCAGTTGCACTCTTATTTACACAAATACAAGAATTAAAGTCTTTAAAATAATTCATTCTATCTCTAGCATACATAAAATTAAATTGTATTAGTTAAATTTAAAAAAGAAAGCTATGCTTATCTCTCCTCAGTCAGTTTCATGGTAGACTATTTCCAAGTGGTTTTCCAACTCAAGTAGCTATTGCTTTTACCTGATGCAAATTTAAAGATTAGCTTTGTTTTCATATTATTCTGTCATTATTAAATTTATTCAAACACTTTTTTAATCCATATAGTCAAAAATTTTCAGATAAACATTTTTTCTATTTTTATCATCTTTCACAGAAAATAATCTTTACAGTGACTATGTCATCTGTGAGCAAATATTTTGTGGTGCTTGGCCAAGCTCATATTATGAACCAAAGGCAAAATTTTACATAATTAGAGTTTTGAAAAATTCTAGAATATTTATTTATTTTAATACATGGAATTGAAAAGTTAAAATATTATGAAAGTCCTAAGGAATTTTAGTTTAACTTATGACTTTAAAACTTATTTCAAACATGAAAACTAAAAATATACTGTGACTTCTGTTATTTATTTTCTTCCTTTTGGGGCTGTTATGCTTTGGATCTTGAATGTCCCCCAAAACCTCATGTGTGGAAGACTAGGTCCCTAATACACCAATGTTCATAGGTGGGGAGGCTTTTGGGAAATGATTTGGTCATGACGACTCTGATTTCCCTGAGTAAATTGACAATATGAAATTCCCCCTTTCATCTGTGAGCTGGTTGCCTTCATCATGTGAAAGCATGTGCATGTGACCTAGGGTGCCATTCCTAGACACACCCTCACTGACTCACCCAGAAGCCCTTTAATCTTTGGCATCTCTTAATCCAATCAAGTTGACAATTCAAATTAACTATTACAGTACTCATGCAAAAGTTCTTGAAAAAACTATGCTGAAGGTGAAGAAGAAAAGAGTGGCAGCTGGAAAGAGTGAGATAAAGACAGGGTTATTTTTAAAATTTAGAAGCAATAAAAACATATCTCTATGCTTATCAACATTGCTATTATTTTGATTTATATAAATAAAGTGCCTTGATTTGTTACCTGTTTAACAATCCCCATGATTAGTTGTGGCAGTGATAAATTACGTCTGACCCCTTGTTCCATTTTAGCATTTACATCAAATCATTTATACTTCATCAGGCCTCTTGAATTTCAGCTTCCCAAGATATATGCTACTGAAATTTTAATTAACAATTAAATTTTTGCATACTAAAAATAAAAGAGGTTTTTATGAGGAATAGGCGTTAAACATTAATATGAATCTGCCAGTTGGATACAAGTACAGAGCATGAGCTTCCTCAAGTGTTATAATCAAATATTCTTCCAAAATAATCTGGTGAGGTTACTTTTAAAGAGTCTTGCACATATATTCACATAAAATTGGGCATGATGGGGCATAATGGAAAAATTAATGAAAGGAAATTTAAGATGGGAATCAGAAGGAGAAAGATTTTAATGAGAACTAGTGAATGGTACAATGATCTCCTGAAAGAAATTTAGGAGACCCATATTTGATAAGTATTGGCAGACTATACAAAAAGCAAAAGGTTTGGGTAGGTAAGCCTTGCTTCTGTCCTAGGAAGCAGAGTATGCTTATTTGATATGTGGATTTATATAATTTGGCATTCAAAATGCCATGTTTTTCATCTTACAAGGTGATAAAATTATCTGAGGGTACTTTCTATACCCTAAGTACAAGAATAGTACTTTCCTGATTGTTTCATTATCTATGTTTTTACAAGTTAAACCACATTGGATTCCTATTGTCAAAGGTTAAAAAGTTACATATTCACGTCTTGTTTAATCTCAGACATTGACTGATCTCTTTAAGAATATCCTCAGCTCCATCCCCCGCCTTCAAGAAATCTGCTAAGTGGCATAGAAGGTCAATCAATATACCTGGATCTGCAGGCTGAATAGACCCTTGAATTCTTTTGTTTTGCTGCAGGTGTCTTTCTAACCTCTGCTTGGATCTCCAGTGTTCCCCACACTCATTCATATTGGCACATGTTTTGAGCCTTCCCTTTGGTGTCCTCATCTCATTAAGATCTCTTTGTCTTTACTGCAGGGGAGGCTAGTGGCACTGCCTGTCTCTTATCAGATGTCAAACGCTCTGTCCCAAGTACAAAAACTAACAAGCAGTTTATAAGAAGATATTTTAATCCATATCAAATTAAAAAAAAAAAACAAACCTGAGGGACTTAACTTCAGAATACTTTTTCCATTCCTCTCACAATAATGTGGCTGTCATCTATTAATTTATATTACCTTCTTCTTAAACATACATATGCATTTAAATATATACATATATATAGCCTATTTTAGATACAACAGGCTCCAAGTGTTAAGACGTCTTTAAATGGCCTTTTATTATTCATTACGCTTCAATTTGTTCAGAAGGATTTGTTTCTCTTTCACAGCTTTTTAAAAATTACCATTTTGCTTCTCATTACTTTCTCCTCTCCCCCCATTTTTAAAGGACATACTGCAGTTTTTGAAAGTGAACTTCCAATTCCTCTGTTCATCCTTTAGTAAAGACTTTGGTAATATATTTGAGTATATCATTTTCCAAACTGTTTCAGTAGATTTACAATCCTAATTCTCTGATATGATAGGTTTTGGACTAAGAAGGCAAGGTGATGCAGACATTAACCGTTTTTCTTTTCTTTTCTTTTTTTCTTTTTTTTCTGGAAATTGAACCCAGGGTTTCTTTACCACTGAGTTCCATCCCCATCTCTTTCAATTATTATTATTATTTTTTATTTTGAGAAAACATCTTGCTACACTGCTAATGGTCTCCCTAAATTGCCAAGGCTAGCCTCAAACTTTCAATCCTCCTGCCTCAGTCTCCTAAATTGCTGAGATTACAGGTGTGCACCTTTATGCCTGGTTTAGCATTAACTCATATACTCAGTAATGGGCATTTCTTCACCATTATTATTTCAAGTCACTGGTTAGTGTCTGCTATGCTCTACACAGGTCTTTGCCACTTTTTGAGCCTAAAAAGAAAGGTAACTTGATGTGATGTTGATATAATCCCATTAACTACACTACAAACTTTTAGTTTTCAACACATTTTAAGTGAATACATCTGTTTGTATATATACATGCATATGAGCTTCTATATAAACATTCTTTCAATGTTTAGTTTCAGGTATCCATCAGTAATCAAGAAACAGAAGTATTCCATCACCAGGAAGGAACTTCCTCATGCTAACTAACCTTTTATGCCTGCCTTATCCCTCTCCCCCCTCTCCCTGTCCTCTGGTACATACTGATATAGTCTTCATTTCCATAGTTTTTCCATTTGAAGAGAATTTTACACATAGATTCTTTGTAAATCCCACATTTCTTTCTTTTACTTTCCCCCTTTTACTTTCATTTATTCTGTAATATTTTCTCTCCTTTACTATCAGAGTATTTTCAATGGAATCTGATAAATATAAAAATCTGATAAATATAAAAGCTAATATGTTTATAATATTTTGAAAAGTTGTAAATCATCTTTGGGCAGTGGGAAGCTGCTGCTCATTTTAAAGCCACTGGAGGTAATATTAGTCAGTTTCATCTTATAATCAAGATGATTTTTCATTTTTTAGAAAGCCACTTGCTCCCTACACTCAGTTTATATTGATTTATAATAAATTGTCACTAACTTAGGGCCCTAAAACAACAAATATTTATCTCATAATCCCCCATGGATCAAAGTTCAGGCAATGTAGTTCACTTGGGGTCCTTGTTAGGATCTCCACAATGAAAATTTAGATTCAGGACGTCCTACACTCTTACCTGAAGACTGCAGGGCAGGAGAATAAGGATTGTTGAATTTTGAGGTTCATTTAGGATGAGTTTACTTCCAGACAGATGTGACCTGAGTTCTTACTTCCTTCTCCTGCACTCTTGGCTAGTCCTGTCTCTATCTTGTAAATGCCATCAACATCATTTTTCTCCTGGCCCCTCCAAGTTCAAAGCCAGTAATGGTGCATGGAATTCGCTTTCCTTTTGGATCTCTGTGGTCTTTTTTTCCCCCACTTTTAAGTACTCTTGTGTTTAAATCTTTCCTACCAAGATAATCACTTTTTACTATCTAATATACCATATTTATGAAAGTAATACCAGGTTATGAGGAAGACGGAAGCCAATATTCTGATTCCCATACTTCAATTTTGTGTTGTCTGCTAATGGTGTTTTGCATGCATGCACACACACACACACACACACACACACATATACATGTGGTTATGCTGAGGGACTATTATTTGTTTCAGAACAAGTTTTAAATTTCAACACACAGATCCAGAGTTCTAACTTTCTATTTCAGACTTAACAGCAAATCTAACAGAAGTTTTGCTGAGTTTTTTTCTTTAACAGAAATTTTTGTGTCCTTCCTATATTGTACCAAAAGAGTGGGTTTGTGTGTTATTTTTTTCTTAACACTTTGTGATTTGTTACTAGACTGTGTGAGATACAGATAGGGATAAATAGTAACTTTTACTAATAATGATTCCAACAGAATTCTATCCTAATATTTAAAAAAATTATTAATCTCATTCTCTTCGATATTTTGTTGACATAAATGATAACATACTTAAAATTAGACTGTAGCTCCACTGAGATTTTAAAATGAAATATGCTTTTCAGAAAAAAAAGAAATTAAATAGGTTGTTTTTTTTTGTTGTAGTAGAACTGAATAATGAAGTAGGTGATATCCTCTCTTCCACATACGGGTAAGCAAGGAGCTTGTGTCTTAATTAAGCTTCTAGCTCTACAGTAGGAAAGTCTAAATATTTAATGGACAAGAAAGATTCCTTCGAAATGTCATTTCTTAACCAGTGAAGTGTCTACAGGTAAGCATAGCTGCATATTAGTGCAACCAAATATTTGAGAATATCTACCAGAAATGGCATTCAAGCAGATAGTATAAATGGGCCATTATTTACTACAAGTAGGTAATTTTTCTAAGATAAATACTTTCAAGAAATATATTATATTGTTCCTGATGGCAATATTTTCAGAATAGCACATCCCAAGAAAATATAATTCATACAGGCTCTCCCCACAATTGTGAGCGACCCTTCTCTGTTGGTGGAAGCCAAAATTACATTTTGTGGAGTTAAATAGAAACATTCTTCTCTCTCATCAAATTTTAATGAAGCAATTCAGAGAAAAACCATCATCTTACTTCAAAAATTGTTTTTACTGAAAATATAATAAATTCCTGCCTTCAGGCACAATCAGATCTACTCCATTCAGCTCTTCTCTGCTGCTGAATCAAACTGATAAAGACTTGCCTCTGATATTGGCCATAATTCCAAAGCCAATATAATGTTCACTGAGTACTGATTAAAGTGCCATCCACATGTTCTCTTTTAATCAATATAATAATATAAATTTTAATATGTAGTCAGAATTTTTTTATGATCTTAACTATTTGCCTTCTGGAATTTCTACTGTATGTTTTCTATTTATTATTTCAGCCACAATTTAATTCTCCACGTCACTAGTACTCTTGGCTGGAACTGCAGAGGTATTTCAGAGATCCACAAGGCTGAGTCAGTTATTGTGCAGATGAGGAATGTGAGGGCCAGAGGGGGCCGCCAATGAACCACTGCTGGCTAGAAGGCCACCAGCGACAGGAAGCATGGTCAGCATCAAGGTGTTTTCAAGAATCATGCTGCTTTACTTTCACAAAAACAATTTATTTTAGCAGTATGATTTTATTTTTAAATGATATACATTGATTATAAATGAAAAAAAACCAAAGGACGAAGTCACAGAATATAGAAAAGTAAATGAAATAAAACAAAAATGATCTAAATTACTATTTCTGAAATAATCATTTTTCACATTTGAGGAAACTTATTTCAGTATATCTCTGTGTATCCATTAGATTTGTTCACTTTATCAAAAGTAGAAATTGTATTTCAAGTCTACTTTACATTTTGCATTTTTAATTTCTCTAATGTGAAAGTGTTATCTCTATTATTTCTCTACAATTTCTCATTTCTACTCTGTCTATGCTGGCCACTGCATTTATTGTACATTATTTGATATAATTATCTCATATATATATGAAATATATATACTATCTGTACTGCACTCTGACCATCGGTATCCTCCTCTTTCATTCTGTATCTCCCCAGGCATTCATCCTCAAATAAAAATCTAGCTCACATAGGCCATTACTGCATGAGCTGTACTCAATTCCATTTTTTTTTATTCCTATCTTGTCCAGGAAAGAAATCTCAATTTTTCCTTTCTTATGAACTTTCTCAAATCCAGTTTAACAGTTAAGTAGATATTCAGATGACTTTGAAAATCTCAAATTTACTTCTAGGGTAATCTGTAGTTTGGGGTTTTAGACATATAATTATTTAGTTGATAATTTTTAATTCATATATCTTCTTTGTTATATTTCAAGAGACAAAATTAAAATATACATCCTTCTAATTAACCATTTTTGTCCAGAAATTACAAAGATATTTTCTGAAGATTTCTTTTTACCTGGGATGAATCAAGTGAATTGAATCTGTGGTGCTGGGCTTGTGTACTAAACAGAATTTCCTTGATTATGCTTCAGTTGCTATGAATCCCACAAATTATATTGGCTTGTTTAAGAAAAGTGCTTATTTATTTTGTATTTAACATCTCTGTAATAGTTGGGATTCATTTTGAAACTGAGGTTAATGGAACTGCGTCTCTCTGGAGCTTACTATTATGGTGGCACAAGGTATCATGAGATTGTCTTCAAACTTCTGCTTGCAAGTGGAATGTGACTTTTAAATAATAATTTATGAACCCAAAGAAAATCACATGGCCATGACTGATGGAAGCAGTTTAGGGAGCCATTATCCTGCCTTAGGCGGGGCGCAAGCATTTGGTGTTGTCGATGCAATCTAAAGTTGTCCATCTTCATGATCACAGGCATTTCCCTTCACATGCAAATTTTACTCACTGACACTTGTCATGGGGGAAAAACAAAAATATCATCCAGTCACAGGGTCATGCTCAATGTCCAGAGTCTCATGTTTCCGGTCAGATATATTCCACTTAAATGAATGGTTCCTGTTATATTTCCCAAGTCATTCTACATTCTACATACATGGTGGAATGAGGAAAGTCTTATTATAATCACAAAACCCACTGTAAAAATAAGAACATTAAGTCATACAGAAAACACTGACCCATATAATTTATGAAATCCTAATAAGCAGATATTGAGAGGCCACAAGATGAGGGTCATGTGTCTTGGTTAAGCCTCTGTTCACTTCAGCAGTCACTCACTAGCTATTGTATTTCATGGCTCGTAACTCTGTCCTCTGTGAGGACCTTCCCTTCCTGTAATCCCTCTTCATTACATTTAAAGAGTGCACCGAATGATAGGTGATGCATATATTTCTCACACTTCTTTTCCATAAGAAAATTGGCAAACTAATAGTGAAGTTATGCCTTGAACTACTATTGCATTTTAACCCATTATAGATATTAACCCAATTATAGTTCATTGGAAAAATTAAATGTATCAAAACAGAGTTGACCTTTTGTATGCTTGATTCTTTCCAGTCAGCTCTGTGTGACACTGTGTTACAGTCATTCTTTCCAGACACTTCTCACTCCAGGTTTATTAAAGGCACATGGAACTTATCAGGATCCTATGTGAGAGCCAGATGTTAAATTTTTCTCTGAATGATAATTTACTCATAATTAAATCATTCAGATATTTTAATAAAGATCATGATTGCAATATACATGATTTAGTTCTATGCATAAAATCAAATTTTAATAAAGTTTTAATAATAGTTTATTGCTTACAGGCCCTCCTATCTCTTATCCAACTCTACATGAGGATTAATTGCATCTTCCACACCTTAATGTCCAGAATTTGTGTTGCTTTTAATATCGCTTAATTATGTGCCGAGTTCCCCGCCTCCTCGAGTTCTATTTCTTGAGAAATAGTATTAATGCAGTCTACAGTTTCCAAGTTATCTTAATAATTTACCCAATTCTTCAGAAAAAGTCACAAACTTATTTAGTACATTAAGTGGTTTTTAGCATACTGCTAGTGATACCCAACTATTTTTTCATGATATAACATGAGTTGCCTTCTCTCCAGATTGTTATGATTTAGGCATGCACAACCTAGCCTTGAAGCAAGAGTTATGTACTTCATTTTTGTGTTTGTTACAGAGTCACTCAGTTTCTGGTATCAATTTCTACATTGGCTTTGTTACTTGGTGCCAAAGTAACAAAACAAAACAAAATATGAGTAGCTAATAAAAATAAGTTTTATTATCTCTCAGTTCATATATCCATCTTATTTAGCTGTTTATTTTTTCATTCTGGGGTATAAATTATAAAACTACCCTCATTTGGGAGAGATTTATATGATAAAAAAGGGTATGATTCTGGGTCTATAGGATGGAACATAAAATTTCTCCTTATATGTAAGTAGACAATAGATATTATACATATCTTTCATTTTGTTTTGTTTTGGTTGGCAAAAGCAAAGTACAGTTCAAGCATAATTTATTCAAGATTAGAAAATATAATTTTCTTATGGTGACTTTCAGTTGTGACTGTGTATATATAATATATATGTGTTATGTAACATGTTATATATATGCATATATATGTAATATGTAATATATGTATTACACACACATATGTATATATTAGAGCACCCCCACTAGAGATCTCTCTACTTATGTTTTTTCCTTTTGTATAGCACTGTGATTTTGTATAGCACTGTGTCCCACCACTTATTTTTTATTTTATTGCCTGCTTATACATATATGTATTACAATAAATTGCAAGACAATCAATACCTAAAAGATCTGTGGTCAGAAGTCAAATAAATTCAGAATATCTAAGATAGAAAGAGGGATCCAATCATTTGGATAGACTGGCATTTCCCTAACTAAGGATGATAATTATGACCTTGTCTTAAAATATTCTTCAAAGGTTAAATCCAAATACCTAATTTATTTGTAGATTGAATTTTAAAATTCCATAATTTAAAATATATTGTGGTTAAAAAATTTGAAAATCACTTTCTGAGAATCTGGGGGAAGAGCCAATCACCGTTTTTAACTTTTTCATTCTGATCTTTTCTAAAACATCCACAATCTTGTATAATTTGTGGCACTTCAATGCAGGGTCTGCTGATGGCAGTTATTTTATAGCCCACTTACTCATAGGCACAAGTACTACACATTTCTGACTCATGTTTTAAAGTGAAGGAAGCATGTCAAGGGAGCCTTTTAAACAAGATAAACTACATATTTCTTATCAATATTTTATCTAATTAAAAAATGCTAAAAATAAAGGATAGCAAAATATATCAAAGTCAAAAAATTTCTTAAAAGGAATGAAAATGTTTACAGCACTTAGACTTGTTAAGGTATGAAAAGAGATGCATTTATATTGATAAAAGCTAGAAACCACAAGAAAAATATAGCTCAAAAATCATATCAAATATCATAACACTAAAATTTTATAGTCTTGTATTCCAGGGTAAAATCTGTAAAGCAAAGTTTAGTATAGAGGTCAGGAGAATTCCAGATTGCCACATAGTGGGATGTTTAATGTCCAACCTTTATTTTATGACAAACCAACAACATAAATTTAAATAAGGTCAGAATATTTGAATAACATACAATATTGAATAATGGAAATTTTTAAATTTTAACTTATTAAAAAACTTCATTTCTTCAAGTGTCAGAGTTAATTTTTATTATAAGTAAATTTTTTCATTAATTTTACTATAAATGAGACTTAATTTTTACTGCAAGCAGCACCCTCACTAGAGATCTCTCTACTTATGTTTTTTTCTCTTTTGTATAGCACTCTAATTTTCACCATTTGTTGTGTCTCACCACTTATTTTTTATTTTATTGCCAGCCTGTATTGCCTAGAATGCATGTACATATTTATCTACTTTGGAAAGGTTACAAAATAATTGAATATTTGATAGTATTTAGCAAAGAATGCATGATATATAACATGTAACATATATATAATATGTTTCCATTGAGATGAAATTAAGAAAACATAAAATTGATCATTTTAAGCTGAACAATTCAGTGATGTTTAGTACACTGGCATTATTGTGCAATTGCTACCTCTGTTTAACTCCAAAATATTTTTATGAACTCAAAAAGAAAATTCCATACTTAGTACAGAGTTACTTATTCATTTCTTCCTTTCTCCAGGCCTTGGTAATTCACTGTATTTTATCGCTATGTATTTATCTATTCTACATATTATAATCACATAATATGGATAAAGTGTAAGTATAATTATATAATATGTAACTTTTGTCTGATTCTTCACTTAACCTCTGCATTGAGGCTCATTGTGGTATATATTGGTACGTTGTCCCTTTAATCAATTCATACTATTCCATTGTGTATGTATATACTAAATTGTATTCATCCACTCACTCATTGATATACATTTGGGCTGTTTCCTCCACGAATTTTGTAGATAGTGATGCCATGAGCATGCATGGATTGTTTTAATTTATAGTCCTTACTTTTCAGTCTAAGAGTACTTACCATTAGTACATATATTGGATCACAAGGTAATTCTTTGTTTCTGTATGTTTAGAGTTTTGAGGAGCACTGAATTGCTTTCCACAGATTGAATCATGTTTATATTACCAATAGCATATATGAAGGTTGCAATTTCTCCACCTCCTTAACAGTACTTGATAATTTTTTTAAAGACATCCTAGTATTGTGGAGTGTTATCTCATTGTGGTTTTGATTTTCATGTCCCTAATGACGAATCATAAGGTTTTTTTTTTTTTTTCCCAAATGCTTCTGGCTATTGGTATACATGGTTTGGATATGTGTATTTAAATGTTTTCCATTTTTAAAAGATTCTTATTTTTTTGCTGTTGTGCTGGAAGAAAGGTTTATATTCCTGTATGTTTTATCATTATCAGGTATATCATTTGCAAATATTTCTCCCATTTTATAGTATAGTATAGTATTTTTAACTTATAGTATATTATAGTATTTTTAACTTTCATGATAATGACCTTTGAAGAAATCTTTAATTTTGGTGAAATCTGATTTATCTATTGTGTTTGTGTAGGATACAAGGCCTGATCCAAGATCATGATTATTTATTCTTCTGATTTCTACTGAGAGTTTTATAGTCTCCTTTTTTATGTTTAGGTCACTGATATATTTTGAATTAAAGTTTTACATACGTTGAAGTAGAATGCCAACTTCATTCTTTTCCATATGTATTCAGATGATCCACCACAAATTGTTCAAGAAAATATTCATTTTCTATTGAATGGTCTTCAAATTCTTGGTAAATTTCAATTGCTCATAGGTTTCTTTAGCATTTTAAGTATGTTTTTAATACTTTATTTAAAATACTTATACAGTAATTCCAAAGTCTATGATTCCTCAGCCAATTTCTGTTAAACTTATCTGTGAATGGAAGTTGCTTTCTCTTATTTATTTATTTTCAGTACTAGGGATTGAATTAAGAGGCACTTGACCACTGAGCCACATCCCCAAACCTATTTTGTATTTCATCTAGAGACAAGGTCTCATTGAATTACTTAATGCCTTGCTTTTGCTGAGGCTGCCTTTGAACTCGCCATCCTCCCGCCTCAGCCTCCCATGAAGCTGGATTTGCCACCCAGTGAAGCATATGCCACTGGACCCTTAGGAACTGGCTTTCTTATTGCACTGCCTGCTTCATAACTTTTATTGAAAATGAAGCATTTTAGATATTATAATGTGATATTCTTGAAAATTAGATTCTTTTCTTACCTTAGGGTTTGTTTTTGTCACTTTATATAATACATAACCGTTTGTTCAGTTAGTTAGTTTTAAAAAATTCAGATACTGTATTGTTTGTTTTGTAGTTCTGTATGTGTTCCTTTTGAGAGAGATTTCCATAGATAATATTGATCAAAAGAATTGAACAAAAGTAGAACTAAAAATGAAAGAATAGAATGAAAAGGAAAAGAAAGGAGCCATTACACTCCATAAAATGGGTGAAAAATTTATAGGTATTAAAAATTTGCATAATGAAGATTTCCATTTACTAAGCCAATAAGGATTACTGAATCAATAATGACTGTTATGTCTTGGGTGCTTTGCATACATAATCCTACTTAATTATCAAAAATACTTATAAGGAAGGCATTAGTTTATCTTAGTTTGAGCTGGTGAACTTGAGACTCACATTAAATTTTTAACTATACTTACAAAGTAGTCAAGACATAAACCCAGTTTTGTCTTTCTACTCAATTGCATTTTTTTACATAAAACATTATCATTTGTTAACAGAATAACTTCCTGTAAACTCTGATTGTTTTTTAGTAGAAACTTTATTTACATCAAGCTTACTATAATCATCTATATCTTGGGGAAAATGAAAGAAACATTTTACATTAAAGCTTTTGAAGAAGCATAACTTTTCCACTCATAAATTGAGCATAGACAAGAAACAAAAGATAAATTTGCATAATGCAGTCAAAAAGCATTATCTAGTCCTTTCCCTGGAAAATCCTTCTCAAATTGCAGAGATGCATGATAAACTAAAATTGCAAATTTGAATTTCTACATTAGTTATCATAATTGTCAAGGAACCATAATGGAGGTACCCCAAATCCATATTCTGTGTATGTCAAAGAGCATATAAGGATCTTCTTAATAATAAATTTCATTAAAATAACCATCTTTGTTAAGTGTCATACTTAGGCTCTAGGGATACACATTTGGTTCTCCTTTTCCTATTTGAGGATTCTCTTCTTATCTTTAAATTCCTGCCCAACCCATGACTCTCAGTCTCATTTCTCTTTCAATAAGCCATCTGTACCCACATTCCTGATCTGCCCTCTACCTTGTGGTAGATTGAATAATGGAGTCCCAAAAATGTTCACATCCTAATCTCCAAGTAAATAGCTTGAGCAAAAAGGATTTGCACACGTAGTTAAGTTGAAGTTCTTGATGTGTGATGTTTACACTGAAATACCCTGGTTGATTCAATACAGTGATAAGAGTTTTTGTAAAAGGAAGGCAGAGGGATCAGAGCCAAAAAAAGTGATGTGATGATGAAAAATAGATTGGAGAGATCCACTTTGAAGATAGAGGAAGGACAAACTGTGTAAAATAGTAAAAGCTAAGAAATATTCTTTCCTGGAGTAACCAGAAGGAATAAAAACTTGCCTAGACCTTACTGTTAACTGTGTAAGACTCACTTTGGACTTTTGATCATCAGAATTCAAGGTAATATATTTATTAATTTTGCACTACTAAGTTTGTAAAAATTTATTCTAACAAGACACTAATATACTACATTCCTCTCCTCTTTCTTTATTACCAAAAACGTCATATCTGGAGGATACTCTAAAGAAGTTTTGAAAAGTAATTTAGTAGAAAAGCCTAATTAAGCTCTAGATAATATTTTGTTTTAATACTCAAAGTAAAGAGAATTTTTAAAAACACTACAATATGGAGCAATACCTTAACACAAAATAATATCCAATCTACGTATACAAAATGTAAACAATTAGCTAGCTATGTGGTGATGGGTTCTTTAATTTCTATATTTTTTTTCTTAGTGAATGCCTTTTCAAGCCCCCATAAAATCACATGGCTATTCTATAAGATTACTATTAAAACTGAGAAAGTTCACACATTCCAGTGCCTTTCAAAATAAGACATAGGACGTACTTGGTAATTCAACCAAGGAAAAATACCAAGAGCACTGACATGAACCGCTTAGCACAGGATCTTATTCCAAAGGACAAGGAGCTTCTCAAAAGTAGATGAAAAGCCTGCAAAACTCTGTGAGGAAACAAGAATGTGGAGTTGGCCAGATACATTTTTGAAGCTAGAGAATGATCACATGACTCGTTAGATTTCAGAATTTTATTAAATGGTATATATGGGGCACGTTTGTTCTGAGTGAATAATGGATGATCAGGTGTCATCTCACTTCTGTAACTATAGTTTTGCCTATTATTTTTGAACAATATTACACTTACAGAAAATTTAATAGTTCATACGGAGAGTTCCCACATAAGCTCTTCTGATCTTTAATTCCCTCTGATAGTTTCCCATTATTAACATCTTGTTTTGTGTGATACATTTGTCCCAATTGAGGAAGCCATAGTGAGACATAGTCATTAAATTGCATAGTTTACCTTAAGATTCACTCTTTGTGGCATAAAAAGAGTATATGTGTTTTGTCAAATGTGAAAATTCATGTAACAATTATAGTATCACACATACAGAATAGCTCTACTGCCCTAAAAACCAAGTTTATCAGATATATTCATGTATTCATATCATCTCTATCTTCCCATATTCTAAAAGTTATATTTTGCTTACTAACAACAAAATATTTTGTTTGGCATATAAACCCATCTAGAATGACACACCAAACTCTCCTTTTCCTCTAGGATTGGCTTCCCAAACCTATTTCTTCCAAAGACAAACTTGATTATTCATTGCTACAGCTTGCTCATTCATTGGGATAGCTTAGTCTTTCTGGTGACTGTATATTCAGTCTTAAAGTTTTCACAACTAGAATGATTCTTCATGTTTCTCCACAAATTGTCCAAAAGTTTCTACCCAAGTTGGATCTTTTTTGACAATTTTGTGCTATGCTAGACCTTTTTGTCTTATGAATTCCCAAAGCAAGCATTGTTTCTATTTATTTCACAGTTAAACATGGACTATCCTAGGCCTCATTGTGTTACATCAGCTGTAATTATTACTAAATTTGTATTACATGTATATCCTGAATGTGTGGAATAATCATGAAAGTAAAAGATTTTTTTTCAACTTTTCATTGAGACCAGTAAAGAGTGGTCACTTTATGTGTTTCTACTGATTATAAATAATGTACATATATTATTATTATTTCTCTGTATACATATATGTATATAAATATCTATGTGTATATGTGTGTGTGTGTATATATATATAAAAGTGTATATTCATATATATGTATAAAATCTCTCTGAAGGACAGAATTCTTATTGTGAGTGGGAGGACAATAAAGATACTATTTTCTTTAGCATCCTTATTGGCATTAAGAAAATCACTCTTGCGTGGTTTATTTTATTAAAAATAATAAAAATAATCATAAAGTATTAATACAGCAACATGTGAACTAGAAAAGAAACAGATTAAAAATAGCACATTACAGGGTAAAGCAAATTGCTGGTGGCCTACTAACTGTACTTTCTAGGCTCAAAATTCAAGTTAAAGGGGATCATGTGAATCTCCTTGTCCAGTGTGGCCAGGAGGAGTGGGAAGAGGATCTTGAGGCAACATACAACAACCAGCAGAGAGAATGAAAGCTTTCAAATCTATAAGTCCTGCTTTTTCTCTTACATCATTCTTCCTTCTTTTATTCATTTGCACATCCTTCCACCCACACTGTGTATTTGCTTGAGTGTGTGTGTGTGTGTGTGCACATGTGCACAAGTGCAGGCTTCATGGTCCTTTCCCTAAGGGCTGTAGCGTTTGCCTAGCTGTGCCGGTAAGCACAAAGTTCTCTTCAAAGAAATATAAGTCATCTTGTTTCAACAGTCATTCTCTTTTAGTTTTTATTTTTATTTGTTCTTTTGAGATATGCATGACAGTAGAGTGTATTTTGACATTATGCATACATGAAGTATAATTTATTCTAATTAGGATCTCATTCTTGTGATTGTACATGATGTGGAGATTCACTGGTGGTATATATATATATGAACATATTCTGATTCATTCCACAGTCATTTCTATTCCTTTGCACCCCTCCTTGTTCTTTATTCCCCTTTGTCTAATTCACTTAACTTTTATTCTTCCCCTCCCACCTCATTTTGCGTTAGCATCCACATTATATCTTCCTTAATGAAAATATGTATTGATCAATGGTTAATCCATAAACATCTAGACACAGATAAGGCAATTACCTGCCGAGCATCTCAGCCTGCAGTGAAAAAGCTGAGGAATCCATGGTGGTGATGTTTTGATGTTTTATCTCTTTTTGATAATGGGTACTCTAAGTTAGTGGGGGAATCAGTTGGAATGGGAAGGTGGTCTTCTCTACCCAATTCAAAGTTTATGTTCTTTCCTTTTGTTTCATTAAATGTTGTAGTAATGGAATGACTAAAAGGATGCTATTTAATATGCCCAAGGTCTTACAGCTACTAAGTGGTGAAATCTATATTGAAAACCAATTTAATGTGACACCAAAACCCATGAAACCCTTACAAGGGGTTAATTATTTAGGTTTTCTTTCCTACTCAGGAAAGTGTTTTAAAAGTTAATGAAAATTACTTGCAGAACAACTTCTTTTTTTCCCTACTGAGTTACAGTCCTACGAAGGAAGAAAATTAAAAATAAAAAACAGAAACAAAAACAAATAATAATTGGCCTCCCAGTGCCAAGATCATTAGTGGGCTTGTTCATGAGCAGTTTAAGAGCCTGAGCACACAGCCTCTATTGTTCACTTTAATAATCTGAGAAATTCACGGAAATCCCACATTTTATCTGTTTCATTCAGCTTCTACATCTAACTGGAATGCTTGTGGATACTAGAACTGGATGCTTGTGGATACTATTTTAATTGCTAATGATCACTAATTTGGGGGATTAATATTAACAACTTCTCTTATTTAAAATTAGTGCAAAATAGAGCTTTTTTTTTTTTTTTTTTAACATCCCTATCCTAGAAAACTATGGCCATCTGTTCAGTTGGAGAGAAGGCCACTTTGAGCTTAGGTGTACTAGAGTGCTCAGAACTTAACAGATGTTTCAAATATATTTGACAACTGTGCATGGGGTAGATTTGGTTGCTAAAACAATTAATGTTGTACCATAAGCTAAAATTCTTGTTCATTGCTCATACAGCATGTCTCAAATAATAACTGTGGGAAACACTTTTTTTTCCCCCCAAATGTCAGTAGGACCGATCACTGGTTCTGATTTATAAAGATGTGTGGAATTTCTGACTGTGAGTCTGTCAGAGTGTTAATTACTGTAGATAATGTGCAGAAGGGCATATCAAATACAAAATTTAGCTCAGTGGTAAAGCATTTGTACAACATGCTCAAAGCCCTGAGTTCCATCCCCAGCACTGCAAAAATAAATAAATAAATTAATTAAATAAATAAATAAATAGATAGATAGATAAAAGCATAGAATTAGTTTCATTGTTCTTTTCCAAAGATAGATTACTAAAGAAGAAAATCATGAAGGTATTCATAAAATTGGGAGAGAGAGAGGAATGAATGAGGTTTCTGAACTGCCTTTTCAAAATTCTTTGGACTTGGCTAAGGGACTCTGAACCTAATTAAGAATTGAGATGCCTCAGTAGTTGCTATGATTTTTCCTTGTTAACTCAATACATTGAGACATGAATGTGATGATCTTCACTGCTACTCTATGTAATGAGGTGAAGCAGACCTTTGTCTTTTACCCTGGGACAAGTACAACTCTTATGGTGTCACAGAATTGATAATTTGAAAATCTGGGAGTTAAACTCTTGCTTTCTTTAATGGCTTCTGCTCACTCTGCCATATTTCAAGTATTGTAGAAAAATATACAGCAATCAGATGGTCGAGAGCTTCCTGATGGTTCTCCTTTAACTTAATACTGTATTGTATGAGTTTATTGAAAGTCTTTAAATAGAATGATACAGCTTATCATTTAAGTATGAATATATTTAAGTATGAATATGGCAATCAATTATTGTAATACTAAGAAAAATGACAAAATGTAAGCTTACAAGACTCATAATATCTGTCATTTACTGAATATATGCAACTTGCCAAGCAAAACAATATTGTAAAATAAAAATTCTTGCCTTGTGTATAAGTATACAGGCCTAGAGAAGTTAACTAACTTTGAGTTGTAATTTAAAACTAACACTTCTGGTGCCCCAGCTCACATTGTTAAACACAATGCAAGGCTCCACAAACATTTTCATAGGTGCCTACCTCATATGCATTCTTACGATCCATAAGGCAGCTGTGTTTTAAAAATGCACACTTATAAAAAGTAAGAATATTCATCTGCATATAAAATGCCCCATTGCTTCCTCAAAATGTTTATTTCTGCCTATCGGGTCATTTCAGACCTAGTTTTCTGCTTCTTCTCATTTTCTTTGCAAATCTGCATGTTATTTGGTTAACAAATCAATCTCCTAAAAAGATATAAAATCTCTGAGAATAGACAAAATTAAGATGACTTAGCCTGCAAACTCTTGGGTCAAGTTGAAATTTTTCAGCTACATGTCTAGGAAAAACAACAGCAATGGTCCATAGTAAACCTTTCCACACTTAATTTTTTTTTTTATTCTCCAAAGGTGCTCACATTAAGATGATTCAAGTTTTGAACTATAATACAGACTCTTAAAGTCCTGTGCCACCAGAGAAGGCTCATTATACACCAGAGAACGGAAGTTCAGCAACATGAGGACATTATGCTGTGATTTGAACTGGGAAAAGAGCTGCATTACACAATGGCTCAGGGATGTTAGTTTATTGTTTGGAGTCTTCTTTTGTCTTCCTGATATATTATCAATGCCTTGTAAACAAGGACTCTCAAAGTACCAGCCCACCAGGATTTCAACCAGCCAGCCCTGCTCTAGGAACTACACTTATAATAAAAGGAATGAAATCAGTATACTTCTCATGTCATTTGGTTTAAATTGGGCCCCACTCTCTAGGCACAGGGAGGATTTTGAATTATAATTATGAATAGATATGTTTATTTTATTCTGGCTTAAATGACTTAAAATTCAACTAAATCAATCAGTATGCTTCTATTTGGGTTATATGGAAGAACACTGAATACTGTCTCCTGGTCTTATGTTAGACTTCAGTGTGCCCCAACTATACATTTTATTACTGTATTTTGTACTTGCCCATTTGCCAAGATAATTCACTTTTCATCAACTGCCTTTTAGCTCCCTGTTGCTTTCCATTTTGCTCTCTCACTTGGCTCTATATGTTAATTTACAATTTCTGCCAAGTCCTAGGGTTACTTTTGCTTTAGCACAGACATATTAAATGTAAACTCAACAGTTTTATCACAAAAAGGAGGGCCTGAATTTTTTCACAAGTAGTCCAAAAATGTATGTATCATTGAAAAGAATCTAGAAGGGTCTTGATTTATATGGATGGATGAGATTTAATTTTTCATTTTGAGGAAAATGTTCAATTAATATTTGCAGGTGCACAGGTATATATGTATGTGTGTGTATGTAATGGAAAAAGGTTTTCCAGAGAAGCAGAACCAATGGAACACACACACACACACACACACACACAGGACAGATTCTTAGATTGACTTATAGTATTGAAAGCAGAATAGTCCTACAATAACTGTCCAGAGGCTTGAGAACCAGGGAAACAGGTGGCTACTCAGTTTAAAAAGCTAGAAGTCACAGAATGACATAGGAGCCAATGATGCAGCCCTTCTCCAAAGTCCTGAAAACTCCCTCAAGAGCTGTGGGTGCATACACATACCAGAGAGAACATTTGGCCTTTGACATTTAGAGATTGGAGTATTTCACTTAGCATAATATTGTCTGGTTCCATTCATTTACTGGCAAATGCCATTATTTCATTCTTTTTGATGGCGGAGTAACATTCCATTTTATATATACCTCACATTTTCTTTATCCTTTCATCTGTTGAAGGACACTTACGTTGTTCCCATATTCTCTCTGATATGTGCATACTAACACAAAACAAGGGAGCATGAGGAGGGAAAGAATAGAAATCCATTGGGTTAGACAAAAGAGAATGAAGGGAAGGGAGCAGAAAGAGAATAGGAAGGACAATAGAATTAATCAGACATAACTTTCCTACCATTGTATTTGAATACACAACCAGGGTAATTCCACATCACATACAACCACAGGAATGGGATCCTAAATAGAATAAGTTATACTTTATGTATATATAGTTTGCCAAAATATGTTCTTCTGTTATATATAACAACAACAACAACAACAACAACAACAAAAAACTGTGAGTACAAGTCTCAAACAAAGACTGAAGTACCTGGAGTCTGATGTCCATGGGTGACAGTGGCAAGACAAAAAGAAAGCCAGTTGCAAAAAAGGGGTGAGCATATGCTGAAAGGCTGATTTACCCAAAATCTGAGATGTCTTTTAAGAACTAGTGTGACAAGTGATATCTTCAGGAATTAATTTGATGAAGACATATTTCTTTAAATCAAGTGGAGGAAGGATTACTTATTCATTCTGGACATCAAAGTTATTGACCATAACAATAGATTAATTTGTTAAGCATTCAGTGTGTGCTAGCCACCATTTTGTAGGCTTTATGTGTATTGATTCTTGGAATATTCAAAACTATTCTCAGAGGTAGATACTTTCTCTTTTCTTATTTTGAAGACAAGGAAATTGAAGCACAGAGAGTTTAAGTTGTGTGAAATGAAACAGATGATCCCCTTTTTCTTTTTAGATCCCTTGTTTTGATGTAGAGTATCAGAAATAACAGAATAATAATGGTTAGTGTCTCACATACTCTGAAGTGAAAATCTAATGTATGTTTTATGTAATTTGGTATAATTGACATTAAGGGTGTTGAGTGCCGTCTTACCTCAGTGTGAGTCCTGGTACCTTAGATCCACAGTATATGTATGAGAATGTCCACTCTTCTCCTGGCCTGGGCAGCCTTCCATTCTGCTTTCTACTCACATCTAAGTGCCAAGGAACTAAGGTCTTGCAAAGACATCTTACTAGCTTTACTCGGAAACCCACAATGTGGCTGCACAATGTTGTGGTGCTCTTGCTCTAGACCAGGTTACCTATTCATCTATTGAAGGTTTCAAAGCCTTAGCTTCCTCATCCATTTAATGGAAGGAATAGTAATAATTCCTTCCTTATAAGGTTTTCTGAACATTTTGCATAACATGCAAATCATTTTGCATTTGTAATTACAGATACTGGTTATGAGAATTGATATTGCTACAGTTCTTCTGTCACTTCTTTAATAATGGAAAGGTCAAATTCTAATTAGAATCTAAACCAAAAATAAATTCCCCACTGTGGGGCTTCCTAGGTTCTCTGTACTGTACCTTTGCATTGCTCAGCCCTAGCTTAATCTGAGGAATAGCTCTGGTGGCCTCTGATACTTGAAGGATATTAGAAATAAACATTATATTGCAGATGACATTATGGATGCTCTTCAACAGTAGTTATATAGAAAGCCAAGATCTCATTCCCTACAAATTAAACCTCTGCATAGTACTCCATATCTTCTTTTGAGTTTGGAAATAATAGCAGAGTCTCAGGGAGGAGAATGGAAGAAAGAGAAAAACTGCTTCCTCACATTTCCCAAAAGGGAGATAGGAAAAATAGTATTATCTATTATTTCAAAGTAACCTGTTTGGGAAACATTGTTATGGAAATGGGGATTATAAGACCATTTTTTCACATTTATTGTCCTCAAATGCAAAATAAATTCATCACTAATTCCAATTATTTTTTACCTCATACCCATCTCAATTTTTTTCCATCCAATTATTTTCCTTGAACACCAGGAAAGTGTTTAAAATGATTTTGAGTGGATTCCTTTCATTGTGAGTTCACATCTGTTTTTCTAAGCTCCTGAGCTAGGGATGGGCACATGGAAATATCTAGAACCAGATTAGAGAGCAGCTGCTAAAACAAAAGGCTTATTTCATGATCTTACCCTTATTCCACTTAAGTTCTACTAAATAGGAGGCAAACTCTGGCCTAATATTTCTTTGCCAGCATGAGTTAGGACTGAAGCCAGAATTAAAGACAGGCAGTCAGTGCAGATAGGCAATCGGGTCTGATAGAGAAAAAGGAGGCCAATTCTGTGTCCACCTGAAGACCACCCCTGGGAGATTGAAATGTTAATGTCCCCAGAACCCTGCCTATACTGCCCCTCCCAAAGAGATTAATGAAGCAACTCCTGAGCAGATAGGAAGCTATTAACTAATGCATCCTGGGCCCCCTTCCTGCCTGGGTCACTCCACCTTGGCCCCTCCAGCCATCTTTTTCTCACCTTTTGGCCATCCCACCAGAGAATCTCCTGGGCCTAGTCCCATACACAGGAAGAAGGGGATAAGGAGGAAAAGACAGGAGAACAAAAAATGTCTAGGATAGAAAAAAAGAGGCAGAGCACCCTCACTTTTTGGCATACCAGGATACCAGCTATGGCCCCCTTCTCCTTCCCAGGAGAAGTCTGTATTACCCCTTTCTAAATAAACCCTGCTTTATATGCTTGCTTCAACATGTTTCTCTAAGGTTACACTTCAACACGTGAGGAAGCAGAACTCGTCACCAACAGCCAAGTGTATCAGGACCATTCTGTTTGCAATTTACAACTTTAGACCCTTTAAAATCTCCATCAGTTCCCAAAAGTTGTCCCACATTAAAACCTTATCTAAAATGCTATGTTTATAATGCAATTTAGTTTTAAGAAAAACTGGTAAATAAGTCGAACTTGAAATCAAAACTTAAGGGATATAAATGTGGTGTCTCCAAACTTAGAAGGCTAATGACAGTTACTTCACTCTACTAATTAAATCTGTACCTCAAAAATGTATTATGTGAGAAGATGGTTTCTAACAGTACATAGAGAACAAGAACCTTCAGAAGCAAAATTTTACTTGGACTGAGGGCACTGGTTGCTAAAATAGAGGGTTGGAGAATCCAAAAGTGGAAGAAAAAATGTGTATTTTGAAAAGCTTAGGCATGCCACTAGGGAAAATTCTCCTGATTTCTCCATAGTAGGATAATTTTATCCCTCAAAACTGTTCAACAGTTTCCAATACATTTTCTAAGAGTGTCAAGCACATTTTTCATAATGAAGTTGGTTTTAGATATATTATTAGGTTTGGCATGGGGAGAAATGCTTGGAGAGGATGTATTAATAGGAGTTTCAATGGAAAGAACATACCATTCAACATTTCTGAAGATGTAAGCTATATTAATAAAAGGACTCTCAAGTAAACCTGTTTGCCAGAGACATTTTTGCAAAACTGAGCTTTTTTAGATGTATCATGGGTTGTAGACCTCGAATGAAGTACATCCGTGTGAGACCTGAAGCCAGTCAACATCTTCTCTTGGACTGTCTCTGCAACTTGCACAAGGTGTATTTTTCTGAGCTATAAGGCAATTCCTGTGGCTTAATTTTTTTTTCCTCCGCTGCCTGTCACAAGGACTAAAATTTTGTCCTGATAACTTACAATTTGGCAAAATAAACTCTTGTCAAGGTTATTGACAGGTTAAATACGATGTGCTTTGTCCTCTTCATGCTGAAAGCTAGCTGGTAAAAAATGTTCAGTGAATACTTGGTCTTAATTCAATAACAGGAAATGGTGATTGCCATTTTGGTGAAGCGGAGCCCATTTCTTACACAAAAGGGTTTATAAGTGTATAGAAACCAGAGGTCTCTCTTTAAACCAATCACTGCAGGTTCTAAAGGAAAGTTCAACATGGTCCAGAATTATAATCTTAGTTCAAGCACATGATGATCAGAGTTTAAGGATTGAGACATGGCAATTATTAAAACTCTGTCCATTTGATAGTTCACAGATCATACAGCCTTCTCTGTGAAATCCTGCTTTTTGCTAGTCTCTCTGTATATGCATCTTCCTTAATCTTTACCACAATCTTGTGGAATAGACTCTACCACAGCTTTAGAAATGAAAGAAACTGGGACCCAATCAAGTCAAAAATTGTAAGTTTACTCGGCCTTATCTATAGCCCTCAAAACATCATTACTTATTCAGGAAAAAAAATACATATTACTGAGATTTTCAAGTATTGTTTGGAAGGGGATCAACATTCTATTAACTTCCATGCTATGCAAATTCTTTTTGGTTTATTTTTTACTAATTGTATCCTACTATCTGGAAGGAATAAAGAAAAGTGACTACTTTTTGGTGATCACATACAGAGATTGATAGTTACATAGTTGTTTGTTTGTTTGTTTGTTTGTTTTTTGGTACCAGTGATTGAACTCAGGGGTACTCGACCACTGAGCCACATCCCCAGCCCTATTTTATGTTTTATGTAGAAACAGGGTCTCACTGAGTTGCATAGTGCCTCACTGTTGCTGTTGCTGAAGCTGGCTTTGAACTCATGATTCTCCTGTCTGAGCCTCCCAAAGTGCTGGGATCACAGGCATGTGCCACTGTGCCCAGGTGTAGTTTTTTATTTTATCATATTTAACAAAAATACAGTATGTAACCCAAGGAGATATAAATATACAGAAGAAAGTGATTTCACGAAAATTCAATTTTCCTTTATTTCTTAGAGCAGGTCCTTCCCTACACCTCATTCTTCAGTTAATTATTCTAATTGGGGCTGAAGTAAACAAGATCAAAATGCACTCAATGATGTTCTTCCAAAGCCAGGGCTAATTGTACCCTTCCCCCTCTAATCCTACCTCTTATTCAACCAGAAATGTGTTAGAAAAGGAATATGTTGACCAAGTGTCAGTTTCCTCTCTTTATTTAAAATATATACCTGTTTAGGCAAGAACATACAAAATGATAATGGGATTCTGTTATATATTTTATGTAGTTGGCTGCATGTACAACTATATTCTATGACTACCAAGTTTATATTAGTCAGCTTTGCATTATTATGATGAAATAACTGATATGACTAACTTACAATGCATCAAGATTTATTTACCTCAGAGTTTTGGGTGTACCATGTGGAGGCAAGTGACAGAAGCACATGTTGCAAGAAAGTAAAGTATTGCATTTCTGACCACAGTAAAGAGGGAGTGAGATGGGTCCTGTGGCATGCTTCAAGAGCACACCACAGTGACCTATAGAATTTCACTAAACCTCTCCTCCTAATGATTCCACCACCTCCCTATAGTGTAAACCTTGGGACAAAACCTTCAGTCATGAGCACTTGGAGGCCACTTAGAACCATATCCAAGCTATAGAAATATGGGGAAAATGATGGGGGATGCTAAATATGCACCTCAAACCCTCTTACACATGCCTAGTTCATATCCAAGTCTCCCTGGTAAGCTTTTTTAATTTTTAAATTAATTATACATGATAGTAGAATACATTTATGCACTTTGATATATATAAATAGAGCATAATTTCTCATTTTTCTGATTGTACATGTTGTAGAATCACATTAGTCGGGCAGTCATATATGTACATACAGTAATGTCTGTTTCATTCTACTATGCTTCCTGACTCCATACCTGCTCCACTCCCTTACTCCCCTTTATCTAATCTAAAGTGACTGTATTCTTCCCTAGCCACCCCCCATTGTGAATTAGCTTCCTCATATCAGAGAAAACATTCTGCCTTTGGTTCAACATCTTTAGCAGAGAAATACAAATCGAAACTACTCTCACCCCAGTCAGAATGGCAATTATCAAGAATATAACCAACAATAAATGTCGGTGAGGATTTGGGGAAAAAAAGGTACATTCATACATTGTCGCTGGGAATGCAAACTGGAGTAACCACTCCGGAAAGCAGTATGAAGATTCCTTGGAAAATTTGGAATGGAATGACTATTTGATCCAGTTCTCAATTTATACCCAAAGGACTTAAAATCACCATATTACAATGATGCAGCCACATCAATGCATCAATGTTTATAGCAGCTCAACCCACAATAGCTAAACTATGGAACTAGGTGCCCTTCAACAGATGAATGGATTAAAAAAAAATGTGATATGTATATCACATTTTAAATAAATAATTTTATTTATAAATAATAAATAAATACCTTATAATGGAATATTGATATATAATTATAATTAATATTAATATATAGATATAATTAATATATAATGGAATATTACTCAGCCTTAAAGAAGAATGAAATTATGGCATTTGCCAGTAAATGGATGGAGTTGGAGAATATCCTGCTTAGTTAAATAAGCCAATCCCAAGAAAAAACAAAGGATGTTTTCCCTTATAAGTTTTTGCATAAGGAAGAATCTATCATGTTAGAAGAACTCTAATCCATAATAATGAAGATATCGCCCAGTTAAATTGTCAATGAGTAAGTCTAAAGCAGGACTTATTAGAATGCAGTCTCCCAGAGCCAAACAGTAAATTTTTCTGAGGTACTAGTAACTTATTGGCAGCAATAAACATATATTATAGTAGTCCCTCTTATTCCATGGGGGATACATTACAAGACCTCTAGGGGAAGCCCGCAATCAGAAAACACTCTACCCTGCATGTAAAATAACTTTTTCTATATATACACAGCTATGATATTTGATCTACAAATTAGACACAGTATCACATTAACAGAAATAACAAAAAATAAAATAGAACCATTGTAACAGTTTACTATAATAAAAGTAACATGAATATTGTCTACTTCAAATATATTATTTTTCTTCATTTTTTATTGTATTACTTTATTTTAGTATATTGTAGTTAAACATAATAGTGGGGCTCATTCTGACATATTCATAAATACATATAACATAGTTTTCCCTATTTTGATCTCCAGTGCTACCCCTTTGGTCTTGCCTCTACCATCCCCTTCCTCTAATCTGTTCTTCTCACTTCTATTAATTTATTTTTAAGTGATGCATTATGGTTATATACAAAATTGAAATAGAAATCACTTTTCTGTTACTTTTTCTTTCCTTTTTAGCAATGTTGAGAATTGAATCTAGGACCTCGCACATACTAAGCAAGCTCTCTACCATGAAGCTATACATCCAATCCCATTTTTTCTTGTGATAATGTGAGATAATACAATTCCCACACAGTGTGAAGGAGCATTAGGCAACTAATCAGGGACTACTTGAATGTAAACACTACAGTATTGGGCAGTACATCTAATAACCAAGATTGCTACTAAACAACTAATGGGCAGGTAGCACATATAGCATGGATCTGCAAGATAAGGGGGATTCAGGTCCAGGGCAGAGCAAAGCAACACAGAACAGTGCACAATTTAAAATCATTGGTTGTTTACTTCTAGAAATTTCTGTTTAGAAGTTTTGGACTGCAGGTGACCATGTTTAACTAAAACTATAGAAATCAAAACCAAGGATAAGAAAGGACTACTATGTTCTGGTTCTCTCTCTCTCTCCTCTTGTAAAATGTAAACTGTCACATGATTCCCTTTGTCACAATTTTCCACTGGTGACATTTATGACAAAATACCAAGGATTCAAGGAGACTCTGAGTTTGCATATGCTTTCCACAGATTATTTTGCAGTGTCTGCCTGCTGTTAAAGGTCTTTCCTCTCTCAGAGTTAGTCCTCCTTTTTAACTCTTTTTCAGTGGGAAACATCTACTGGTGTGGAGTGCTCTGCCATCCTCTCCATATTCCTCTATTTTCTATCACTCCTACCTCTATGGTTTGATGTTGTCATATCTTCATCTGGAGCAAACACAAATTTGCTTATCAACGCTTTTTGCATTCTTTACTACTCATTTTAGCTCTTATGCCCAGAACATGACTTATACATAGAGAAGTTTTATTTCTTTGGATTTCTTGATCACACCAAAGTACAAATAAGCCCTGTAACCACCTGCATTCAGTAAGAGGAAAACTTTCCAGAAAGCTGAGCACAGGCTCTAGGATTCTCCTCTCTGATGGCACGCACCCTAGCATTTGTACTTATTTTAAGTATTCATGTATTTGAATTTAATGTCTCAGACTGGAGACCACTTAAAGACGGGAAGAGGCCTTCCTCCTTCTCTCCCTCCCTTTTTCCTTCCCTCCATTCTTTCCTCTCTTCTTTACTTTCTTCCATCCTTCCTTCCATATTTTCTTTTTTTTTTTTTTTCTTTTTGGTACTGGAGATTGAACCCAGGGACACTCGACCACTGAGCCACATCTCCAGCCCTATTTTGTGTTTTATGTAGAGACAGGGTCTCACTGAGTTGCTTAGTGCCTTGCTGTTGCTGAGGCTGGCTTTGAACTCTTGATTCTCCTGTCTCAGCCTCCCTAAGTGCTGGGATTACAGGCTAGTGCCACCGTGCCAGGCTCCTTCCATATTTTCTGTTTTCTTTCTCTGAGCCCAAGGATGCTCCTCTACCACTGAGCTACATTCTCAGTCCTATAATTTTTTTTAAATCAATTCCATTAGTGCCTGAATCATATTGTGATTAAACAGCTATATTTAGAATAAGTAAATCAATACGATAATGTCTTATTCAAAGGTAGAAAGCATAATATAATCATAATTACATTTTATTTGGTTTGCAGAAGACATAAAATAAGCCTTTAATAAATGTTGAGTAAATTTAATTTATATATGACATTTGTATATCAATATTCAATTTTCATTTAGTGTATTAATTATGCGAAGATGCGTGAGTTCATATCAAAGTTCAGACAGATACAAACTCCACTTCTTACCTTTAATTCTACTTTAATCTCTATATGTTCATTATTTGGTAGTTTATTATTTTTATTTAGAAATACAATTTAAACTATGGACAATAATCTAGAAATTTGACAATTTAAATAACTTAAGATTTTTCACTATACTCAATTAGCCCTGTATATGAAGCTTTGAATCTGCCACACATTGCTTTGTGCATGAACATCAGTCCTTAAACTGGGAAACCAGATTGGCAAATAAAAACAAAGATAGCATGAAATTTGCAGGAGAGAGAATCGATGTTTACTTACCATCTTTTATGTAGCCTGTTCCAACAGGATGCACTCATCCTACTAGCATTGCCAACTAGTGAGGGCTGGACCAGCTGCTGGTCATGGGTGTTATTAATTTCATCATTTCTTCCTTGGGAGGTGGCAAGTAGGAATAAGACTATCCAATGTGTCCCATTAAATGAAGTTTTCATGGCTAATTTAAACAGGTTGTGTGATAACATAAGAATAATAACACATCAATCAGAATCTGCAATTGGCACTTCAAGAAACATTTGACATCTTTCTCTTGGAATGCAGAAATCTATGTGGCAAAACATGCCAGAGCTCTTGCCAATGTACCACAGATACTTAAATAAAATCTGAACTCAAATACCAATGCTTGTGCTTCTGAGTTCTAGGCCTTTCTCAGCATTCTAGTGTTATTGCTGTCAGATTACTTGTGTTGTGTGTTTGCTTCTCTGCCTTATAGCCTGTGTCCTTGATCACTCACTCTCTTGTCCCACAAATGAAAATCATATTTGCTTCCTGACTACCATTCACAATCTGACTTGACATCTGCAGGGCCTTCCATCTGGAACTTCGTGTGAAGCAAATGCACTGACTCTTATCAGCAAAACTTTGAACAGGCAACCCACAAACCCTGTTATGATGGATTTATTGCCAGAGAGAAAGTGTATATGTTATAGACAAACAAGAAAAACAAATGCAGTTGAGAGATTGAAAGAGAGATCATATCTCTTCATCCTAAAAAAACACAAAAAAATCCCTTTGTAAACCTGTGTCATTACAATGGTTTTGACCCTCAATGATAGAAAGTGCTGAACATCAGCAGTGATTGTGTGGTAGTAGATCTATAAATTTGGCATTTACAGGGACTGTATTTACTGTATATATTTCAACAAACATACCTTTTGTTGTTTAGAAATACAATTACAAGAAATACAAATTTAGAAATACAAATACAAGAAAATGTACCTTTTCCCCCACTTTTTCCACAGCATTCAAATTCAAATAAAATTTTTCTTGTATAATTTAACTAATTTCCTATCCCCATCCCTCCCTTTACCACAATATGACTTCTTTTAGACAGTTTACCTGGGTCTCAATTTAGTGTCCTTATTCTCTAATACTCTGCTAAGGTCCTTTAGGCTGATGTGGTTGGTATAATTTCATGTTCCTTTGCCTCTGAACCTCACCAGACTATCCTGCTCTAGGGAAATATCTTTAAAGATATGAACAGAGTGAAGTACTGCATGCTCAGTCTGTATTCTTTGAACAAATATGTAAAAACTACCTTCATTTTTTACGTAATTATAAATGAAAACTTATCTTAATTTTTCATCTCCAGATTTTTAATTTTACTCTAAATTGATATAAGAAACATTCATTCTTTTTTTAAAAAAAATATTTATTTTTTAGTTGTAGGTGGACAGAATATCTTTATTTTTATCTTTATGTGGTGCTGAGGATCGAAGCCAGTGCCTCCCGCGTGCTAGGCAAGCACGCTACCACTGTGCCACAACCCCAGCCCCTACATTCTTTCTTTTTTAATCTTTTATTTGTTAATTTTAGTTATACATCACAGTACAATGTATTTTGACATATTATACACGCATGGGATATAACTTCTCATTCTTGTGGATGTGTATGATGTGGAGTTACACCAGTCATTTATTCATATATGAACATAGGAAAGTAATGCAAATTCATTCTACTGTTTATCCTAATCTCATCTCCCCTCCCTTCCTTTCATTTCCTTTTGTCTGACCTAAAGTATTTCTATTCTTTTACCCATACCTCCCTCCTTATTGTGTGTTGGCATTAACATATCAGAGAGAACTTCAGCCTTTGGTTTTTTGGCATTAACTTATTTCACTTAGCACAATAGTCTCTAGTTCCATCCATTTACCGGCAAATGCCTTAATTTTATTTTTCTTTATGGCTTGAGTAGTATTACATTGTGTATATATGCCACATTTTCTTTATCCATTCATTTGTTGAAGAGTACCAAGTTTGGCTCCATAGTTGAGCTATTGTGAATTGAGCTTCTATAAACATTGATGTGGCTGTGTCACTATAGTATGCTGATCTTAACTTTTTGGAGTATATGCCAAGGAGTTGGATAACTGGGTCAAATGTGGTTCCATTCCAAGTTGGCTGAGTAATCTACATGCTGCTTTCCAGAGTGGTTGTACTGAATTGCAGTCCCACCAGCAATGTATGAGTGTACCTTTTCCCCCACATACTAGCCAACATTTATTGTTACTTATACTCTTAAGAATCGCCATTCTCTAGAGGGGATCCAAGATGGTGGCCTAGAGGCCACTGCATTGCTTGATCCTCCATGACCTGGGATTCAAGCAGTGGGAATACTATTTCACTGTGAAGTATTAGAGGACCCCTGATAGTTGCTCCCATGCAGGAATCCCAGCTGCATGTCCTCGCAGGTCTCCAGGCCTCAGCATTTACACAGGTCTCCAGCCACTCACCCACACAGGATCCACTACCATACAGGACCCCAGCATCAGCACCCACCCACACAAGAACCCTGGCTGCTGCTGCTGGGCAGGACCACTGGCTGTCACTCCTGTGTGGACTCCCATCTACCAGTGTGGGGCTCCCCCTGTGGCCTTCATGTTGGGACACTCTAATTGCTGCAAGAGTCCCCTTCATGCAGTAGTCTGCACCTTGGGACAGTGGACAGGATCTGGAGACAGCCACCTGCCACAACACTGCATGCCAGATAGCCACATCTCTGAACACATTGTCCAACACCACCACTGGCCTGCCCTGACACATCTCTGAAAGCAGACGTCTCCACCTTGGGGCACCTTTGTCATCATCTTGGACTAGCCTCGCTACTGTCATTGTCATCTTTAGTTGGGGCAACTCCCAGTTTGGGACAATGACTGGGGCCTAGAAGCAATTTTAAGGTGCCTATAGTCCCCCAACACCCCCCTTCTGTGCAGCCACTCACCCAGCACAGCACTTGCAGCTACATGGCTGGTCTGTAGCTTGCAAAGCCTGGTCCTGATCTGCCTGATACAAAACAGATCTCCATGATAGGTGTGCAGGCCCCAGAGTGCAGCCCACAAGACCTCTGGAGAGAGAGGTTCCTGATTGGGAAGTAGAAAGGAGAGGGTGAGTGAGATACAGTTTAGTGACTGAGAGACCAGGAAATTTAATGTCTACAGGTGATATAAGGAGATAAGATGAGGTGCTCACATCACATGAGTGGGCCCCAAAGGAAATTCTTGGGGTGCAGTCTTCCCACGGGGAAGGGCAAGTGCTATACCCCACCTTCAGGAGCTCTACCTCTAAGACCAACCCTCCCACCCTTCTACCAATCTTCCTAATAACCTTCACCATCCTGAGGGTGGAGTTACCAGCAAGCAACAGATAATCCCACCAATTGGATGGAAGGGAATCAAGAAAAATATTGAACTCCAATAAAAACAATTCTTTAATTTACCTTCAGGGGTTTTATCATTATCTTTTTTGTTTTTTCTTCTTCTCTTCTCTTTTTCTTTTTCTATCCTTATATCCCCAACATTTGTAAAACCAAGTATTTTTCATACATTAGGCTACTGAGGACTGCGATATCTAAATAGTATATTACAGTTGTGTTGTACATTCTTTTATCTTCTATTTTTTACATTTTGTGTTTTTCTTAATTCTTTTTTTTTTTTTTTTTTTGGTACTGGGGATTGAGCTCAGGGGTACTCGACCACTGAGCCACATCCCCAGCCCTATTTTGTGTTTTATATAGAGACAGGGTCTCACTGAGTTGCTTAGCACCTCGCCATTGCTGAGGCTGGCTTTGAACTCACAATTCTCCTGTCTCAGCCTCCCTAAGTGCTGGGATTACAGGCTTGAGCCACCGCGTCCGGCTTTTCTTAATTCTTAATGTTTGTTTTTCTACTCTATTTTCTTTCTACTTACTTGTCTTCCCCAAATCTTTCTCTATTTTCTCCTGCTACTAGCCAATTTCTTTTGATTCCTCTATTATGCTTTCTGAGATCTAATAACTCTATATCCTCGCTTCCTACCTCCTTAATATCCTATACCCCAACCACAGTTCTCTCTTTGTCCACCATCAGAAATGGTAGACTTTTGCAAACCTACTGTTTATATTGCAGATAATAAATGAATGCCTCATTTCTGTATATTGTGATACAACCATAAACATATTAATAGGAGCTATTTGGTTTAAGGGTGTATATTGTTTGTATTGGGATCTGTTAAGATTGTTCTCCCCTTAAAAGAGATATATTGAAACCCTGCAAGGAAACTCTAAGCCTATAGGATAAAAACTTTAATAACTCAAATCTGCAGTGCTAGAAGGGAAGATACACAAACAACATGAAAAGACAAGAGAAGAAAGTACCCCTAACAAACCAAGATACTACATTATTAGAATCCATGGCAAGCACAGTAGAAGAAATCTAAGATAATGAGTTCAGGATGTACATAATTAAAATGTTCTGTGAATTAAAGGATAATACAAGAGAGCAAATACAGACAGCAAAAGATTATTTTGATAAAGAGCTGCATAGGTAAATATAGGAAGCAAGATATTACTTCAATAAGGAGAGATTCTGAAAAAAACAAACAGAAATCCTTGAAATAAAAGAAACAATAAACCAAATTCAAAACTCAATAGAAAGCATCACCAATAGACTAGGTCATTGGAAGACAGAACCTCAGACAATGAAGATAAAATATATAATCTTGAAAATAAAGCTGACCACATAGTAAAAATGGTAAGAAACCATGAGCAAAACATCCAATAATTATGGGATAACATGAAAAGAACAAATTTAAGAATTATTGGAATAGAGGAAGGCATAGAGTTACAAAACAAAGGAATAAATAATCTATTTAATAAAATAATATTGGAAATTTTTCCAAACATGAAGAATGAATTGGAAAATCAAATACAAGAGGCTTATAGGATACCCAAATGTACAAAATCACAACATATCTACACCAAGACACATTATAATGAAACAGCCTAGCATACAGAATAAAGAGAGAATCTTAAAAGCCACAAGAGAAAGGAATCAGATTACACATAGGGGGAAACCAATTAGGATCTCTGAAGATTTCTCAACTCAGGACCTTAAAGCTAAAAGAGCCTGAATTAACATATACCAAGCTCTGAAAGATAATGAATGCCAACCAAAAATCTTATATCCAACAAAATTAAGCTTGGCATTTGATAATGAAATAAAAACCTTCCGAGATAAACAAAAGTTAAAAGAATTTACAGGAAGAAAGTCTGCACTACAGAACTTTTTGGCAAAATATTCTATGATGAGAAAATAAACAACAACAATAAAAATCTTCATAAGGAAGAACTATGCTAAAGGAAAGGAGAAACCAATCAAAGGAGAAACCAAGTCAAGTTAAAAACCAAAATTAAACCAAATGGCTAGGCATAAGAACCATGTCTCTACAATAATCCTAAATGTGAATGGCCTAAACTCATCATTTAAAAGACATAAACTAATAAATTAGAGTTTTTAAAAGACCCAACAGTATGCTGCCTTCAAGAGACTCATCTCACAGTAAAAGACATCCACAGACTGAAAGTGAAAGTATGGAAAAAAAAATGTATCACTCACATGGACTGTATAAATTAGCAGGGGTTTCCACTCTCATATCAGATAAAGTGGACTTCAAACCAAAGTTAGTGCAAAGGGATAAAGAAGGTCATTTCATACTTCTTAAGGGAATCATACATCAACAAGACATAACAATCTTAAATATCTATGCCCTAAACAATGGAACATCTATGTATATCAAACAAACCCTGCTGAATTTCAAGAATAAAATAGAACACAACACAATAATACTGGGCGACTTTAACACAGCTCTCACCACTGATAGCACTTCCAAACAAAAACTAAACAAAGAAACAATAGAACTCAATAAAACAATCAATAATTTAGACTTAGCAGACATATATAGAATATTCCCCATCAACAAGCAAATATACTTTTTTCTCAGCAGCACATGGATCCTTCTCCAAAATAGATCATATGCTATGCCACACAAAACAAATCTTTGCAAATACAAAAATAGAGATACTACCCTGCATTCCATCCAACCATAATTGAATAAAATTAGAAACAATGACCCATTAAAAATAGAAATTACTCTAACACCTGGAAACTAAATAATATGTTATTGAATGATGCATGGATAACAGAAGACATCAGGGAGGAGATTAAAAAAAATTCTTAGAGGTAAATGAAAACTCTGATACAACGTATCAAAATCTCTGGGATAATATGAAAACAGTGCTAAGAGGAAAGTTCATTGCATTGAGCTCATTCGTTAAAAGAAGAAAAAATCAACAAATAAATGACTTGACACTATCTCAAAGCCCTAGAAAAAGAGTAACGAAGTAACACCAAAAGAAGTAGAAGACAGGAAATAATTAAAATCAGGGCTGAAATCAATGAAATTGAAACAAAAGAAACAATTCAAAAAATTGACAAAACAAAAAGCTAGTTATTTGAAAAAATAAATAAATTGACAAATCCTTAACCACCCTAATGAAAAGAGTAAACACAAATTACTAAAATTTGTGTCAAAAAAGGAAATATCACCACAGACATTATTGAAATACACAGAATAATTAGAAACTATTTTGAAAATTTGTACTTCAGTAAAATAGAAAGCCCTGAAGACACTGACAAATTTTTAGAGGCATATGATCTACCCAAATTGAACCAAGAGGACATACAGGACTTAAACAGATCAATTTCAAGCAAGGAAATGGAAGACACCATCAAAAGCCTACTAACAAAGAAAAGCCCAGGACCAGAAGGATTCTCAGCTGAGTTCTATAAGACCTACAAAGAAGAATTAATACCAACACTCCTCAAATTATTCCACAAAATAGAAAAAGAGGGAACCCTTTCAAACTTATTCTATGAGGCTAGCATCATTCTGATACCAAAACCAGACAGAGACACATCAAAGAAAGAAAATTTCAGACCAATATCTTTGATGAACACAGATAAAGCACTTCTCAATAAAAATTTGGCAAGTTGCATACAAAAATACATTTAAAAAATAGTGCGTCACAATCCAGTGAGATTCATTCTAGAGATACAAAGTTGGTTCAACATACAGAAATCAATCAACACAATCCATCACATCAAATAGATTGAAAGATAAGAATCATTTGATTTTATCAATTGAAGCAGAGAAAGCATTTGACAAAATAAAGCATGCTTTCATGTTAAAAACACTAGAAAATCCAGGGATAGTAGGAACATACCACAACATTGCAAAAGCTATCTATGCTAAACTCAAGGCCAATATCTTACTAAGTGGGAGAAAAATTGGAAGCATTCCCTCTAAAAATAGGAACAAGACAAGGATACCCTCTTTCACCACTGCTATTCAACATAGTCCTTGAAGCTTTAGCGAGAGTAATTAGACCAATGAAAGAAATTAAAGGGAAAGAAATAGGAAAAGAAAACTCAATCTATCATTATTTGCCAATGACATGATACTAAAAGAATTAAAAAATTCCACCAGAATTAATGGAAATTAATTAACTTCTAGTTAATGGAGAATGGAAGTAATTAACTTTTTTATTAATAAATGAATTCAGCAAAGTAGCAGTATATAAAATCAACACCAAGAAATAAAATGTGTTTTTATCCATCAGTGATGAATCCTTTGAAAGAGAAATGAGGAAAACTACTCCATTCATAATTGCTCAATAAAACAAAATAAAGTACTTGGGAATCAATCTAACAAGAGAGGTGAAAGTCTTATAATGAAAACTATAGAACACTAAAGAAAGAAATTGAACACAACCTTAGAAGTTGGAAAGATTTCCCATGCTCTTGGATAGGCAGAATTATCAATATTGTGAAAATGGCCATAGCACCCAAAGCACTATACAGATTAAATGAAATTCCAATTAAAATCTCAACATCATTCCTTATAGAAATAGAAAAAGCAATCATAAAATTCATTTGGAAAAATAAGAGACCCAGAAGAGCCAAAGCAATCGTTTATAAGAAGAGCGAAGCAGGAGGCGTTATAATATCAGACCTTAAACTATACTACAAAGCTATAGTAACAAAAACGGCATGGTATTGGCACCAAAACAGACATGTAGACCAATGGTGCAGAATAGAAGACACAGAGACAAACTCTCATAAATACAGTTATCTTATACTCGACAAAGGTGCCAAAAACATACATTGGAGAAAAGATAGCCTCTTCAACAAATGGTGCTGGAAAACTGGAAATATGCAGCAAAATGAAACTAAACCCTTATTTCTCACCATGCACAAAACGCAACTCAAAGTGGACCAAGGACCTAGGAATTAGACCAGAAACTCTGTGCCTAATAGAATAAAAAGTAGGGCCAAATCATCATGTCAGAGTAGGTCCCGACTATCTTAAAAAGGCTCCTAAAGCACAAGAAATAAAATCAAGAATCAATAAATGGGATGGATTCAAACAAAAAAGCTTCTGCTCAGCAAAAAAAAAACCAAAACAAAAACAAAAAGAAAAACAATCAATGAGGTGAACAGAGACCCTACATTTTGGGAGTAACTCTTTGCCACACATACATCAGATAGGGCACTGAGCTCTAGGATATATAAAGAACTAAAAAAACTTAACACCAAATGAACAAACAACCCAATCAATAAATGGGCTAAGGAGCTGAATAGACACTTCACAGAATAAGAAATACAAATGATCAACAAATATTTGAAAAAATGTTCAACATTTCTAGTAACTGGAGAAATGCAAATCAAAACTGCTCTAAGATTTCATCTCACTTCAGTCAGAATTGCAGTTATCAAGAATACAAGCAACAGTGAACGTTGGCGAGGATGTAGGGAAAAAGTCACACTCAAACATTGCTGGCAGGACTGCAAATTGGTGCAACCAATCTGGAAAACCGTATGGAGATTACTTAGAAAAGTTGGAATGGAACCACCATTTGACCCAGCTATCCCACTCCTTGCTCTATACCCTAAAACCTTAAAAACGTATACTACAGTATTGTAGCCATGTCAGTGTTTATAGCAGCACAATTCACAATTGATAAACTGTGGAACCAACCTAGACACCCTTCAATAGATGAATGAATAAAGAAACTGTGATATATATACACAATGGAATATTACTCAGCATTAAAAGAGAATAAAATCATGGCATTTACAGGTAAATGGATGGAGTTCAAGAATATGCTATGTGAAATAAGCCAATACCAAAAAACAAAGGCCAAATGTTTTCTCTGATTAGTGGGTGCTCATCCATAATGAAGGTGGGGATGGGAACCAGGTGAGAAATGGAGAAACTTTTCATAGGGCAAGGAGGAGGGGAAGGGAAGGGAGAGGGCATGTGGGTAGAAAAGCTGGTGGAATGAGATGGACGTCACTATCCTAGGTACATGTATGAAGACATAAATGGTAAGTTTCTACCTTGTTTACAACCAGAGAAATGAAAAATTGGGCTCCATATGTATACTGTAAATTGAAATGCATTCTGCTGTTTCATTTTAGAATGTAAGGATTTCCAGTTTTTTCAGCACCATTTGTGGAAGAGACTATCTTTTCCCAATGTATGTTTATGGCACCTTTGTCTTGTATGTGATAACTATTTATGTGGGTTTGTCTCTGTGTCTGCTATTTTGTACCATTGGTCTTCAGAAACATTCCTTCTTATAGTCACTTTCCCCATGAAAACTAAGCCCCCTCCATTTACTTCTAATCCCTTGTCTTTTAAGTCTGGAAACTATTTCTTACCTCCAGAAAAAGAGTAATGGGTAAATATTGAATAGAAGTAATTCCACAGATTAAACCCACCAATCACATCTTGAAGAGTGAGTGGCAGGTTGATGTTCGAGAAGGAAATGAAAAGTGGATTTATATCCAAATCTAATATTGTACATTTCCATTGCCTTTAACAAAAGGTGATATCAATTTAATTTGGATAATAAATTTTGGCAGAATCTTAATTAAAGTAGTACAGATCAAGGAGAAAAAATGTCATATTTTAAATAGAAAAATTACCACAAAGTTGAAGGCTTCCTCTGACTGGTATGTCACTCTATCCACCCTGGTGCTAATTAACTTTGTCACCAGCATATCATTCATGACAATAGTTTGAATTTTCAATCAGCATGTGATCTAGTCCAAATTTTATCTTCCTTCCCTAATGATTACTCAGGAAACATTTATCAAAAAATCTGTACATAAAACTCAGACTATTTCAAATGGAAGGGAACTTGAAGTTCATTTTGTTTGAAAGTATCCATCTAACATTCATCCAATTTCTTTTTCAGCATTTCCCAGAATGAAATGAATTGTATCATCTTGGCTCTAATTTGCCCAAATATGGGCATCTCATTTTATTGCACATTCTGTAAGAAACACACAAAGATGTTTTGGCTAAATATATATATATATATATATATATATATATATATATATATATATATATATTATATTATATATATATATATAGAGAGAGAGAGAGAGAGAGAATAATTCTTTACAAGTAAGATAAAATATATTTTTCAAATAGGAAAGAGTATGTTATATTAGCATGAGTATTTTGATGCATCATTGCTATTGATATAAACATTCATGACACAACGTGTTCTCATGGAACAATTCCAAATGTTTCTAAGTGTCTTGTATTGTACTTAATCTTCTCTTTCTGTTCACTAATGGTATTTTATCTTCTAGAGCCTAGACAAATAGCTCATTAAATGTTTTAACATATAATAATCATTTTAATACATGGATATGTTATTGTGTGCCTTGTGGGGACACATTTTCATAGTGTACCATAACAAGGACAACTTTTCATAACATGGTTTCTTTAGACATGGCTTTTTTCAGCATTACCTTCATAAGGTCAAGTTCAAAAGTCAACCCAAGATTTCAAATGGGTGTACAGAGTACATATTTCAATAGCAAAGTTACATTAAAATATTGATACGGTAACAATTTATTTGCTTTCTTGTCCATTTGAATAATAAATAGTATTTTGCTTGTAAAATTAAATTTCCTATACATAGATTTTATTTTTTGCAGACCAGACCAGATCTCTTTGTGTGTTTCTTATAGGAAATGAAATGACACAAATATTTCATAACTTTTTTTTAATTACCCAATGACTTCCAAATGTCATTCCAAGCCATTGTTGTTAAGAGTGGAGATGCAGAAGAAATAATTTATTTCCTCAAACTAGGAAGATCTCTTCAAACTTTCATATAAAATAAAATTGTTTCATATCATTTTGATTAAATTCCATGCTTAAGACAGATTACTTTAAAATAAAATTTTAAAACATAAGTTGACCAATATATAAATAGAAGAAAGGTCAGTAGAGTAGAGAAAAGGGAACAGGGAGGAAGGGGAGGGGAAGGGAAGTACTGGGGGCAGATTAGAGCAAATTATATCCAACGCTTATATAATTATGTCAAAATGAACTAATAAAGTAATTTTAAAAAAACAAAAACAAAAACGTGAGCAATGGTTTTACAGAATGCACCAGTTCATTTGTCATCTCATCCGGAAACAATGCAAAAAGATTCTGAAAGGAATGCATAAAAACCCCAACAGATAGCATTGTGACCTTACACAAGCAGTTGATTTCTCCAAGGTACTGTCCCATTTGGAAAGCAGACTGACTTGTCATTATTTTTCAGAATGTATGTGCAGATGAAGAAAGGCAAGTAATGGATATAAAATCATCTTCACAGAGTCTGAATCTAGGTATGTTTACAAACACACTAGCTATTATTATTTTTCCAGGCTGTATGTAAGATTGACTTATTAGGATTTCATTTAACAGACATTTTGAATTATAAGTTACTTAGAAAATAAATTTTTTCAAAGGAAGTTGTTTTCTCTTTTTGGTTTCTACATTTTCTTAAAACTCATTCATTATGAACTATCAAAACGTGAAGAGGAAGAACAACTAAGGAAATTAAAGGAATGCACTCAGATGACAACACGCATTGGTGCTGACAACACGCATATCGTGTGGGCACTTGTATCAATTATATGTACCATGTGAAAGTTTTAGGTACTACTTGAGTTTTACAAGTATATACATGATAAGGTATAAGAAAAGGAACCCTTACTGCAGCTCATTTTGTTTCCATTTCTGACCCACACCACATCCTTTGATCCATTTTCATGTTGCATAGAGAGAGGGTCATAGTTAGCATAGTGCTGAAGAAGTGGCATGAGATTGGATTGCTGAAGGGCATCATTAATCTGTATCTCTGGAGGCACATGTGGAGAATTAAATCTACCATCTACCTGATAAGAGCAACTGAAAATACAAATCAAAGGTTCAGAAGACGTCTCAGTCAGTTCCTTCTCCTGTCTCATCTTTCATGATCAGGACAATGTCATAGTCATCAAAAGTCTGTCTTTACAATAGAGCAGGGGCAGATTAAAGTTTGAACTTCTTTCATGTTCAGGGACAGAATCAAAAGACAATCTGGATCATCCTTAACCAGCTTCTCTCTCAGGAGCTGGAGTTAGTCTTCTGGGAATTATTGGAATCAATAAGGGTAGACTTCTGAGCTCATAGAATATACCTCTCCCCCAAACTAGAAATTTTACTGCAATAGAGCCACTTGTGTTTGAATTTGTATTTTTCCTTTGCCACTAGGCTACATGTATGCTCCATCAAAGGAATATTGCACAGTCTTATTTTTCACGTTAATAATACCAAACTTAATATATTTTATATGTTAGGTAAGAAATGATTTTTTACTTTGAAGGGGCAAGAAGATAAATAAAATTTGAGGGAAAGTCATATTTATTGACTGAGCACTTACTATGTCCCATCCTCCACACCAGTCCCCTTCCATTTAATGTGTCATGTGATACAACACTTTAAAAAATAATCATCATAGCCGGGCGCGGTGGCTCAAGCCTGTAATCCCAGCACTTAGGGAGGCTGAGACAGGAAAATCGCGAGTTCAAAGCCAGCCTCAGCAATAGCGAGGTGCTAAGCAACTCAGTGAGACCCTGTCTCTACATAAAAACACAAAATAGGGCTGGGGATGTGGCTCAGTGGTCGAGTGCCCCTGAGTTCAATCCCCAGTACCAAAAAAAAAAAAAAAAAAAAAAAAAAAAAAAAAAAAAAAAAAAATAATCATCATTTAGTCTTCAATTAGATAAATAAATCAAGGCCTTGAAGAGATGAAATAGTATACCAAATAAATGAAGTTCACAAATAGAAAATATTTGAACAGAAATTGATATGTAATAGAGTTTAAATCCTTATGAATTTTATAGTCATTTGTTGCCTTTACAATGCTTTTAAAACTTGTGTGTACATATGTGTGTGTGTAATGCATATATTCATGGAAAATATTAACTGCAAGACTCAGGTTGTAGTTCTGTTGCAGAGCCCTGCTTAGCCTGAGCTAGGCCCTGGGTTTGGGTCTCCTGCACTTAAAAATAAATCAAATTATTGGTATCTTAAAATATGAACCTTTAGTTATCTGAAAAATCTAATTTATAGAACATATCCTTCTTTAACATTGTTTTATATATGAGGTATTGCTAGGACTAAGAAAGGGAATAAAATGATAGATGATTTACCAAATATCCCATGTGAACCTTATTTGCAAAAGTAATGAATTTTTGTACCCAACTGAATTTTACCTAAGATCCAAAAACAGTCATTTTTATCTGGTTATGTTTTAAGGATAAGTTAATACCGAGGATCTTGAGGGAATATATTGCATCCATGTGTTGGTTTCTATGCTTTACTTACTTTCATTTAGAGTTAACTAAAGCAAAGGCTGTCACTTCACTGGCTGAAATGCTACTTGTTAGAATTAACACAACAGTGAACGCAAAAGATAAGTGCATAGTAAGTAAACCAGGCTAACATAGGTGTAGGGAAAATGTATAAAATACTACCTAGTCTTAACATTATAATATTGAGTAATATTTTCTTTCTTTAGAGACATGTGGTGCAATAAAAAAAATTCACATCTGAAGCACAAATAGGCAGAAGTGCAAAATTAGGAGCAGTGTGGAAAGAAAGTAAAGAGCAACAGTCCTATAAACCCTAATGGCTCGGCAATTTCTCTCATTTTTCTCTCCCATTCTCTCTTGCTCTTCTTCTCCTCTCTAAATTTCCTCAATTTTTAAGGGCTCAAAATGTTCCCACAGTTAATAGTTTTTCTTCCCCAAAAGTTCTAATACATTTATTGTGAGAAAAAATTCTCATTGGCTATTCTTGATAATCAGAACTGGTGCAAATTTCTTAGATTACAGATAGTTGTAAAATATATCTCCAAATTCTACTTTTTTATGATTTATACCAAAAGTATATAATTATTTCATTCAATATTATTTAAAATCCTAAGATTTTAAGACATTCTAAATATACCATACCTACTGGTGTTGAAAATTTCAAACTCTGGAATATTATCCTCCATTTGAAATATTTCCAAGTAGCTTTTGATAATGTAATAGACAGTAGAAGCAACAAAGGTAAGTAAAACAAGTTGGGAATAAATTACACACACACACACACACACACACACACACACACACACCCCAATACACTCACATACTAAGTAAACCAGACTACAATGTATATAGAAAAAAATGTATAAAATACAACCTTATTCTAATATGATTTTGGGTAATATTTTCTTCTGGAATGTTTTTAATATCTAAACTTTTTGAATAAAAGTGTATTCTTATAGTCAAAAATAAAAAATGTTTATTTGCTTTTATAATCTCTAGTCTTCTGAGAAACATTCATTCATTCGTATATCCATACTTATATGTGAGAAATTACACTGTATTTGTTATTATATGTGCACTGTGAGAGAAGAGGAGAAATGCAGTTCATAACTCATGTCTTATTATACCTTAGTATATAATCATGACTGTTTATAGAATGCAAGCATGTGATGTTAGTCAGTTAACTAAAAATTAGTTCAAATTTAGCTCTTTAGTGTTGAATTTAATTTCATAAATGTAAATTTCAAGAATGAATAAAATAAGGACAACGGTTTAGCTAAAATAAGGTTAACATAAATTTTACAAGTTTTATTTTGGAATTAAAAGAGATTAAACTATTTATATGTGCATATTGTCAATGGTAAACACTAATTATAACATTTTCTTTGTTCATCTATCATAAAATAAAATTAATTTCTTTTGGGAAAGTTTTTCAGTTTGGAGATTTCTATTTAAAATGGCATGTACCAAATAATTTAAATGACATTTCTTCCTCACTTTCTTTTGATAAGTTATTGACATCTTTTTCATGTACAAATACTGACTAAATGGAAACAATATGCTTAATACCACTACCTTCAATTTGATTCCCAAAGATATAAGCTTTTAATTTGATCATCATTTTCTCCCATATGAGATACAGAGCCTTCCTATTCCCAGAATCTTGCCACATTTGAGATTCCTCTGGTACTCTGAAAGAAGACAAAGAAACCTTTTTTGTATTCCTTTTTAACAGTCAGGAGACCATGAACAGATTTCTACAGATCATATCAAGTTTTATAGTGTAGATCTGATAAGAATATGTTCATATTGAACTGAAGTTTGCACAGTGGCCATGATAAAGTAAAACTTTAGAGCAACTATAAAATAATTAACAGGGTTATAAATTTTATCTTAGATTTCATTAATAAATACAGATCTATTTAAATTCAATTCCGTATAATAAAATTACACATTGTCATGTGAGTTTTATGCATAAAATGTATAAGAATACTATCCTTGTAGATTTTGTTATGGTTTTTGAATATAAAGATGCCAATTATTTTGATAGACATGACAAGCATTTGTATGTTGCCTGCAATAATCTCATTTGTTCAAAAATCCTTGTGTTTTTATTCCTTGTCACTTTGTATAAATTTTTCCCCATAAGAAAAGCCACTTTCCCTTTTGGGCTGATGTAACAAAATTTTTAAGTTTTCCTTGCCCATGACAGCAGAGTTTTTGTTGCAACATGAGCTTTTGTTAACAGAGATTTCTCTGATGTGTATCTGAAGGCTAGAGTGATTTCCATGGTACTTTGAAAGCATTTGACGAACTATGGCAACATTAAAAGGAATCCATATTTTCAAATCAATCTTTTGCCATGATGCAGATAAAATTTCACTAAATAACAGAGTCTATAAATTTATTTTTTGAATTAAATATATGGCTTTTAATATTGTATCATTGTCAGAATTTGGATCTGTTTGGCCATGTTCTTTATAAACTTCCCTCAAGTTGAGATGAAACACTGTAAAATTCTTAAAAACAATAAAACTGGCAACCCAACACGTATAAAACATATACACACTCCAGTAATAACAATATATTATATATAAAGATGTTGATTCATATAGCTTAAATTTTGTAGGAAAGTGTTGTCTAATAATCTTCACAAAGCTTCTCATTTGATCCTTATGATAAATCAGGTAATAATAAAAGTTTCTACTCTCTCTTATTATATAAAGCATAAAGGCAAAAGTTTGATTGGCCTAAAGTCACAGTTACATGTTTCAATGCACAATTCCAATTACTTTTACTTTATATCTCTGTACCTATTGACAAACCTCATATGTCCCCTGGTTTCTATTAATATATACATTACCTCCCAGTAATAACCAATTCTTGAACACAATTTGTCAATTTGGTGGACAACTCCTTAATTCTAGCCTGTATATGTGTTTCCTCATTTAAATCTCACAGCAGATACAACTGACACTGTGATCTGTGAATTGTACAAAAGAAACCAACATAATACATTAATAGGTTTGCTTCCATTAGCTCCATCATTAGTGATCATTATAGGCAGAAGGGCATTAATTATGTGATTTTCTGCATGAATACTGGGATAATCTTATATGTCCTTTGAATAAAGATTAATACTTCATGTTGTGGAAATCATAGTGGTTAAATTGATGCATAGCTTTGGCTGACCATTTGCAATAATTCTGTGTCCCTCTGTCTCTTTTTCTTTTCTTTCCTTTTTTTTTTTTTTTTTTTTTGGTACTAGTAATTAAACCCAGAGGCACATTACCACTGAGATACATCCCCAGACCTTCTTATTTTTTGTCTTGAGAGTCTCACTAAGTTGCAGAGTCTAGCCTTGAATATGTGATCCTCCTGCCTCAGCCTCCTGAGTAGCTGAGATTATAGGTATGCACCAATATGCTCAGCCAAACTAATTTTTTATGATAGGGAAAACACAATTAAAAAATGGCAATATGGGTCAGCATACATCTAATGTGCTCCATGATTATTAGCTCTGGTGTTTCTCATTGGCTAAACATGCTTTATTTAAAAAAAAAAATCATCTTGCTGTTTCTCCCTAGATTAAGGAAATTCACTTGGGAAGTGGGTGCTGATGATTTATTTGTAATGATGCTGTTAATCTGCATTCCTTTAAAGATTAAAGATTCTGGGTATTCTTGTGCTCAGTGTTTGTTATGCCAGAAATGTCTCCAGTCAATTGCACAGGAAAGAAGATGAGCTTTCTGAATACTGCTATTTTTTATTTCAAGTAGATAGGTAAGCTGTTCCCTCAGACATAGACCTGTAGTTAACCTTACACTGTGTATTTGCTTGTAAAGAGATGAAACAATTCCAGAGAATGGCTAAGAGGAAGCTTCCAGCAATTCTGACATCTGAATGTACAGTAGAAAAGTTGTTGAAAGCTGTTATGTATCCACTAAGTCAAGTGCATTTTGTGAAATTTAAGGAATTTTCATCACTTATAATGTGGAAAACTTTTCTCTCAATTGGCTTCTCTTGACTTTCTCATCTCTTGGTTAGCTCTCCTTTTGTAGCAAGATTGTAGAACTGAATTACTGAGTGCTGCTACTAACATTCAATCTCTCCAGAAATGCTTTCTGTTTCTGTTCTGAATAACAAAATATTTTCGTACATATCTTATATATGTATGCTATATTCAAATGTTTCACAAACATAAGAGAACTTAAAAGTCCCCTAGAAATTGTGATCACATGATTGAAATGCATTGTCCTGGGCCTCAGTCTCATCAGTCCCAAATTCAATACTCAAAATGAGGGAGAAAATTAAGACTTCACAGACATACAGAAGCTGAGAAAGTTCACTGCCATCAGACATGCTCTCCAAATAAATTTAAAAAAAAAGGTCCTTTAGCTGAAATGAAAGGTTGCAAGAATGAGCTCCAAGGTGTATAAAGATAAAATCTGCAAATTCATAAAATAAAATTATTATATATCTATAATATTAGGCACACATATATAAACATATAATCTGTCAACTGAAAAGAAGGATGGACTTGTATGGGATTATAATATTATAAAATTGCACTTAAGGTAGTATCAATTCAAATTTAACACTTACAAATTTAGATAAAATAAGTAATTCTCATGAAACCAAAACTAATAAACATTATTATATTTATACCATGTTTATTTTATATAATCTATACATAGGGATAGAGCAGAAGATGCAAATGATTCACTAAAGGACAACAGGAAGATTTCAGACTATGAAGCTGCAGGTCTTCATTTCTCTACAAAAAACATCAAATAAACAGCTATACATTGAATAAAGGGATCTTGTGCACTCACTAAAAACCAGTTAAGAAAGAAGCTTCAGCAACCACTAAATGCCTAAGAGAAGCAAACTCAAAATGGTCTGAAATAGTGTGCATTTTGCTCACCCTTGGTCTCTCTTCCCAGCACAACATGGTGTAGTCAGGAGAAGCCAACTGAATCCTGGCTCCTTCCTTAGAATGGAATGAAAGGAATGAAACTTTCTTGAATGTTCTTGCTTGTTTGTAAACTGCCTGCAGGACTGTTTTCTAGCTTCTTAACTTTGAACCTGACGGAAATGGTAGCAAGTTTTAAAATTAGCCTGGATGCCATGAATGTCAGTGAAAGGCACAGAGCCAAGAGCAAGCAGCAGGGGCATTGAATACTACTGAATGCTGAAACATACATTCCTCTTCAGAATAGATACAAGAATAGATAATTTCTAAAAGAAGCAATGGTAGGGCTATTACACTTAAAATTAGCAATGTTATATTTATGTACCAATAAACAACAACGAAACTCGCCAGTTTGTACAATTAATACATACCAATAAAACTGTAGCAATGGATAGGAACTTAGAAACACAATACCAGAATTTTAAAAAATTTATTTGTGGTGTTCACCAGCAGATTCAGACATACCAAAAAACATCAACATTGATCGTAGAAGACTGAGGAGCAAAGAATGGGGAAAAATAAAGGAGAAAAAAGAAAATATAAAAGCAAAAAATGAAGAAAACTGAACAATCTAAGGGTCGTTTACCAATGTATATATATAATAGGAGTTCTAGAAGGAAAAGGGGGAAAAAAGCAAAACACTTACTTTAAGAAATAATAACTGAAAATTTCCCAAATTTGAGAAAAGACATAGATACAGAAAGAAAGAAAGAAATTTGAAATAGGACAGAAAAAAAATGAAACCCATAATAGAGTGAGTTGCATTTTACTTAAATTGTCTAACATGAAAAATGATCTCAGAAGAATAAAGAGAATATTGGCCTATAATACACAAGGAAACCTCCATAATATTATTAGTGAATTTTTCAGCAGAAAACTTGAAGGCAGATTGTAGTGAGATAATATATTTAAAGTTCTGAAAGACAAAAAAAAAACCAGTTAAAATTCCATATTTAGCAAAATATCTTCAAAATTAAAGAAAAATTAAAACTTTCTCCAAAAATAAAAGCTGATGGAATTAATTGCCACTAACCTTACCCTTTAATTTTGTTAAAAGGAGTCATTCAAATCAAAATGAAAGGACAGTGGACACAATCATTTAAAAAATAAAGTTGTCTGATTATGTAAAAATCTTTGTTGTTGTAAATTTCTTTACACATACCCATTAATAGAATTTAAAAGATGAAATAAGAAAGACTAATGCTCTCTCTGATATGAGGAAGCTAATACATAGTGGAGGGGGTAGAAGTTTATCGGATTAGACAAAGGGGAATGAAGGGAAGAGAGGAATGGGAATAGGAAAGACAGTAGAATGAATTGGACATAAATTTCCTGTGCTCATATACGAGTTCGCAACCAGTGTAACTCTACATCATGTACAACCACAAATATTGGAAGTTATACTCCATGTATGTGTATTATGTCAAAATTTTTAGACTGTTATGTATTACTAAAAAGAATGTCATTCTTTACATATCTAGAAAACAAGTCCTAAAATTTGTATGGAACCACAACAAACAAAAACGAAAACAGAACCTCCTACAAATAGCCAAATTTTATCTTGAGAGAGCAAAGGAGGAGAAATTATACTACTCGATTGCAAAAATATTGAAAGTTGTAGTAATCAAAGTAGCATAGTGTTGTCATAAAAATAGTCACAGACCAATGGGACAGAGTAGAGAGCCTAGAAGTTAACCCATTCACCTATAGCTAATTGATTTTTAACAAAGGTGCTAAGAACATACATTGGAAAAGGGATAGAATTTTCAATGAATGGTGCTGGGAAAATTAAGGGTCCACTTAAGAAGAATAAAACTATCTCTGATAAGTTATGAAAATTAACTCAAAATAGATAAAAAATGGAAGACCTGAAACAATCAAACTACTAGAAAAAAATAAAACATAAAGAGATCATTTCAAGATATAAGAATGGGCAATGGTTTTTTGGACAAGACCCCAAAGGCCCAGGAAACAAAATCCAAAAAGACAAGTGTTATTATTTCAAACCAAAGACAATCCTGCACACCAAAGGAAACAAATATCCAAGTGAAGAAATAAAAAACCTATGGAATAGAAGAAAACCCTTGCAAACTACAAATCTAATAAGGAGTTAATATACAGAACATATAAGGATCAAAAGCAAAGGCAAAAGAACCAACCAAGCAAACAAAAACAAACAGAAAACACAAAACAAATAAACTGATTTAGAAATAGGCAATAGATCTGTTTTAGTTAGATTTTTTGCTGCTGTGACTAAAAGACCTCACAAGAACAGTTTAAGAAGAAAAGTTTATTTGCATGCACACAATTTCAATTTCACTTGTTTCATAAGAAGCTTAGTACATTCCTTAGGGCTTGAGGTAAGGCTGAGCATCATGGCAGAAGAGTGTGGTGGAGGGAAGCCACTCCCCTGATGATCAGTAAAAGATTGCACTAGCCACAAAGAATATATACCCCAAAAGCACACCCTCAATTACCCACCTCCTCCAGCCACACACTACCTGCCTTTAGTTACCACTCAGTTAATCCCCATTGGAGGGTTAATTCACTGATTGGATTAAGGCTTTCATAACCCAATCATTTTACCTCTGAATGTGCTTGCATTATTTCACATGTGAGATTTTGGGGGACACATCACATCCAAACAAAAACAAGATCTACATAGATAGAAAAAGGGAAGGAGAGGGAGGACTAACAGTTCTAGGAGAAAAAAAGATCAGCATCATTAATTTTTATAGAAATCTAATTCAAAGCGTGGATGAGAGATTGTCTCACTCCAATAAAAATGAATATTATCACAAAGACAAAAGATTAAAAGGGCTTATGATAACATAGAGATAAGAGAACACTTCTACATTATTGGTGGGAATGTAAATCAGTGCAGCCATTATGGGTAAAATATGTAAATAAATTAAAAATAGAACAACCATGTGGTCTAGTAATTCAGCTTCTGAGTATATATCCAAAGAAAATTAAAACATTATGCCAAAGAGACATCCATACCCCCACATTTATTACAGCATTGTTCACAATACCTAAAAGAATGAAACAACCTAACTGTCCATCAGCCGAGGAATGAATAAAGAAAATATAGGGTGTGTATATAACAGAATACTATACAGCCATAAAAAGGTAACATAATGTCCTTTGTGGCAACATGCAGGAACTGGAAATAATTATATTAACTGAAATATGGCAGGTAAGGTATAAAGTAAGTACCACATGACCTTATACATATGTGAAATATTAAAGAAATTGACCCTACAGAAACTGAAAGTTGAATGGTGGTTACCAGAGGTTGTGGAGACAATTTGAGGATGGAGAGAGAAAAGATGATCAATTGGTAACAAGATGAAGTTAGATAGAAAAAAGAATTCTAGTGTGTTATATCCTGGTATGGTGAATTAAATAACAATTGTGTACTGCATATTTCAAACATCCAGAAGAAAGGATTTTTGAATATTTGTGCTACGGACAAGTGATAAATGTTTGAGGGGACAGATGTGCTTACCTGATTGCCCCATGTATACATTTATTCAAGCATCACATGGTGCCCCATTAAATGTATGATTTTTGTGTTTTTAGATAAAAGTTAAGAATATGTTTAATTAAAAAAAAATTAAAGGTGCTAAATGGCCATATTAGATAAAGAAAAATATCATACAAGTAATATTATCTATGAGAAACTTACATCTAAGGACAAAGACAGATTGAAATAAACAAACAAACAAATACATAAATATTTCCTGCAAATTGTAACCAAAAAGAACAGGGTTGGGTGGCTATGTTAATAATTGAAAATATATATTTTAGCTTAAAATGTGTTAGTGATACATATGGGCAATATGTAACAATTAATTGGTCAATTCTCTAACAAATATGATAAATTTAAACTTTTGCTTTAAAGCAATCAAAGAATTTAAAGTGGATATACCTATATAATTCAATAATTGTAAGAGACTTCATATAGAACATCCACACAATATCAAGCCATTCAACAGAACAAGTGGACTTTCTGGAACACAACACTAGTAGGTTACACATATTTTTCAAATTCACATGAACTAGTCTCCACTATAGACTGTGTGTAGAGCTGCAGAACAATTTTCAATAAATTTAAAAGACATGGAAATTGTACAAAATATCTTTCCTGTCAAATGGAATGCAATTAGAAATCGAAAGCAGAAGGAGATCTGGGAAATTAATAAATACATGGAAGTTTAACAATACACACTGATCCAGTGAATCAAAGAACAAATCACAAGAAAGTTCTAGAATATATTTAAAAATGTAAGAGAAAAGGCAACATAATAACACAAAATTCATCGAAAACCATACTTATAAAAAATGTATAACTCTAAATACTCACACTGAAAATAACTCAAAACACAATCTAAATTTTTACCTTAAGGAAATAGAAAAGAATAACAAACTAAACACGGAATTATCATGAGGAAGGAAATAAAAAAGTAGAGCACAGAAAAACAAAACAGAGAATAGAAAGACAATACAGAAATCCATAAAAAATTGAATTGGTTCTTTGAAAAAATTAACAGAATTTAAGAACTGTTATTCAAGTTGAACAAGGGAGAAAAGGGAGTAGGGGAAGAACACTCAGAAAGAGGAGACATGATAATTGATTTTTATAGAAATTAAAGGATTATAAGAGAATGCTATGAATAATTGTATGTAAAAATTGGATAACCTAAACAACATGGATGTATTTCTGAAAAACCACATGAACCAAGGCTGAATCACAACAAAAATAGAAAAATCTAAGAATCCTATAACCAATAATAAGATTGAAACAAGGTCAAATCCCACTAAATAATGACAGGCTCAGAATCAGAAGCCTTTACTAATGAGTTCTCATTAACATTTAAAGAAGTATTAACACTAATCTTCAAATTCTTCCAAAAGTTTGAAGAAAAGGGAATACTTCAAAACTCATTCTGAAAGGCCAGCATCTCCCCAACACTAAAGTCAGACAAAGATAGCTACACACACACACACAAAACTACAGACCTTTATCCCTGATTAATATTGATGCAAAAATCCTCCTCAAAATGCTAGCAAACAAACAAAATTCAACATATATTGAAAGGAATTTATACAATAACTAAGTAGGATTTATTCCTGGAATGCAAGACTAGTTCAGCATATGAAAATCAATCAGTAAAATACATCACATTAACAGAATGAAAACAACAATACATGATTATCTCAATTGATGCAGTAACAGTGCTTGACAAAACTCAACTAGCTGTCATGATTCATGCAATTAGTGACCTAGGAACTCATCGAAACAGCTTCAACACAGTAAAGGCCATATATGAGAAGCCCACAACTAATACACTCAGTGAGGAATAAGTGAAAACTTTCTATTTAAGATCTGTAACTAGACAAGGCTGCCTGCTTTTGCCACTTTTATTCAACATAGCACCATCAGCCCTAGAAACGGTAATAGGCAACAAAAGAAATAAAAGTCATCCAGACCATAAAGGAACATTTAAATCTTTCTCTGTTCCAGATAACTTAATTTTAAATATAGAAATCATTAAAGATTAAACATAAAATATTAAAATTTGTAAGCAAATGCAGCTAAATCTTTTCAATAAACAGTGAGGAAAAACTAAAATTGCACATGCAAAAGAATGAAGTTAGACTCTGTAATTTATATTGTAAAGGAAAATTAACTCAAAATGTATCAAATACCTAAAACACAAATGTATGAAACATATCACACAAAAATCAGCCTCTTTCTACACATAGAGTAATCAGTACCATTGGAAAAGTGAATTAAGATGCAATGACATTTATAAAATAATTGAAAAAAATAAAATACTAAGAATAAAATAAATTTAATCAAGGAGATGAACTAATTGTAGACCAAAAACTAAACTAAAATTTAAAATTAATAAAATAAATTAAAGAAGATGCAGATATTTGAGGATATATTCTATGTACATGAATTAGTGGATTTAATATTGTTATAATGTCACTATCAACCAAGTGAGACACAAATTAAATTAAGTCCCTTTGAAAATCTCAATGATGTTTCAGGAATAGAACAACATATTCTAAAATGGTATGTGCAACAACAGACACTTAATAACCAAAATAATCCCTCCGTCATGCATCCTAGAATAATCAATGCAATCTTGAAGGGAAAAAAAAAAACGTTGGAGGTTTCCTACTTTCTGATTTAAAAACTATTACAAGGCTATATTAATAAAAGCTGTGGTGAGAGCACAGAGACTAACATACATACCAAAGGACAGGATAGAGACCAGAAGTAAACCCTCACAAATATGCTCAAATGGTTTTGGACATGTGTATCAAAAAGTCATTCAATGAGGAAATGTCAGTGTTTTCAATAAGCAGTGCTGGGAAAACTGAAAGCACACATGCAGAAGAATGAGGTTGGACTGTTTGGTTCATGCTGTATAGCAAAATTAACTCAAAATGGATCAAGCACCTCAAAACACCTAAAACTACAAAACATGGGAAATGCCTCATGACATTGAACTTGGCAATGATTTATTTCATGTCTCAAAAAAAAAAAAAAAAACACAGGAAAAAGAAGAAAACAGATAAATAAAACTACAAAAAATTGAAAATGTCTGTGCACCAAAAACACAATCAGTGGAATGAAAAAGCAACCAATAGAGTGTGAGAAAATATTTAAAAATTATATATCTAAGAAGGTATTTATATACAGAACATATGAAATGCTCCTGTGCTTTATTAACAAGAAACAACACACCAGGCATGGGCAAAGGGATTGAAAAAATCTATACAAACACCCAATAAGCATATGAGAAAATACTTGAGATCACTAATCATTAAAGAAGCAAAACTTAAAATTAAAATGAAGTACACACCCTTTTAGAATGGCTACTGTTCAAATAAGCAGACAGACATTAGCAAATGTCAGAGAGAAGGTGGAGAAATTTGAATCCTTGTATACTGCCAGTGGAAATGTGATATGGTATGGAAAAGGGTATGGCTTTCCTCAAAAAATTAAAATTACTATGTGATTCAGCATTTCTACTTCAGAGCTGATACCAAAAATATCTGAAAGCAGGTTCTCACAGAGATATTTAGAGGCCTATGTATGTGGCAGCATCATTCACAATAGCCAAAATGTGGAAGCAAAGTAAGTGTTCACCAATAAATGCATAAACAGAGTGTGGTATAACATGCAATAGAATATTATTCAGCCTCTAAAAGGATGAAAATTCTTCCTTTTTTTTTTTTTTTTGGTACCAAGGATTTAACTCAGGGGCACTCGACCACTGAGCCACATCCCCAGCCCTATTTTGTGTTTGATGTAGAGACACGGTCTCACTGAATTGCTTAGCACCTCACCATTGCTGAGGCTGGCTGTGAACTCGCGATTCTCCTGTCTCAGCCTCCCTAAGGGCTGGGATTACAGGCTTGCACCACCGTGCCTGGCTAAGGATGAAAATTATGACACATATCACAATGTATATGAACTGTGAGAGAATTGTTTTAAGTGAAATAAGGAGTAATAAAAATATTGTACTATTTCACTTATATGAGGTACATTTATATAGACAGAAAGTAGAGTGATATGGGGAAGGGAGGGGAAGTTGCACAATGGATATGAAGTATCTGCTTGGGATAATAAAAATATTCCTGCAAATGGATAATGCTGATTAATTATGCATTATTTTGAATATATTTAATGCCAATAAATTATATACCTAAAATGGTAAAAGAGAAAATTTTAGGTATGTTTTAACACAATAAATAATTATGTGAATAGATGATGGAGAGAAGGAAATGGAGGAGAGAGAAGGAATAGACAGGAGAAGGAGGATAGAGACGGCGACAGAGAGACATGAATTCTAGTAAGCCCACATATCATGTATCAGTTCTTTAGAAAGTTTATGGTAAATCTTATATTTAATAAATATGTAATATCTCTGACAGCATTCTAATAAACAAACTCAAATTGTTTCAGAGATTTTTGAGATAACTTTTTAAAATGAAATGGCACAGCAAGATAAAATGTGTTTAAATATATTTTTAAGACTGTATACAGCTTGTTACAGGACTCATATTTCATACTTTCTTCTATAATTCTACATAACTTAGTGCAGCAGATATAGCTACCATTATCTGGGTGTTTTGAATTTTACTTAAATCCAATTAGTTTACTAAAGTCTTCTAACTGAAACCATAAAGTATTTATTCTCTAACATAATTTTAAAAACTCAGATACAGTCAATGCAGGGGAACAGAGCTTCCTTGATGTTTAGATGCATTTCTTCTGTTTTTCTGCTCAGTGTTATTTGTGTGGTTTTCTGCTATGGATTGCCTTTCCTTAGAAGACTCTTTTTGTTTTCCCATAAATATTTCCACAGGAATGAAGAGAGTGATGTTAGGCTAATTATGCATATTAGCAAAGCCTCAGATAAATCTTGCTTGTCCTATTAGCCATCACTGGCAAGTGAAGGGTATTTGATTTTTAATTTTTTTAAAATTTCGTTTGGGTTGTGAACTGGGGAGGATTTGTCACTATGAAGTAAGAAGTGAATGAATGTTGGATAGAACACCAGTGTAATCAACATGTATGTACTATTATTTTGATTCATCAAATTTTGATGATATTTATCAATATATAATAAAATATTTGATATTTAGTTCATTTACATTAATCTTCTATTCCACTTTAATAAATATTTAATTTTGGTGTTACTTAGAATTTTCCTAATATTCTTAGTGAATACAAATCATTTAATGAAACAGTATTTTAGATATTTTAAATCTTTTTTTAAAAATCAATATTTTGGTCACCACTTCCAATGTAAACATGATAGAAATCTAAACCCTCTCTTATACTTTCTTTTCTGCTCCCTCCTCACAAATTCTGTCAGGTATGCCTTTAGAACTTTAAGCCTGCCCTCAACACATAATTAAGTCTTCCTATTTTCCTCTTTAGGTTGCTAGGGGTTTTTTATTTGTTTGTTTGTTTGTTTTAACAATCAAACTGTTTACTTCTTTATAGGTTAGGCTCCCGCTCTCATGGAGTTTCTGTTCTTTCATATCATTTTTGATAGAGGGAATCTATTCTATTGTCACTGTACTATCACAGATATTCCAGCAGCTATGAATGCCTGAAGGAAATTTTCTGGACTTGCCTACTCCAGCCCAATGAATGGTTTTATCCTTATCCTTTCTCCAGATGAGCTATATGATGAGTTACATTTTTAATTTTCCATGTAAACCTTTTATTGCATTTGACATTTTTTGTTGTTTCCTCATACTATAGCAAGTACATATGATTATATAGAGGATATAGAATGAGAAAGCAAAATGTGCTTTTTCATTATCTGCCACCCCTGGCCCTGCATCTCCAAATGCAGTACAGTCTTTGCTATTAGAGAATATCACTGTGTCACCCTGGACGCTTGATCTTTCACTGGAATTTTGTAATACTTGACATAATCATTTCTGCATCAGACTTTTTATTGGGAAAAAGTAATTGAAGATATGGCAATATAGGTTCATGTTCTAGGATAATAGTGACGGGAGGAACCAAAAAGCAGCTGCATTTGTAAAAATGGCAAGCAATGGCAACAGTCACTTCAACATATACAAAGGCACATCAACTTGGATTGCTTAACCCTTATACAATGGCTTCTGGGACTCTTTTGGCACATATTTTAACTGTTGCTGTGTGGTCACCCATGAAAGATTTTTTTTTTTTTAAACTTTTACTGAAGAACACAGATCCTTCCATGATTATTTTCTCATCTTTCTTCCAAATTAGAAACATATCTTAGTACAAGGAGAAAATATTTGTTTTTTCCACAAGAACTTCCTCACTCCTGATTAATTTGGGTCTGCCCAAGCTGTCTCTTTTTGACACTCGAGTTCATCAACTCCTGTACAATTCTAACTGCTGCGATGAGATGTCGCAGACAAAATGGAACAGAAACAGCTGAATTGGCAGGAAAGTGTTTCCACTTTGCAATGAACTTTCTATCATTGGGCCTATTTTCATCTGCAAACTCTGAACCTTACACTTTCAGTTGTTGTTCCCCATGTGAACTGCTGCAAAATGAGGTTTCCAAACAAGATCACATTTCTGCTTGCCCCATGCCACCATGGAATCAATCAAAATGAATAATGCTGCAGAGGCTGAGAGATAGCAAAGGAGTATTTGTAAATATGGTCTTATTCCAACAAACCACATAACCTAACAGAACGATTTGTGGATCCGACAGTAGATATTGCAATTGAATATCATTTTGCAGCCTCAGAATTGTTGCCACTGCTGTCAGCACACAGCAGGTGGTTGGAAGTTGGCAACTTTTATGAAAGCCATTTATATTACAGTGCATTTTGTATAAACAGTGACAATAAAAAGCTAAACCATTCCAGAAAAAGATGCAAATATTAGAAATGTCTTTTTTCCAATAAGATTTTAGGCAATTGTTCTTGAATTAAAATAAAAAATAACTTTAAGAAACATTGACATTTTCAATACCTTTTTTGGCTCAGAGTGCTACTGGTACAAACTATTCACCAGAGTTAGAATTTCCTATTAACTTTGGTTAGCCTGTGTATTGAGGCTGACTAAGCAACATATTAACTGATGTTCTTAACTGGTATATTTAGTAATCATACAGATAGTTTGCAAGGATGATATTTTTAAAAACTAGAATATGAGTTGTTCATAAAAGCATGCAGCTTTCATGTTCCTGCTTTCTAATAATTTTTCTTAAGTGAAAGCATGAGATTTCATTTGCCTCAACACAAAGAACATCCATAGCTACAAGGGCATACTGACTATTTATTTATCACCATCAAGAGTGTTAGATCACCTGTAATTTCAGCGGCTTGGGAGGGTGAGACAGGAGGATCACGAGTTCAAAGCCAGCCTCAGCAATGGTGAGGCACTAAGCAATTTATTGAGAACATACCTCTAAATAAAATACAAAATAGGGCTGGGGGTGTGGCTCAGTGGTTCAATGCTCCTGAGTTCAATCCTCAGTAACCTGCCCCCAAATAAATAAATAAATAAAAATAAAAAAGAGTGTTAGAACAAAACAACAGCAAAAAAAAAAAAACCAAAAGATTTAAATTGATATTTTCTGAAAAAAAAATTCAAAATTTGTAAAAGGATTTTGTTTGCATGAAATATTATATTCCATGAGACCCACAATATCTCTAGAAAGGACCATTCCAACATCATGTAGAGATGAGATGGAATCATAGCAAAAGCACTTACCAAGAGAAAGCTCATCTATACTGAAGCAAATGAAACAGAAAAATGCTGTAAAATGGGAACGGGGGTCATAGGATGCAACATGATTTTTCTGCTTGTAGAATAGACTAACCACCAAATTTATTTGTCAATTTTCATAATGTTCTACCATACTCAGAGAATGTAATTCCTCTAAAGCACAGGTTTGCTGAAGTTGAAGGCTCATTCAGAGTATGAGACATGGCAGAAATGTTCTTTCTGATGAATGCTGATATTACGAGGCTCCACTGGGACAACTCAGAAAGAGTAACTTGCTTCAGGATCATCCTGAAGAGTTCACTTCCAAGAACCTGCAGAATGTGGGAATTCTGAGAAGATATACATATCCATCAATCACCAGGAGGTGGAAATCGTATTCCACTGAATAAAATCTTTCTTTCTGGTCACAATAAGCCATCTCTCTCCCATGGCCTTCCCTTTTTAACTTACTTCTTAAATCCATTTTATCTGCAATAGTCCTATGATGTGGATAGGCCTTTATGATCATATCACAGAGTTTTTACTTTAGTATTACCCATACTCTGAGCCTTCTCTCCTTATTTCAACCTGGTAAATATTATTTTCCTTCATGACCTGAATTAAGCTCCACAGGCCTTATGATACCCTGGAATCATTTTTTTTTTTTAAAAAACTATTTATTGAACTTCAAGTAGGACTGGACACTGAGTGCTCAAACAGAAATAAGTCCATATGTTTTCAGTTATAACAAATTATAGCATGCCATCTCTCTCACTGAAAACAATTAAAAAACACCTAATAATTGTTAGAATTTGATAAATGTAACAGAGATCTGCTGAAGTATGGTTTTACATTTTCTGACTGTAGACTATCACTTCAAAGCTGGGAGGCTCATCATAGTCATAGAACCATGAATAAAATTAGATCTGATGAAGGAATCTGCTTCATAGGAAAACAGATGTCGGAGCAGGTCCATGATCATGGAACACACTGGCTGTATTGTGAACACCCAGAATCTGCCACCCTGATGGAGCTCCACCCTGAACTGCTCATGATACATCTGCTCAGAAGAAACAAGAAAGGTGAGGGGATTTCTATGGCAGAACACAATAGAAGCACTGAATCAATCACCAAAAGAACAACAATAATGACTACTCTTGCTTTGCTCACCATGTGTTTTACTAGAAATATTTTTCATAACATGAAACCTAGCAATTTAAAGTGTACAATCCAAATGCCTTTTGGTACAATCACAGAGCTAAGCATCCATCACTGCAATGAAAAATATGTTCATTAAAAAAAAGAAATTCCACACCCTTTAGTCCTTATCCCCCAATTTTCCCATTTCACCTGGTTCTAACCAACCATTAATAAGTGCTAAAATTTAGGCTTATGTTTTCTTGAAAGAGTTTCACAGTTTTATCTCATACAGTTAAGTCTTTGATCTACAGGTATACCTAAGAGATATTGTGGGTTTCATTTCACACCACTGCAACACAGGTAATACTACGTAAAAATGAGTTACACAAATTTTTGGTTTCCAAGTGCATATAAAAATTATGGTTACTCTATACTAGAGTTTATGGTCTATTGATATGCTTTAGTTCTGAGTCTGTCCTGTATGAACAGCCAACTATTAATACTTCTCAGAACTGGTGTTCTTGACATATACAGATACATACACACATACACAGAGTAAATCACTCAGAGTATGACTGTGTTTGTGGACTAAATTAATAAAAGGTGTAAGTAATCAGTATATGCTATTGGTGTAGCATAATAACCAATATAGGTTGGCATGGGTGGAGAAGTCTTTCTAAAAGAAATGAACACAGAGCTTAATGCATAAGAAATAAATAATGGGAGAAAAATCATTTTCAGACAAAATAGACATTATAAAAAACTATTTTGGAAGTGAGATTGACTATGCACATAAGTTTCTTAGGACATCAGAAGTGTTCAATACATGCTAGTAATGTAGTCAAAGTAAACCCTGTAAAGTGTTCTTCACAAGTTTAGTGTGAATAGATTGTTACAATTCAAGTTTGGGCACTCTGACTTAAACCAACCTCTCTTGGGCAGAGCCTAGGAATAGGAATTTTTAAGACACTATGTCTGTTTATCATGTATCTACTGAAGTTTAACAACTAAGCTGCTATGAAAAGCTTGAAAAATCATTATATAGGTGACACATGAAATTGTATTTTCTTGTTTCTTGCAAATAGAAAATCAATGATGATTGAGCTAAGGGTCTTAGGATCAGGAAAACCAAGGTAAATTGCTTAGTTTCTATGTTTCAGTTTCTTCATCAGATAGAACAGATTATATTTTATTATTTAAATTAGATAATATAACAATATCTACCTTGAGCAACAGAATGAAGATGGAAAGAGATATGACCTTGTGGGTAAGTGGATGTTAAACATAGTTTCATTTTATAAGTTTTGATAGTTTTAAATAAATATTAAACAATATTTAGGAACAATGTGAAATGACTATAATACTTTCTGAGGTGCTTTAAAAAGCCATACCCTCTTTCATACCAGCTTATTTTGTTCCTTATCTAGATACTAAGATCATAGTTGATTTAGAATTCAAACATCAAAAATAGTTCAAGTGAGTTAATGAATAGATTTGTTCCATCATTTCCCAGCAGAATTTAATGTTGGGAACTTGTGATATACTTTCATTTCTAATAATGTCATAGGGCCCTTTTAGGATATAAATCATTTTATTCAGCCAACTCCAGCTCTACCTCAAACATAGAGGGAAAAATTTGTAGATGAAATTCCAAAAATGAATAAAACGTATAGAAGAAAGTCTCAGGACAAAAATCAACATAACAGAGGCTCGGAAGGCTGAAGATGGAGGATCATGAGTTCAGAGTCAATCTCAGCAAATTAGCGAGGCCCTGTCTCAAAATACAAAATATGAAAAGGGCAGAGGATATGGTTCTGTTGCTAAGCACCCCTGAGTTCAATCCCCAGTGCCAAAAAGGAAAATCAACATGGAAGAATTAAATTTCTGGCTCCATCACTCTCTGTCAAAATGTTCTCCATTCTGGTCTGCACCCTAGTTAAGTGATCATGAAGCCACTGTTCTCCTGGCATTTCTGAAGGCCTTGTCTTTATGAGGCTCAAAGATCCGAGCAATGTTGTTCAAAAACAATGAACATTGACAGAACAAGTGTTGACTCAATTTAAAGATTAAACTCAGTAGAAATTCTAGTTATTTTGAGCACCTTTAATAAACTGATTAGCCACAAGTCATTAATCAATTAACTTGCTTATTGACTGAATTAAATATTTATTCTTATTAATAAAGAAAATGAGCCAATTTTCTTAAAAAATATGAGCAAAAGCCAAAGTATAGCAATATTATATGTTTTAATTTCCACAGAGAATGAACTAGACCAATGATCTGATTTGCGTCCACTTTGGATTATTAAATTGTACCCTATATATGTTGTGTTTCTTAAACCTCACAATTTAATTATCCAAAAACAAAGGATAGATAAAATACAACTCTAAGGTTAGCAAAATCCTAATAATTCTTTTTACCCATTAGCCTACAATCTTCCAACATTATCATCTGTCGTATCCAAAGCAACTGAGTATTCACCAGTTTACTGCTTGTTTTAGTTAATATGTCCTATTTTTTAAGATCATGTGTTTATCTTTCTCTTTTACAATGTATATGGATTCAGCTTCACATGTCTCAAGTCATATTGAATCTCAACCATGATTGAGTTAAGTAATAGTGGCTGGTTTTCTTTCATAGTTTTCCAGTGTATTATAAACAAATTAAAATGATTAGAGTGGTTATATTGAAGTTTGCAACTGGACCCTGGCACTAGAAATGTGTCTGAGTTTTTTATACCAGGTACATTCCAGGTTGGATGAAGTCACTACTTTATTTATTTATCTATCTATTTATTTATTTAATACAGGAATTGAACCAAGGCCTCTTTACCACTGAGCTACATCCATAGTCCTTTTTATATTTTGAGACAGGTTCTCACTAAGTTTCTGAGGGTCCTGTTAAGTTGCTGAGACTGGCCTCAAACTTGCTATCCCCCTGCCACATCCTCTTGAGTTTCTGGGATTACAGGTGTACGACACTAAAGTTGTCAGGCTTAAAGCATCTCTCTTACTTTCTTATAGTCTTCATCCTGGCTGAGAAAGTGGAAACCAAGATGCTAAGTTTGAAATCTTTGCATGACACTTTATGGGGTCAGAGGGGGAGAACTAGAAGAGGAAACAGATACAAGCTATTATCTCACAACCAGAATGGTTGTCAAATAATTGGAATCACTGAGAGGAGGGGAGTGAGAAAGAACATGAGATTGAAATTACAGAGGACAGAGACCTCCCTGCCTACGAGCCTTGCTTTTTTGCTAGACTGCAAAGGAAATGTAAAGAATATTCAAATGCAGGAGAGAGGTTCTCCCACTAGGGACACTATGACTATTTGGAAGTATGCTGCTGCAGAATTGCTAGATATTGCAAACACTTTTAAACAACTACCCTAGGAGAGTCTGAATGTCTGAAAAGGGAGACTCTGGGACATGGAAGGAAATGAAGCTGAGAAAATGAATATTACCACTCATCCAGTTTAAAGACAGTATGTATATAATGCCCAGCAAGCACATCCAAGGAAATCATGCTTTTATAGATTGGATCATCTTGAACGTGAGAGAAGAGTGAGCCCAATGAAGTGGATCTGCCAGTTCAGGTGTCCCCCTGGAAAAGTATTGAGACTTTTGTGCAGGACTAGGAAGACACCAAGCCAGGTGTTTCAAAGACCTGAGAAAGCTGTTTTTATGGCCAAAATGAGAAACAAACTGTTAAGAAACACCCCTTGAGAATGTGTGGGTTTTTTCTGTGTCTTCTCAGCCTGATTGTCTGACGAGGTATTTATGATATGGGCAAGGCAATTGCCAACCTGGGAAAAACTGAAGTGTCTGTAACATGGTGTGACTTTTCACAAAGCTTGACAGGAAAAAGAGACAATTAAGAAAGGGAGATAAAGATAATAAAAGGGAAGAAGTAAGAAAGAAATCAGATTTAGCATAATTTGCTTTGCAGCAATACCCCCAGTGACAAGATAGATAAGCAACCTAGTGCTATCTTGTTAGCCTTTTGGGAAGAATTTAAGCCAAAACAACAGCTTCAAATTTTCCTAGCCATGGCAGAAAGTGAGGAATATCCTTATTCAGGAATTGCTTGCTACTTGAAATGGACTTCTCTTCTTCATTAGGAGTGGGGCTAAGGTCACCCTAAAATGAGTGAGCTGTAGGAGGTGACCAGATGCCAAACCTGAAATTCTCTACTTTCTGGTACCCCAAGAGTAAGGAAAAGAATATTGTTCTAGTATATGTAGGTTCTGGATGTATATGGGTCTATGGCAACCCATAATGTGCTCCAGAACCCTGGGCAGTACTGATGGTTATGGAGGTAAGACCATCAGAATAAAACAAATGATGTTGCATGTAGGAATTGGAAGAGGGTTCTACCTCTGTCATAGTATGGTGGTTCTGGACCTCAGACTACATTCATTCACTACTGATAATGGAACTCTGGTTCCATTTTACTGATGATATGATACTATCTGGTGAAGATCCTGCTCTGTTACAGGATGCAGAACAACTATACACCCATCTTTACACAAAGGGAAGGGCTGTCAACCCCAAAAAGATAACAATGCCCTGGATTTTCTCTAAAGTTCCTAGGACAGATCCATTTTTAAAGATTCATTTAATTCAGGCACAGTATGAGATAAAGTGCAAACCTTACTCATACACACTTATATGTGTGTACTCATACCAGTATATGTGTACTCATACCGCATTAACAGTGACCAGGGCACCCATTTCATAGGACATGCTGTCCAGGATTGGGCCCCAAAACATAACATATCATAAAACTTTAATATGATATATAACTGTCAGGTAGTATGTTTGGTGGAGATAAAGAACAAATTTGTTTTTCATTTTTTATTGGTTTATAATGGTTATACATAACATTAGAATTTATCTTGGTATAATTATAAATTTGTAAAGTATAATTTGCTCCAACTAAGTCCCCAGTACTCATCCTTACCCTGCCCCTATCCTCTCTCATCTCCTCTACTCTCAATGATCTTTCTACTTATTTACAATTTTTTTAAATTAGTATCTTATGGATATCCATAATGGTGAGATTCACTGTAGTATATTTCTATATTCATATTTGTACATTGGAAAGTTAGGTCAGATTCATTCCACTGTTTTCCTCTTATTCTACTCCTCCCTCCCTCCCTCTCAATCCCTTTCTTCTACTCCCCTGATTTTTCTTTTATTTTGATGGAAGTCCCTCCCCCATTTCTTTTCTCTCCCCATCCTTAAATTTTACCCTAGCTTCAGAATATCAGAAAAAAATATTCAATCTTTGACTTTCTGAGCCTGGATTATTTCACTTAGCATTATAATCTCCAGTTCCATCTATTTACCAGTAAATGACATAATTTTATTATTTTTCATGGATAATACTCCATTGTGTATATATACCACTGGGTTAAATCTCAATGCTAAAAAAATGAGGAGTGGGATTACGTATGTAATTCAGTGATTAGTTGCCTAACTTGTGTGAAGCCTTGAGTTTAAGTACCAGTACTGAAAAAAAAAAAGAAGAAGAAAAGTTATTTTATTTACTTCTCATGTGGTGCTGAGGATCGAACCCAGTGTCTCAAACATGCAACGCAAGAGTTGACTGGACTGAAGTCCTCAAAGAAGCATGAATAGATTTAAATATCTATTTTTCTGGAATGCCTGTCCCTTATGAATACTTGGGCGATCTGGACCTTACTGTGAAGACCATTTGTGTTCCAACTGTGTGTACAGACACTATACTACCAGAATTGATATCTGGATAGAATGTTACTGTTTCTCACACTACACACATTAAATTTAGGTGAGGGACAATTCAGTGGAGGATCAAGTGGTTTGTTACCCCTGCAAGGGTCAGTTCTTTCTTGCCACAGTGTGAAGAACCTACAGCCTTCCTAACTTGAACCCATTGATCTTACTGGACTCTGTCTATGGTCATGGGTCATGCCCTGACTAGGCTAAAGAAATAGCTCAGGATGTTGCAATTTTTTCCCATAAGTTCTAGGAAACCCTCATGGACCGTGACCTCTTGGCCAAGATGTGTGATATGTTATACCATATCTATCCCCAGCTGCTGTCACATTATCTCTGATGAGATGATACCACCAGAATTCTGTTGTTGGCTGGTGCACATTCACCTTTAAAAGTCATTACTAAAAGTTTGTTTCCATCCATAGCTACAGGTTTGCTGTTTTCCTCTGGAATCTTTTAAACCTAAATTAATAACTTGTCTGATACTTTCTTTAGTATAGAAAAGGAGCTAACTTGTTAGTTTGTTCCTTGAGCTTTGGGGAAAAAAATGATTGCTTTTATTGCTTATATCACTATTTTCTGTATATTTTCCTCCATGCAGCTATATTTTTTGCTGTGGATTCTTGTTTACAAGCTACATAAATTTCTTCATGGCATCCTGGCTATACACTGCTAAACTCAAGGTACATCATGGAAGGAGCAAGTGTGAGACTCCAGGAGCTGGTTATGAGGTAGAAATGTATAAATTCCCTGCACTTTGGGAGGCTGAAACAGGAGAATCATGAGTTCAAAGCCAGCCTCACCAACAGTGAGGCACTAAGCAACTCAGCAAGACCCTGTCTCTACATAAAACACAAAATAGGGCTGGGGATATGGCTTAGTGGTTGAGTGCCCCTGAGTTCAATCCCCAGTACCAAAAGAAAAAAAAAAAAGAAAAAGAAAAGAAATGTATAAATTCAGTTTGAGATGACTGCAGCCATCTTGACTCTTTTTTATTTTTAAATTCTACTTAGGTATACATGATAGTAGAATGCATTTTGATTCATTGTACACAGATGGAGCACAAATTTTTCATTTCTCTGGTTGCATATATGATATGCATATACATCATATATGCAGTCATACATAAAGCTAGGGCTATGATGTCCATCTTATTCCACCATCTTTACTGTCCCCCTCCTGCCATCCCTTTAGAAGTCACTCAGAACTACAACAACAACAAAAATGAACTGGGTAGTTTGCCTGTTCTAGAGGCTCCATCATACAGCAGAGAGGGGCCAAAAGAACTTAGGACCTCAATTTAAACAGGGAAAGAAGAGTGAAGTCAACATTCAAGAGTTCAGATTTTCTGGGGATGCAAGGGGAACTGGATTCTATCATGATTTGGAGAGTTGATGAACTCAATATTCTCTGAATAATTGGGTGCTACTAAGTAAAACTACAATAACAAGCTAGATAATGTACTACTATTTCAGAAGACCCAAAATATAGCTGAAAGACATGAGAAAGAAAAAGAACTTCTAAAAAAATGATATGGGTAAATATCTCTAATCAGGGATCTACATGCAGAAGTCCAGATAAGACTCAGGAGAGGTAGAAGAGGAATCCAGAATTTCTAGCCAGGTTGATGAATAAAGATTATTCATTTTGTAAAGAACGAAAGAAGTGGTTGGTTTTTAAATATGTAGAAAACAAGGAAAAATTTCTAGGAAGATGAAGAAGTGGAGAAATGGCCCAATAAAATAAATAAAATAAATGTCTAGAAAATAACTTTAAAAGAACCGAGGTTGGAGAAGTCCCCTTCATGTGCAGTATATAAGTGCCAACCACAAATTGGATGTCTGAAACCATAGATATACCAAATCCATGCTCACTGTTATGTATATACATAGAAACATATGATAAATAATGCTGAGTTATAACAAAATGGAACTTTTATAACTACAGTCTAATAAAAGCTATGTGATGTGAACATGATATTTTTCTCCTTATCTCTAAAACTAACTTATACTATACTTACCTTTCTTCCTGTGCTGATATGAGATGATATAATTCCTATGTGATGGGATGAAATGAGGTAAATGGCATAGACATCGTGATATAGCATGAAGCTTCCATGCTATGTTTACGAGTTACTTAAACACAAGCACCAGGATTTTGTAACAGTTGATGTGATAATTCAGGCGAGTAAAATGTGACTAACTTCTAGATATTGTGTACAGTGTGTATCTGGTGAACAAAGGGATGAGTCATAACCTGGGAAAGGCATTATACTACTTAGAAGAGAGCCCAATTTAAAATTTATAAATGGCTTATTTTGAAAATAGTCCATTTAATATCATCAGATTATGTTTGACCAGGGGTAACTAAAACTGTAGAAAAGGAAACTGTAGGTAAAAGATGACTATTGCACATAAATTATCTGATAAATAATTCAAAATAACTAGTAGTAAAGATGCTCAATCAGCCGGGTGCAGTGGTACATGCCTGTAATCCCAGCTCTTTGGGAGGCTGAGACAGAAGAATCACAAGTTCAAAGCCAGCCTCAGCAATAGTGAGGTGCTAAGCAACTCAGTGAGACCCTGTCTCTACATAAAACACAAAATAGGGCTGGGGATGTGGCTCAGTGGTCGAGTACCCCTGAGGTTAATCCCCAGTACCAAAAAAAAAAAAAAAAGATGCTCAATCAACTCAGGAAAACAATGTATGAACAAAATGAGAATTTTAATAATGAGATATGAAAGGTAAGTAGAAAGAAATTTGGAAACTAAAGAACAACTAACAACTAATCTGAAAAATTCACTAAGGGTATTTAATAACAGACTCAATAAAGCAGAACAAAGAATCAGTGACTTTAAGGTCATATACAATTATGAAGATCAAAAAGAAAATTTGCAAAGACAAAATAAAACCTATGGGTCATAAGAGATACCATCAATGAGACCAATCTATGCATTATTAGAGTTTCAGAAAGAGAAGACATCAAGAAAAGGAAAACAAATTGTTTAAATAAATACTGGTTGTAAACTTTCTAAATCTGGGGGGAGAAAACAAATATTGAAATTCAAAAAGTTCAATGTGTCATGATATGTTGAATTCAAAGAAATATATACCAAAACAGATTGTATTCAACAGGTCAACTCTCAGAGGCAAAAAAGTAATTTTAAAAGGAGAAGAACATCACATACAAGGTAATATTTAAAAGAATATGAGTGGATTACTGACCGAGGTACTCAAAGTGTTGCCATCAATACAACAGTAACAAAAATGAGCTTCTAACCAATAATACAATAACCACCAAATCTGTCCTTCAAAAATTAAGAAGAGAAAAAGATACCCATAAATAAAAAAAACCTGAGGGAGTTCATTATCACTGGACCTGACTGCTCCTGCTTTAATTGTATAAAGAAAAGGAACTGAACCTCAGGCATTTTTTATATTTTCAAGCCTAAAACAAATCTAGTACTTACAATTATTTACTGTTATTAAAAAAAGAGAGAGACTTTCCAATCTATTAAAATCCAATTTTGACTAGAAGTATCAAAAGAAAAGGAATAAATTTAGAAAATTCATATTCTTTGATGAAAACTCTGCTGGATGCTTTACAAATGTTAGATAATTTAGTTTTTACAACAAACATGGTATATAGCAAAGTCATAGTTCTTAGAAACACTCAGAATATTTATGTTTACTGTGTAATTTAACCTAAATTTTATTTTTATATTATATATTTAAATAATACATTCATATTTTTCTGATGAAAAATTTCTGAGAAAATAATTTGAAATAATTGCCTTTTTTGATAATGATTGCTTTGCTCTTAATTTTTGCCTATTGTGTATTTATTCTTATCTTTCAGCAACACTTTGCAAGAAATTTTCTTAAAACTTTTATTAGAAATTTCTTTTATTTCTACCACTAAGCTGGTTTGGATTCTATCATATTTCTCCCATTCTTCTTATAAAATATCAATGCCTAACCTCTTTTAATGTACTGTCTTTCCCTTTAATCTATTCTCTAGCATTTTCTTACATTATCATTTTTAGAATACAAATTGATTACAAATGATTTTTAAAAAAACCTTTAAATGGTCCTCATGTTTTATTCTAAGAAATTTCCTTCTCTGGATTAGAATGTGAATTTTTTAAACAAATGGACTTTGAATTTTATTTGGAAAGATAATAGGGAAGGTTATATGCGGGATGTAGAAAGAGAAAAATTTGGTCCCAACTACTCAACACCTCACTAATCTAGATGATTTTGAAGAACTTGTTAAAATTCTAAGGCCTTAGCTTTCTCCTAGCATAAATAGAGACAATAATAGAAACTTTTTAATAAAATTTTTGTAATATGATGAATCACACTTGACCCCAATAGTGTATCTGTCATATAATAAATATTTAAATTACTAGGTATACATATTAACTGCATATTAGCTATTATATTTTGAATCCAGAATATCCCCAAAGGCCCATGTGCTGAAGGCTTGGTCACCAGCCTGTCATGCTCTTGGAAGGTGATAGAATTTTAATCATGTGGGGCCTAGTGAAAGGATGTCAGATAACAGCAGGTGAGATATATACCCTAACTTCTACTCTCTCTTTTCTTTGTTTCCTGACCACTGTGGTATCAACAGATTTCCTCTACCTTGTGTTCCCACTATGATGGACTGTGTCACCACAGGCCCAAAAGCAACTGGACCAGATAACCATGCACCAAAACCTCTGAACCCATGATCCAAATAAGCCTTTCCTCCTTGTAAATTGTTAATGTCAGACATTTTGCCACAGCAGCTAAAAGCCAAATCAGCTATTATGTTGTAATCCTAAGTAGTAGAACAGCGAATTATGATAGGTATTTGAAAATATAAATAAATAATGAAAGGAGATATAATAGACTCCAAAAGAAAAAGAACAAGATAAATAACATTATAAAAGCATATGATAGTAAAAACCTTAGTCTTGAAGATTAATATGCAGACAAATGTAGAATACTGTAGGAGTATAATGGTGGCATATAATTCACTATTAATTATGAAAGTTAAAAGACAACAGTAGAAAAACTATATAAATATATGTCAATGGATACATAGTATAATAAAGTGTAATTCTTCAGGGTATCTGAATTCCTAATCATACAACTGTTTTATCATTCTAGAAAAGTTCTATTTACTCTTTTCCAGTTCTTTTACGTGTCCCTTTCCTCTAGGAAATAAGTGAAAATGGCTCAACATTAGGAGGATAAGATATTAGTTCTTGGGTATCAACTTATTACTGACAATCCAAGAGTCTCATTTACAAAGTACATGATTTACCTAAGAATTTTTGTTTATTAAATGATTAAATTTTTTTTGTTTATTTACTAAGGCTAGGACCAACACATTCTTGATTGTATCCAGGAAAAAAAAAGTAATAAAAACAAAAATAACAATTTAACAATTGGAAATAACTCCTGGCATAGATAATAGAAATTCATCGCAGTAGGAGAGAGCCACATAAATCATCAGGATTGCATGCTGACTTCTATTAAGTCTCAAAAATATGATAATTATTAGGCACTTAAAAAATCATGCCATTCTCATTGCATGATTGTTTTTGGTCCTGTTTCAGGACTATTATCTCTCTGTTCTTTAGCAAGTAAATCAAACCTTTGAGATATGACTTTGTAATCATCCTCTCCTAGAACTGTTTTGTGCCTGTCCTGAAAATGGTACCTTTTAAAAGTGATGCCTCCCACCTACTGAGGATGAAATGCAGCTTAATGCTCTGACCTTTGAAAATGTGGGTGTAATAGTCAGATCGAAGGACAGAAATCAAACAGGAGATGGATGAAATAAACTCTTTTTTTTAATGATAAGTGTTGATCTTTTTCTGTAGCTTCACATTCCCAGAAAAGTTTTTCTTGATTTCCAAGGTCATTAAGCAGCACAACAGAAACAAAGTCAAACTAATGCTTTCCACCATTGTGGGTAGATTTTCCATGAGTGTGATAGTTCAGCTAAATGCCAAATATGTGACTTGGGGAGAGTCTCTTTTTCCTATCTAGGAAATACAATTATTGAGAGAGAGAAATTCTATTCCTCTTTCAATGGGATTTCTAGGATTACATTTTAGGAGGTGGTATATGGCAAGGGTCCCAGGAGTGAATTATAGCCTTTCAGACGCAAGGTCCTTATAAAGGAAGGAGTAAAAGGGCATGTAGTGAGCAAGAGCCTGATTAATAAGCATGCAGGGGTTAGTCTACCTCTCCCACTCCTCCCTCCACTTGATTTTATGGCTTGCGCATATTATTTTTGAAAAGCATTGTTGACTCCCTTGCATGGCCAGGAATGTGTGAAGGATGTTCCAGAGAGGCTGGGAATTATTCTTATAAAGGAGGAGACAATAAATGACTCCTTGCTGTACCCAGCTTTCCCCACCCCAGAGGACAATCCTTCATGGGGCAGTTCCTGACAGCCTGATTTAGAGTACATGACAGGGTTATGAAGATCAAGGTCACAAACATGTTGTAGAAGAGGCTGTGCTATGTACTGCAGAGGTCAAACTGAAAAAGTGATGCTAAGTGTTATGCCCAGGTCATGGAGTCCCCAAAGACCACCAGGGAGACTGAGGCACGTATGTAAAAGCAAAGAGCCTTTATTCGGGCTTAAGCTTGGTCTCTCAGACTTCACCGATGCAGCAGTTCAGTGCAGAGAGCCCAGAACAATGGCTGAGCAGGTTTTTATAGGGGGAGGGGACAGGTGGTGGTAGTGGACATGACGTATGCATCCCATCATTACACAAGCACCAATTACAATCGTACAGCACCTATGGTGACAATAGTGACCATTCAGAGTTTGAGGGGTGTTTGTAACATTTGGCAGGACCCAATCATGGCTTTTGGGAATTTTTTGAAAATGACCAGCTACAAGGTGAGTTTAAGTGACCCACGTGGGGTTTAGGCAGACTTAGACCTCAGGAATGCCAGGTATGTGATTTTAACCTCTTTGTCTGCTCTTATGGTGGTCCCAGAGTGGCTTCAGCCTTGAGCAATGTGTGTCTTTTCCCAGAACAAAAACTCAGGCCTACTAGTCTTTCTGGAGGGTCCAAAGCCAGTCATGGGGTTCATTTTAGCTTGGGTCTTTCACTAAGAGGGAAAGGGATTTGACATGGGCTCAGTTCAGTAACCAGATAGGTGTGTCAGACATAGAAAAGATTAAATCCAAAAGCTCTATATGAGATTGAGGACTTAACTATGAACTCTGATCTCTATGATTGCCTAAATAGGTAAAGTAGTGCTTGAATACAAGCTGTATTTTTATTAATTTAAATTTATCCTGTACTTACCTCCAAAATATCTCTTCACCTCTATAAAAGGCATTTTCTGAAAGACATTCCTGATTTCCCAGAGGCACTTAATTTAAAATGCAAATGCCCTAGCTTATCAAAACCTTTTTATGTGTTATCCTTCATCAGCTCAAAACAGAAAGAAACTATTTTTGTGGAAAAATCACCAAACTTGGAGTGAAAAACTGGATTCTATCCAGCAACAGCTATTTAATAATGAACAAGTTATTTCACTTCCCTTAATTTATATAAAATGGGATTATAATATCTTTCTCACAATAATATATAAACTTATACTATTATGTTTACCAGTACAAAACTGTGGTGCTCAAAATTTTAAGTAAATCTTTGAAATAACTACTATTATCAGTAATGAGTACTAGTTGGGTAAGAAAGAAAAGATGTAGTACTGTAGCCAAAAGGAAGAGCATATGGGATGGCTGAAAGGGACCAGAGATGTGCCAGAATTGATGGGAAAGGATGCATTGCAATTTCCAAAGTCATGTGTAATCTTCTACATAGTTCTTTCCAGTTTGACCTCGGACCACATCTGTCCTATGCAGTGACTCTGGAGAATTGTGATATGCTATCTTTTGATTAACAGGGTGCTCACGTCTTAAGCATTATGCCGAGTAACTTCCTATATGATAATCTAATAGTTTGACTTGAAAAAAATTTAGAATTTAATTTCTGTCTCTGTACTCACCTTCAAGATATCCATTATAAATTATGTTACATGTTATTTTGGATAGTTGGTGATAAATTAGGAGATTAGAGTAAAGCACAGTTGTTAAAGAGAAAATACTGAATGTTATTAATAAAATAATTTCATTCTCTGGTTCACTGCCCCATATATCCTCCAAACACTAATTAACAAAAGCCATAGATTTACCTTGCCTGGTGAAACAGTTCAATTTAAGTTCAGTCACAGTTATATTGAGTGGTTTAAGACTAGATGATTTTGTGACATGGACACTATCTTAATATTAGAGTGAGAAGAAATAAAATATAGCTAGTTTTCTGTCAAAATGGACTTATTTATAATAAATCCCTGAGAAACCTCATTTCAGTTTACCTGTTCTATTAATTATTAGGGGAAAAGTTTGTTTTTCTAAGTGATATTATTGAAATCATTCGCTTTCTAAGAAACACATCATGTATATCAAAATATATGAACTTAGAATATCCACAGGAAATAGTGATAGCAATCATTCAGTATACATATAAGATTGTCTAGTACTCAGCAGTCCGACTTTTCACTGGCAATACAGAAAATAAGGGTCTTTTCTTTCTACAGTTAGTGAAAGGTAAGGAAGAGAGTCATAAAGAAGTAATAGTGGGACAATTTTTAAAATAAAATATATATTAAAGAGAATAAAAGTGGGAGAGGAAATACATATACTGGGTTTTGAATTTGAAATATAAATAGAACATTGTTAAAAGGAAGACATGGAATGAGAGGAGTAAATAAACTTTCAAGAAATGTGAAAGTGGATCAGAGGACACACAGAGCATGCACAGCAAGTTCTATTAATTCTTATTCATAAATGAGTGGGTTGTTTATGGATTTTTTTATTGATAATTTTACTGATAGTTGTCAAGGTCTATGCAAGGATTTAAGAGAATGTTTGATTACATGATGTGCAAATACACTATCAAATGATTTGTCTTCATGAAACAACTCAGATTATGAAAATGCAAAAATGAATAAAAATTGAGAAGCTCCAATGATTGAATTTTATATACAATTGTTATAATCACAGGTCACAGGAAGAGGACCAGGAAATGTAGGTCCAGAAAGCTAAGGTCCAGTTACATATTAAAAAGTTGATAAATATACTGACAGTAGATCATTCTTAATGTTCACACTCCAGTTGGGATCACTGTGTGGCAAGAGAGAGAAGAGAAAAAAGTTGATAAGTCCTGTTTAGGTAAGTATGAAGTATGAAGCAAAGTCCAGTTTTGTGGTGAGCCTCACAAAACTTCAGGGAAGAAATTAATGGATGGGTTTGCCTTTAGGTCCCTTGTCTTTCTAAAGTTTTATTGTGTGCAGACATGGCTTAGGTCATGTATAGTCAGAGGGTACATCCATCCATTCAATCTGTGCCATAGACAGTTTTCAGTTTTTATGAAATTGATCATCTTAACTCTATTATGATTGTAGGAAAGATAGTTTCTATGGATATTATCCTAATTTCCATTTAAAATTTTAAAACTTTTATAATGATAGGGGTTCTGGTGTAGGCCAACTCAGAGAACACTTGGTAGTCAGCTATTTAGTTTTTGGAAATTTACGTATTGAGAACAAACACAATCATTTCTGGAAGCCATTATATCTATTTTAGGTGTGTGTATGGAGAAGACTTCAGAAAAGGAAGATTTTCTCATTTGTTCCTACTAAATCCCACCTTTTGACCTTCAGTATTTCAAAACCTTTTCTTACAATAATGCTGTTAAGTCTTCTTGATATGCCATGATTGAAGTATTTACAATTATGCTAAATAAAATCTCTTTGGGAATCTTGAAGCAAGTGAAAGTTTAACTTATTCTTTAGATGGGTTCTATAAGTGCTTGCAGATAGCATGAAGCTGTACTCTCATGTCTTTGTAACCAATGAAGGCTCAGAGTTGCACTTGCTCTAGATTTAGGTCAACTCAGCCTGGCTTGGTGTTGAAGGACATTTAACTGGCTTATAAGGGTCAAAAATTAATTGCTGATAGGAGATCAGACATCAGAGTTGACTGTGCAAAGGCCAAAAGGCATATAAAATGCCTTCTTCTAGATTCTCGGTTATATTAATTAAAAACTGATATATTTTATTAACCTTTGAGTGTAATCACACTTACAATTTGGAATTGTGTTGATAGATCTTTTTTCCAACACCCAAATACTGAGGAATTTTGTGTCAATCAAAAGGACCCATATCCTTGGTCATTCATAGTAGCAAATATCCTGCATGGAAAACTAAATAGAATCATCATCAATCAAAAATGATGATTCATTTTCAAAAATACTTACCTATAAATGAATTCACCCAACATATATTTTTAGAGTAAGCCTTTCCCAGGAAGGCTTACTCTAAAAATATATGTTGGATGTCTTGTTAAATAGAGTATCCCAGAAGGATACAATGGGATAAGATTAAGTAAAATTCAAAATAATTTTAGGAAACAGCATAATTTAACACAAAAGTTACACGACTTGCAAAACTAAAATTGTAGGTTATCTATGTTTACCAAGTTGTAAGAATTTGTAAACTGTATTCTACATAATGTCAGGAAGTAGTTTTAAAATTTAAAGGTTTTAGTGGCTACATCTTATATTGAGAGCAATTATAAGATTTTGATGACTAAACGAAGATACAGCATCAGCTTGAATGTATTGGAAAACAACCAGAAGCAGGTGTAAATGGGAGGGTGTTTACCTTGAAAGACAGAAACTACACTGATGAAGATTTATGCTGATCTGGTTTTTCTCCTGAAGGTGTTGTCTCTATAAATATCAATGTCTACAACTTCTGATTTTAGAAGTTAGAATATGAAGAGACCACAAATTCCAAATAAAGAAAAGGAGTAAAATAATAAATATAAGAACAGCAATCAAAATCATGAAAACTATACATATAGTAGGTTGAAATGCCAAAAAAAATGGCTTATTGAGTAAAGATTAATAAATTCACAATAAGATTGTTAAACAAATACAAGGTTGGAAAAAGTGAAAATGACAGAGACAGATGGAGGGTGGAACTATTTGCTACTAACAAGAATGAAAGAGGGAGCAATATTTTAGACCCAATGTACATATCAAGGATAAGGGGAGATAACAACTTAATGGAAATAAAGTCAACAATATACAAAAACATGAAACTTCATTATAAAGCACAATTTACACAAGCAATAAAATAGTAAAAATGAAATTAAATGCTATATCAATAAACTTAATTAGCACTAAATCTCCCACAAAGAAAACTTTAGATCCAAATGACTTCACTGGTTAGTTATGTCAAACATTGAGGGAAACAATAGTACTATTATTAACCACATTAATTGAAAAAAGAAATGGAAAAAGAAAAGTCAATCCAATTTGTTTTATTAAAAATAATACTGATAACAAAACCTGGCAAAAAAAAATGAATACAAGTGGGAAAATATTCAGCAAGCTCTAAGCAAACCAGTTCTATCTATATAGAGAAAGCACAAATACATAATGTCTTAGTGGAACTTATTCTAAGAATACAAAGTGAAGGCAAAGTCCAAAATCAAGTAAATTAATTCATCATATTAACAGACTAAAATCAACAGTTCATTTAATACACACATAAAATTTACCTGACTGATTCAACACATAGGTATAAAAAAAAGAAAAATATCTAATAAAAAGTAATGGAAGCAAATGTCCTCAGTAAAATTAAAGAGAGAAAAAGAAAATATGGTAAAATAAAAACTTATAGCTAAAATAACACAATGATGAAATAATGTTTTCTCTATGTGACTATGAACAAATTAATTCATAACTCCTTTTCAACTATGTTCTAAAGTTATAGATATTTCAATAAGGAAAGAAAAAGAAAGAAATAACACAATGAAAATGAAGAAATAAAACAATTCATATTTTAGCAGAACATATTTGTGTGAATAAAAGATTATAATAAATCTACAAAAATGTGAACTATGAGTAACACAGAAAAACAATAAGTCACATATTAATTTCTTTACATACTTTAGAAACAAATAGATATTAAAGTTAAAATTGCCATTTAAAATAACATCTAAACCCAGAATATATCAGAATAAATTTAATAAAAGCATGTAAAAGGTCAACATTGAAAACTACAACAAATTATGGAGCATTATTAAGAAAACCTAAGTAAATTGAGACAGGTATACTTTTTTTTCTCAGCAGCACATGAATCCTTCTCCAAAATAGATCGTATGTTATATCACAAAGCAAGACTTAGCAAATACCAAAAAAACAGAGATACTACCCTGCATCCTATCTGACCATAATGGAATAAAATTATAAATCAATAACAGATGAGAAATAGAAACTACTCCAACACCTGGAAACTAAATAATATGCTTTTGAATGATGCATGGATAACAGAAGACATCAGGGAAGAGATAAAAATAATTCTTAGAGATAAATGAAAACTCCAATACAACATATCAAAATTTCTGGGACACCATGAAAACAGTGCTAAGAGAAAACTTCATTCCATTAAGCTCATTCATTAAAGGAAGAAAAAGTCAACAAATAAATGACTTGACTCTACATCTCAAAGCCCTAGAAAAAGAGGAACAAACCAACACTGAAAGAAGTAGAAGACAGGAAATAATTAAAATCAGGGCTGAAATAATGAAATTGAAATAAAAGAAACAATTCAAAAAATTGACAAAACAAAAAGCTGGTTCTTTGAAAAAGTAAACAAAATTGACAAATCCTTAGCCACCCTAATGAAAAGGAAGAGGGAGAAAACCCAAATTACTAAAATTTGTGATGAAAAAATGAAATATCACCACAGACACTACTGAAGTACAGAGGATGATTAGAAACTATTTTGAAAATCTATACTTGAATAAAATAGAAAACCTGGAAGACACTGACAAATTTCTAGAGGCATTGGACCTACCCAAACTGAACCAAGATGTCAGACACAACTTAAATAGATCAATTTCAAGCAAGGAAATAGAAGATGCCATCAAAAGCCTACCAACCAAGAAAAGCCCAGGACCAGATGGATTCTCAGCTGAGTTCTATAAGACCTACAAAGAAGAATTAATACCAATACTCCTCAAATTGTTTCATAAAATAGAAAAGGAGAAAACTCTTCCAAACTCATTCTATGAGGTGAGTATCACTCTGATACCAAAACCAGACAGAGACACATCAAAGAAAGAAAATTTCAGACCAATATCCCTGAGGAATATAGATTCCAAAAAATTCTCAATAAAATTTTGGCAAATCACATACAAAAACATATTAAAAAGATAGTGTGCCATGATCAAGTGGAGTTCATTCCAAGGTTTCAAGGTTGGTTCAATATATGGAAATTAATTAATGTAATCCATCACATCAAAACTCATAGATAAGAATCATGATTTTATCAATTGATGCAGAGAAAGCATTTGACAAAATACAGTGCCCTTTCATATTAAAAACACTATAAAAACTAGGGATATTACAAACATATCTCAACTTTGTAAAAGCTATCTATGCTAAACCCAAAGCTAACATCATCCTAAATGGAGAAGAATTGGAAGCATTCCCCCTAAAAATGGGAACAAAATGGATGCCCTCTTTCACCACTGCTATTCATAGTAGTCCTTGAAACATTCACCAGAGCAATTAGACAGATGAAAAAAAATTAAAGGGATATGAATAGAAAAAGAAGAACTCAAACTATCATTATTTGCTGACGACATGATTCTATACTTAGAGGATCCAAAAAGTTCTACCAGAAAATTTCTAGAATTAATAAATGTATTCAGCAAAGTAGCAGGATATAAAATCAACACCTATAAATCAATTTCATTTCTATACATCAGTGACAAACCCTCTGAAAGATAAATTAGGAAACTACCCCATTCACAATAGCCTCAAAAAAATTAAATACTTGGGAAACAATTTAAGAAAAGAGCTGAAAGAACTCTACAATGAAAACTATAGGACACTAATGAAAGAAATTGAACAAGACCTTAGAAGATGGAAAAATTTCTCATGCTCTTGGATAGGCAGAATAAATATTGTCAAAATGGCTATGCTAAGCTGGGCGTGGTGGCGCAAGCCTGTAATCCCAGCACTTAGGGAGGCTGAGACAGGAGAATCACGAGTTCAAAGCTGGCCTCAGCAATGGCGGGGCACTAAGCAACTCAGTGAGACCCTGTCTCTACATAAAATACAAAATAGGGCTGGGGATGTGGCTCAGTGGTCAAGTGCCCCTGAGTTTAATCTCCAGTACCAAAAAAAAAAAAAAAAAAAAATGGCCATGCTATCCAGAGTGTTATACAGATTCAATGCATTTCCAATTAAAATCCCAATGTCATTCCTTATAGAAATAGAAAAGGTGATCATGAAATTCCTTCGGAAGAATAAGAGAACCACAATTGCCAAAGCAATCCTTAGCAAGAAGAGTGAAGCAGGAAGCATCACAATACCAGACCTTAAACTATATTACAAAGCTATAGTAACAAAACTGGCATGGTACTGGCACCAAAATAGACATGTAGACAAGTGGTACAGAATAGAAGACACAGAGATGAACCCACTTAAATACAGTTATCTTATACTAGACAAAGGAGCACGTACACTGGAGAAAAGATAGCCTGTTCAAGAAATGGTGCTGGGAAAACTGGAAATCCATATGCAGCAAAGTGAAACTAAACCCCTATCTCTCACCATGCACAAAACTCAACTCAAAGTGGACCAACGGCCTAGGAATTAGACCAGAAACTCTACACCTGATAGAATAAAAAGTAGGGCCAAATCTTCATCATATCAGAGTAATCCCCAACTATGTTAACAAGACTCCTAAAGCACAAGAAATAAAATCAAGAATTAATAAATGGGATGGACTCAAACTAAAAAGCTTCTTCTCAGCAAAAGAAACAATCAACGAGGTAAACAGAGAACCTACATTTTGGGAGCACTAATAGAACACTGATCTCAAGGATATATAAAGAAATCAAAATACTTAACACCAAAAAATAAACAACCCAATCAATAAATACTCTAAGGAGCTGAACAAACACTTCTCAGAAGAAGATATATAATCAATCAACAGACATGTATACCTAAGTAGAACAAATACATTTTAAAAAAAGAAGGCCACATAAAAAGATTGATAATAAGAAGTGTTTGGGGGATGTGGATCAAGGAGAACTGATATACATTTCTAGTTTGGAATTCTTACAACCAGTTTGGCAAACTCTTTGACAGTTACTTTTAAAGTTATATACACTCCTATAGTATGACACAGCCTATATCTCCATGATAAATGAAACTATAAATGTCCAAATAGACTTTTATAAGAATATTTGCTGGTGCTTTATTTATATTTGCCCCAAAGCAAGAACCTGCCAAATGTTAATAAGTGTGTACATAAACATATTTTGTTATAGTCATACAATAGGAAACACCAAGCAATACACACCACCTTGTAATGCAGACTACACAGACTAAAACCAAAAATTTAATGTTGATCCTGCTTATGTGAAATCTTTTAATAGCAGAACTAATTTGTAGAGGCCAAAAGCAAAACAGTGGTTGCATGGATTAGAGAAGATAGAATAGAAAGGGGTATATGGAATGTTCTGGTATGTTGGCAGTGATCTATGTCTAGGATTGGTGGTGACTAAAGAGAGCAAGCACAGACCTAAATGTGCCAATCTGTGTGATTGTTCCAGAAAAACTAAACAAATGTTTTGACCTATTTGAGGTCAATTCAGAACTACTGGGATATGTTGACACACAATTATCAGAAGAATTTAAAATAAAATTATTGAAAATAATAAACATTTTTGCTAGCTTAAAACAATACAAAATCAATAGACACAAAATCAATACAAAAAGTGAGGAATAATATCAGGCATGGTGGCAAATGGCTATAATCTCAGTGACTTGGGAGACTGATGCAGGAAGGATCACAAGTTCTAGGTCAGTCTCTACAGTGAGATTGTCTCAAAATTACAATGAAAAGGGCGAAGGATGTGGTAGAATATCCCTGGGTTAAAAATTTTCAGTACTACTGAAAAATAAAAATTAGGAAAGATACTACAAAGCAATAGTCATTTAAAATTATGACAATAATTAAAAATGCATTTTATAGCAACTTCATCTAAAGGGTACATAAATAAACAATTATACTTTAAGAAGATAAGTTAAATCTTCCAGAAAAATAAGTTAATTCTTTCTCATGCAAGATAACCTTTAATAATAAAGAAGTAATCAATTTTTCTAAATTTTCCTATTAAACACAATGAAATGACAATCAAAATTCTAATATGGAATATGTGCTATTTATAAAAGATTAATCTTGAAATTATGAGACAATGGAAAGACAACTACATGAGCAATTTGTAAAAAAATAAAAAACACATCTGAATGGACTCTCATTCCACAACACAGGCAATTTTATACTAAGTTCATTCATAAGACAGGATGGCCTTGATGTGTGGAAGGTAATAGAAAACCCAAAAGTTATCTCCTATTCGTAGAACTCTGTATGTGTCAGAAATCATGTATAAATCACGGGAAAGCAAAAGGAAGGGCTATTCAATCACCTTGATGATCTATTTGACTATTCACAGGGAACATTTTAAATTGATCTCCCTTTCTACCCTGCACAAAAATAGAACCCAATTTGATAAAAGAACTAAATATGAGAATATTAATTAAAGATGTTTAGAAGAAAATGTTAAAAGCATATCTTTATGAGCTGAGGGCTAAGGAAGATGGCTTTAGATTCAATGGGAACCCCATGTCTATGAATTCAAGTTGAAAGAACTTTGAACGACAACTCCTTCCCTTTCTAGAAGCTGTTTTTAAGTAGAATGACAACTCACTATGTAGAAAGTGGAGACTTCTGAATACTCTCTGATCTTGGTAGAAATTTAGATGAAAGAAAAATAGGATCTCAGAAATGATAAGGATGCATAAGACTTGTAATTTCAATGATAGGGTGAAGGGTGACACGGTGTAACAGTAAATAATGTATTTGTGCTCACAGATTCCATCATTTCATTTAGTAGTCTCTCCATGTAATTATGGTGGTGTCTCCTTCCATAATTATAACACATCCAAAGCATAATGTTATGAATTTTTCATTCTCTTCTTAGGATTTTGTGGATTCATATTTTGCATTCATTATAGAAATATTTCAAATATTATATTGAAAAATACTTCTATTTTTCTCTATTTTCTTTTTATTCCAAGTTGATGTATATTAGATTTTCTGTGTTCTCCATTTGTTCTTTCTTATATCTTCTTTTTAATATATTTCCTTTCCTGGATTTATTATGAATGCCTTTTCTGATTTACATTAGGGTTAATAACTGTCCTTCAAAGTAAAATTATTTGCTAACAAATTCTCCTTTGAGTTTTTAATTTTGGTTATTTTACTTTTTGTTTCTATTTTGATTTTAATTTTGTATTATAATAGGGATCCTGGTTTTCTGATAAAATGACTAATAGGGATCCTGGTTTTCTGATAAGATGACTAAGGTTGATATGTTGGGAAATTTTCCAATATTGCCACTACCTCCTGCATACATACCACATATCCCCCAGGACTGATAATTTGATAGATTTTTATGTCTGTGATTGAATTGTATTATACTGTGATAGTGAATTTAAGAAAGATAACCAAATGTGCCTGACTTAATAATATAAATCTATATGTGGATCTAGAGATATAGGACTTAGGAGATATGTCAAGCATGAGAGTCAATGTAGGGAAATTTTTCTCCTGGCAATGAAGTTGGAGGGCTGTATGTGAAAAGAACCTTATAAAGCCATGTATCTATCATGTGTATCAAAAAAGAACACATAATGTCTGTCCAACAACTAACAAACAAAAATGAACCTTAGTACAACAGCAGCAAATAAAATATAGCAAGAATGTGAATTAATCACAATACTGAGGTAAGAATGCAGCCTCCTTCATTTTGGCTCAGTAGGACCTGAGCCAAGAGACCAGTATGGACATGCTTTGACTTCTAAACCACAGATGCAAATGACATGAAATGAGTATAGTTTTAAGATACTTACTTTGTCATCATTTATTCTGGAAGCAGTAGAAAACCAGTACTATCACTAGACTTGGATTTATCCACTTGAAGACAGAAAGCAAAGTTTGCTTGTTTGTTACCGTGTGTCTTGTATCATTCTAATATCTCTGTAGTTAGAAACAAACCTAAAAAAAAAAAGAACAACTCTAAAATCATTCTTAACAAAAAATCAGATCAGTCATAAAAAATGATAATCACCAAGCCCTTAACAAATATTAGCAGCAGTAATTGATTTCAGAATAGAGAAACCATCTCAACTTCTGACCTAAAATTATCTAGAATCTAGATTTCATTGCAAAACTAAACTATCAAATATGAAGGAAAAAAGACAAAAATGGACTATAATAGCAAATTCAGTTAGATCAATTCTATTCAGAAATACAAAATTCTGGCACTTTTTTTTTCTCTCAAATTGCCTGGTGCAAAGGGGTAAAACCTAAAAGAAGAAGTTAAAAAATTCTGAAATAAAATTTGTAAACCAGGAATATAGCAATTGGTATTCCCTGTATGCCATGTGTATAAGATTCTTTCAGCTACTAGTGAACACTAAGAGAAATAGTCTTAAGGACTTTCCATAAAAATGTTTCTGAGTTAAAAGGGAGATGGGTGCAAAGATAACATAACTGAAATGATGTAAATATGAAGGCATGGTGAAAACACCCACCTTGGATGCATGTTTAATATATTTTGGGTGTGATACACAAGTGTATTTTAAGGAGCCATAGTGTAGTTTATGATAAGAAAAATTATTTTCTTCAAAACTTCCTATGTTCTAATCCTTGGGGCTTATGTATATGTTATGATATGTGGCAAAGAGAATTAATGTTCCAGATGGAATTGAAGCTGCTAATTAGTTGATGCTAACATACAGAAAATCTTGGATCATCCCAGTGAGATCAATATCCTTAAATTGAAAGAGGGAGAATAAAGAAGAGGGCCTAAAGATGCAATATGGGAAGGAACTGACGTGCCTTTGACAGTTTTCAAGATGAATATGTCAAAATACACTCCACTGTCATGTATAACTAAAAAGAACACATAAAAATTAAATAAAATTTAAAAATATCATAGAAGAAAAAAGGGAAAAAAAGGAATGTGAACAAAGATTTAAGTAAAACACTGTTCATCTTAAAAAAAAGATGGAAAGGGAGTAATGAGTCAAAGAATATGCTGAACAAAAATTGAAGCATTGTTTTTCTCTCAGAGACTATAAAAAATAAATGTGTCACTGCTAATGCCTTCATTCTCTCCCCACATCCTTGGTAACTTTGAAAAACATCAGGCTGGTAGACAGAAGAGAGGTTTCTCAAAAAGTCCAAAACATCTTGAGTCTCTCAGGGAAAGCCCTATTCATAGAGCATTCTGAATTTTTGAACTGATGCAGTGCTCCATGGGAAGTGTCCTCCTAGAGTGTTTGTGAGAAACAATCAGAGGCATTCATTCACATCAGTTTCCTGAGGCTGTGCACCATTTGGGGAAAATAAAAGCCTGGTCAGCAACTTAAAAGAAGTATCTGAAGAGTGACATATCCATAGGGGGTTTTGAAAAACTGACATGTTTTGAAGCTTATAGAAGGTTATGAGTATTTGCAGGACTTTATCCATTCTCGGGAGAGAATGAATAGAGCCCAATTTAGCACGTCTGACTGATTTTTTTTGTCTGACATGGAGGACCTGTACAAGCAGGAAGTGAAGGCTAAGGCAGCACTGTGAACTACCTGAGTGTAAAAGATGTGTCCTAACAGGGATGCAGTGTCTGTCATAAAGGGTAGAACTTACTGGTTCAATGTATGTAAGGAAATATGTCAGTAGTCTAGCTGATTACTAAGCTGACCAAGCATAACCCTCCGTGGCAGCCACTACAGGAAACAGAGAGCATAAAATTAGCCCAGAGAAGTCTCCAAACAAGGAAACAGCAAGAACACAATAAAAAAAATTATAATAACAACAAACTCGGGCTGGAAACTGATTCTAAATTTGTCATACAGTGTCCAAGTCAAAACCACACATTTGTGAGAAAGAAAAAAAAAAAAAGAACAAAAAGACAGTCAATACAAGCCACCCTATGGTCAAAGAAGATATTAGGCTTCTTTAACAAAAGGTAAAATCCATTTTTATTCATATGCTCAGATGACTGAAGAAAATTCTGTCTAAAGAATAGAATTCTGAAAATAATATTTCAGCAAATACAGAATAGTAATAGACATATTACTGAAAATAACTTCTGTAATTAAAAAGTAAAACACTGAAATGGAAAAAAAAATAATTATAGGGCTTAGCAGCCTGTTTGAGAAGGCAAAAGAAAGAATCAGCAAACCAGAATATACTGTTAGGTCTTGCATCAAACCCAAACTCCCCACGCACCAGATGAGAGGTCACCAACTGGGTGAAGACTGTCAGATTGACTTCACTCATATGCCCAGGCACAAAAAGCTTTGCTACCTACTCACTATGGTTGATACTTTTTCAGGTTGGATAGAAGCCTTCCCTACCTCCAGGGAAACTGCTGACACTGTCACCTCCATCCTTGTTGAGCAGATCATTCCCAGATTTGGACTTCCCGTCTCTATCCAGTCAGACAACGGTCCGGCCTTCACTTCTCAGGTTGTTCAACTAGTCTCCAGGGACCTCAACATCACTTGGAAACTCCACATCCCCTACTGACCCCAATCCTCTCGTGATGTCGAGAGGGCCCATGGCATCCTCAAGGATCACCTCACTAAACTTGCTATTGAACTCAGGCTCTCCTGGACCAATCTCCTACCATTGGCCCTCACTCAAATTAGGGCAACCCCTAGAGCCCCCTCTGGTCTTAGCCCTTTTGAGTTGCTCTATGGACATCCTTTCCTAATCAACCAAAATTTCCCAACCAACCCCCCTCCCCTTGTGTCCTACCTGCCATATCTCACCCTCTTATACAAGCTTTTAAGGGACCATGCAGACCACTGCCTTCCTGCGCCATCTACAGCCTCAGACCCAGCACATCTGCAGAACAACTCAGATCTTCTTCAACCAGGTGACACAGTCTTACTTTGAGAGCTGTATCCTCAATCATTGGAGCCCGGCTGGACAGGACCGCATACAGTCATACTTACCACGCCAACAGCGGCCAAGCTTCTAGGCCACACCCTATGGTACCATGTCTCCCTCCTCAAAAAGGCACCTACCCCCAATGCCCAGCCTTGGACTTCCACCATGCTGGGGTCCACCAAGCTTAAAGTATCTCGACAACCTTCCCTACTAACCAATAATCTCTCCCAAGCCTCTGTTCCTACTCCCAGGTGGTGCCTCTACATTCAAGCGGCATGACTGACAACGAGCATCTCCACCCCTGTGTCTGCCTCCCTGCCTGACCAACCTGAGCCACCTCCCCCTCTCAACGCCCCCAATCCCACACGAAGCAGCCAGACTGAATCTACTGCCCTATATCATCAAAAGGCCAGAATGTTAGGTCAGAGGCAGACACAGAAAACAGTCTCCCGTTGGCCGCCTGCCACCACCAAGCCAAACCCGCCCCTCACCACCGCCTGCCATCCCTCAGCCCCTGACTCTCGCCCGCGGCGCTGCGAGTACCCTGCCAGAAGGTTCGCTTGGGAAACACTTCCCAAATGTTCGTCTCTCTCTCCCCTTCCCCCACCTTCACCTACTGCCCTGGCCAGCCCACCCACCATTGCACGCGCCGAACGCAGCGCGCATGCACTGAACATGCCAACATGGCAGCACCCAGTAGTCTGTACAGAAAATTAGCGAACCTCCGATCTGAGAATCAGCATGGCTCTCGGCTCATCCCGGAAGGACTCTGACCTCACCAGCTGCACCTAACCAATCTCAGAGGACACTGGACTCTAGATCAACACCTCTTCCTGGCCTCAAGCCTGCCTTTTCCAGATGGGGGAAGGCCTTTAAAATCCTGTGTAGCACGAGGTACGGTGCCATTTCTCCGACCTATTCAAGCCAGGTGACTGGGCGGGGAAACTGGCCCAGGAGTGTACTTCTCAGAATAAAGCCTGCTTTAGTCCTGTTTTACTTCCATCTGGTCGTTCAGCTTACATATACATCAATTGAAATTCTCCAGTATGTGAAATAAATAGGAAAAGAATGAAGGAAAATACCCAGAGCCTCACAGATCCCTGAGACACCATCACAGGTACCTAATGAATGTCTCTAGAGACAAGAAAGAGAAAGAAATGGGAAGAACATTCCCAAATTTTTTTCAAACTATTAAGAAGGAAATACTTTACACTGAACCAAAAAGTGCAATGCAATCACTATCAAAAACATAGGTGGCTTTTGCTTAATTTGTTTTTCAGAAATGGACAAACTTATCCTAAAATTTGTATACAAATGAAAAAGCTCCAAAAGAGCTAAAACTAAAATTAACTAAAAATAGAATACAAGCCTCAGTGTGAAAGCATAAACTCTTAGAAGAAAGCATATAGTATATCTTTGTGACCTTGGGTTGGTTGTTATGTTTTGTTTCATCTTTGTTTTTTTTTTTTTTTTTACATATGATATCAAAATTCAAAGCAAGGGAAAAAAAACAAGAAATTTGATTACATAAAATTATACTTTGCAGGCTGCAAAGGAAACCATCAAGAAAATGAAAAGACAATTTCTAGAATGAAAAAAAATACTTGCAAATCATATGACTAATAAGGGACTAAGAGCCATAATATATAAAGGATTCTTACAACTCAATAATTCAAAGGAAAATAGTCGATTTTTAAAGGCCAAAAGTTTTAAAATAAGTGCATGAAAACATATTCAACCTCTCCAATCATTAAGGAAATGTAAATGAAAACCATCATGAGACACACATTTACATTCACTAAAATGGCTATGATCAAGAAGTCAGAAAATAAATATTGGTGAGGAGGAAAAATGGAATATATTGGTGGTGGAATAGTAAAATAGTATAGTTATTTATAAAAACAGTTTGACAATTCTACAAAATAGTAAACAGAGTTATCCTTAGACTGGTAATTTTACTCTTAGGTATGTACTCCAGGGAACTGAAAACACATATTCTCTTTAAAATAGGCATGAATGTTCATAGCAGCACTATTCTGAATAAACCAAAGCTATGAACAACTCAAATCCCCATCAGTGACTGAAGAAGTAAACTAAAACATAATTCATACATAAAATGTATTAATATTTGGCAAGAAGAAGATATGGAATTTATACTGTGACATAGATAAAACTTGAAAGATTATGTCAAGGGAAAATATTATGTAAAAGAGACCAGTCACACAATACTACATATTGTATAATTCTAATTTTTATGAAATGGACAGAATAAGAAAATTATATAGGATTAGAAAGATCAATGACCATCTAGGGCAGGAGGAGCCAGCAAAGTATTCACTAATATTCTTTAGTTATCTTCTCAGAGATAGTATAAGACACCCAGAGATTGAGAGCTTATTCCACAAGACTATACCCTGTCTACAGTTAGATACTAGTTGTGAGACTTGGGTGTTTTAACTGTGCTTTCTCATAACTGCCTATAAATCAAATTCCTTTGTGAATTGGATTATTGGGTAATGTGACTCACAGAATTCAAGAATTCAGGAAAACACTCATATTTAAATGTTTTTATAAAGAGATTGCAAAGAAAAAAGACAGATAACCATCTGGAAGACTATTGCTATTGCAAAGGAAATTGTATGAGAAAATGGCATGGGACCTCTATTTCTTCTCTGGGTCCTGGGCACACAAATCTAAAAACCTTCACATTCCCCACTATCTGGAATTTCCTCTGAATGCAGTTCTTTGGGTTTTTTATGGAAGCTTCATTGTATAGGTGTTATTGATTTAATCATTGACCATCATGATAGATACAACCTTCAGCCCCTCTCCTCTTACCTGAGCTTAGGAGTGGGGGTGAAAGTTCTAACTCCTAATCATGCCTTGGTCTTTCCTGTGACATGACCCCTCCTGAAGCAACCCAGGTGCCATGAAAACCCAGTTAACTCATTTGGATCCTAAAATGTTTCTACTCTCTTAGGAAATTCAAAATATTTTAGAAGCTGAAAATAAGGAAACTGAAAAGACCAAATATATTTTTACAATATCACAGGGATATGAATAGGGATGTGAATCACTAGTGTGCTTATCTGACATGCACAAGGCCTTGAGTTTGCTCTTCAGTACCAGAAAGAAAAAAAAGAAAGTAAGGTCCTAATCCGACATGATGAAAATTTGGGCCTATTTTTTCTTCTATTAGGCATTGGGTCTCTGGTCCTTGATTCCCAGGTCCTTGATCCACTTTGAGTTGAGTTTTGTGCATGGTGAGAGATAGGGTTTAGTTTCATTTTGCTGCATATGGATTTCCAGTTTTCCCAGCACCATTTCTTGAACAGGCTATCTTTTCTCCAGTGTACATGATTGGCTCCTTTACCTAGTATAAGGTAACTGTATTTAAGTGGGTTTGTCTCTGTGTCTTCTATTGTATACCATTGGTCTACATGTCTATTTTGGTGCTAGTACCATGCCGTTTTTGTTACTATAGCTTTGTAGTATAATTTAAAGTCTGGTATTGTGATGCCTCCTGCTTCACTCTTCTTGATAAGGATTGCTTTGGCTATTCTGGTTCTCTTTTTCTTCCAAAGGAATTTCATGATTGCCTTTTCTATTTCTATAAAGAATGATGTTGGCATTTTAATTGTAATTGCATTGAATCTATGTAGCACTTTGTGTAGTATGGCCATTTTGACAATATTGATTCTGCAATTATTCATGTGGTAGAATTTTTTTAATGACAAGAATAAAATATTAAATTTCTAAAAGTATTTTTACCTCTATTTGTAGTTTTATAGAAATTGATAAAAGAGTTTCAACATAAAATTTTCTGTAGCCCTTAATATAATCTGTCAACTGTTCTGGATGCAAAAAATTACACATACAGATATTTTATCAATTGTCATGTGATCTAATCTTTGGAATAGAAAAACTTCAATTAAATAATAGTTGAATAATTGAAAAGAAAATTGTTTGTATGCAGAATATTACACATATTGACTCTTCAAACACACACAGAGACACCACTTTGTTAACAAAATAGATACAGAAATTCATATAATTTGAAATTCACATCATATCTGGGCTGAAGCTCATGTTCGCTAAATGTCAAGTTGGAAACCACTTCTTTACTCTGCTGGGATTTACAAGGAATAAACACATGTATAAATATATAAAAAAAAAGAAAAGAAAAGAAAGGCAACAGCGAAACAGTATCACATGGAGCAATGGAAATGGTTAGTGGCTGGGAGGAGAGAAGTTTTGTGTTTTGAGGAATGATGAGAATGCCTAGATTGTTGCACAACTCCGGAATATACTAAAAAATATGGTATTTTATACTTTACAAATATATGACCTATATTTGCATGAGAATCATATTGTAGTAAAACTATAAAAAACAGATGGAATAGGAGAAATATATCTAATAACATAATTTTAACATAAAATTTACTTAAAATTACAAAGAAAGGAGGAATAAAACTAATATAACTTTTAGAAATCATAAAGGTGAGTAAAAATGTATACTTTCATATACTTGAAACCAGAGAATTTAGAAATAATTAAAGTGTTGAAAAATCAAGAAATAAGAACATATTAGTGTGATTCAGTAGGGTAGCAGGTTAGGAGGTCCTGAAGGAGGTTGGAGTCTATGACTTGGCAATTTCATTTTGTACTTATGTTTCCATTTGCTTTTTACAACCCCTCCTCTCCTACCATTCTAGGCTGATTGATAAGCCTCTTTATAACAAGAGATTGGAACCACTTCTAAGCAACAGGGAGGCTCACGTTCAAGGATTATGACTGGCTTAGGCCTTTCAGGGGAACTGAGGCCGTGAAAATGCCCCCCTTCAAACTCGCGTCTTATAAGCATGCCAGAAAGATTTCAGACATGTCACTCAGAATAACAGGCATGAATTTATAGAAGGGATAGGAAATGGGAAAGGGGTACATTCTCAATGGAGAGTGAGTCCTCTCAGAAAGTAGAGACTCCATATCTCTCCATGCTAGTTTTACTGGGAGTCTTAAGGAAGTTTCCAGAGTCCTGCCCAGATCCACCTCTTGACTTAACTGACATCAGGATGACCTCAGACTTGTAAGTCCCCATTGTGTATGGCAATGCTGGGTCACTTTGACCCATACTGACCAATTCTAGTTGGAACCTGTTCTTACAAAGTTTATGATTAGGAGGAATTATTCTTATCTCTCAGAGTTCTGGGATCTGGTGTGTATAAGGGTCACAAAAGTCTTCCCCTTTCAGATTAACTTGTGTTGCTCTTAGGGGTATTAGTTCATGCCTATATTTTTCCTGCAGAAAACAAGCAGTTTTCTGAATAATGAAACATATCCTGCTGACTTAAGCCAGAAAGGGCTCTAGATAAATAGTTTTTCAAAAGGGAAAACACGTGGGGTTCAGCACAGTAGGCCCAGTTTATAGAATTACTCACTTAACCTCATGTCCCCACCACTCACATCTGTTGTCTCCTATCTTCCTTTTTTCCCCTAAAAAGGAAGCAATTACCACATAACAAAACTGAGGCTACCCCACTAAGAAGGATAAATTATCTCACACTGGGAAACAAATTGCTCCTGCGAGAGATGATGACCTTCCTAGAGCTTCACAGGCCCAAACCTGAGATGATAGTGAACCAGACCCTGGCCTGAAAAGAATGACCTACTCTGCCAGCTATGCAAACTCTGCAGCTATGCAAGCTCCAGACCTTGTCTTTGTTTCCCTTTCCTGCAAAACTTTAACATTTATGTCAGTCCCTTAAGACAGGTCTTTAGTCACTGTGCCCTTATATCTCTTCTTCTGTGCAGGCAAAAAATGGTTAAAACTCTATTCCTGGTCTTCATGACTGCTTATCTTCCATTGATATATAGGGACAGGTGGTCAAGCCTGGTCTATCGGGATCACCAGAGCCAGAACCTTCATTCAAAAATTCAGGTAAGAGTCACAATTCTTGCTTTTCCACAAAAGCAAAAGCAAAACTAAAACAAAACAATACCACCCAAAAGGAAAAGAAAAACAATGAATAAACAACTACACACTAATTGAAATAGCACTAGTAAAGCTCCAAACGAATGTGGAAGCAGTAATGTTCCCTACAGAGCACAACAATCAGAGATGACTACAAAGAAAAGTATAGGAAGCATATTGCCCATGCAGGACCTTCCTCCACTCTGTAGTAACTCACACCAAGGCAGAAAGTCTCTTGAGGAAACAAGGAGCAGGAGGACTAATGTGGTGCTGTCACTACAACAGACACATGCAGTAATAGCCACCAAAGATCCCTGCAAGCTTCACTGGTGTTGAGTCCAACTGATAGAACATCCAGGAGGCTATACTACAGCTGCAGCACTTTCCCCTTGCAGAAGATCCTGCTGTGCATCCTTCCCAGAGCTGGAGTTGTCACTGTCAGGAGCCCCTTTCTAGGGTTCTGAGTCAGTGCTTTTCCCTGGGCCCTGGAATCAGTACAAAAAACACCTCAGACTTTAAAAGACTGGAGATGCTACTGACCTCCACACTACAAACAACTCCCTGGGTTCACCATCACCAAGGCAGTGCTGCCACTGTGCCTTGTCTCTAGGCACCAGGTCACCACAGTGCTCAGTCATCTCTGAGTCCATAGCACTAATGTATCCTGCTCCCTCCCACAGCCCTCCACATGGCCCAAGTCACTGCAGTGTTGCCCAGAGATCAGGACCTCATTCCATGTGCAGTGTGCACATATTCATACAGCAGCCCCAGCACCAGCACAACCAGGGTGCCATGTTACCAGACCTAGGGACACAGGAGTCTATTGCACCCCTAATCCCAAGCTTACAGATACACCAGGTTCTGGCTACCTGTACACTGTTACTTGAACTAAACTTGTACTCTGCCGTAGCATTGTGTTCCATGCCTGCACAGCAGATCAGTGGCAAGAGGGATCTCCTGGTTGAAACTGTCCCTAGTTGGGTAAAGAAGGACAGGAAAAGCCTGGTAGACTTCACCACTAATGATCACACAGCTCAACTTCCGGGGACCCGTAAAATATTAACTGATTTTGAATTACATGCAAAATAAGGAAATTAGACATATATCATCTACAAATTTCAACTTCAAACGTATTAAAGACCTAAAAGAATTAAAAATTAAATTTTTTTTAAAAAACACATAGATAATAAGATGCTTGACATTGGTCTTAGTAATGATTTTTAGGATCTGACACCAAAAGCATAGGCAACAAAAGCAAAAACGGAAAAGTAGGGCTACATCAAACTAAAAAGTTACTATACAGCAAAGGGAACAATACTCAAAATGATAAGGTAATCTCTGCAAGGGGACAATATTGCAAATATATGACTTATAAGGTATTAATATCAAAAGAAGTATAATGAACTTCTACAACTCAACAGAAAAAATACAAATAACCCAATTATGAAAGGGAAGAGATCTCAATAGACCTTTTTTTTTGAAGATATATACAACAGATATGTGAAAAGGTCTTCAGTATCAATCATTAGGAAAATGTTAATTGAAATAACTACATTCTCAGAGCAAATTTTTGCCAAACACGCATCAGATAAAGCACTGATCTCCAGGATATATAAAGAACTCAAAAAACTTAACACCAAAAAAACCCAAACAATCAACCCAATCAATAAATGGGCTAAGGGGCTGAATAGAAACTTCTCAGACGAAGATATAAAATCAGGAAACAAATATATGAAGAAATGTTCAACATCTCTAGCAACTAGAGAAATGCAAATTAAAACTACCCTAAGATTTCATCTCACCCCAGTCAGAATGGCAGCTATCCAAAATACAAGCAACAATAAGTGCTGGTGAGGATGTGGTGAAAAAGGCACACTCAAACATTGCTGGTGGGACTGCAAATTAGTACAACCTATCTGGAAAGCTATTTCGAGATTCCTTAGAAAACTTGGAATGGAACCACCATTTGACCCAGCTATCCCACTCCTCAGCCTATACCCTAAAGACTTAAAAACAGCATACTACAGTAATTCAGCCACTTCAATGTTTATAGCAGCACAATTCACAATTGCTAAACTGGAAGCAACCTAGATGCACTTCAGTAGATGAATTGATAAAGAAACTGTGGGATACATACACAATGGAATATTAGCCAGCAATAAAAGAGAATAAAATTATGGCATTTGCAGGTAAATGGATGAAATAGAGAATATCATGCTAAGTGAAGTAAGCCAATCCCAAAAAACCAAATGCCGAATGTTCTCTCTGATTAGTGGATGGTGATACATAAAGGATGTGGGGGTGGAAAGCATGGGAGAAGTGGAGGAACTTTGTATGGGATGGAGGGAGGTAGGGTAGGGGAGGGGGAATGGGAATAGCAAAAGTGATGGAATGAGATGGACATCACTACCCTAGGTACATGTATGAAGACACAAATGGTGTGAGTCTATCTTGTTTGCAACCAGAGAGATGGGAAATTGAGCTCTATATATGTACTATGACTTGAAATGCATTTAAAAAAATAAATAAAATTTGAAAAAAAAAAGAAATAACATTAGACTATGCCCTCATACCTTTTAGCATGGCTATTATCACAATGATGAGAGATAAGTGTTGTCAAAGATGTGGAAAAAAGGGTATCATTTTATATTGTTTTGAGGGAATCCTTAATTGATTACAACTATTCTACAAAATTGTAGGGATGCTCCTAAGGAAAATATAACCCCGAGATGATCCCATGTCCAATGGAAGTGAAATCAATATCATGATATATCTTTGTATCATGGTATCACCATATATCCTTATATTGTGATACTGTGTTCCTTGTCGCATTATTCACAATGGCCAAGATCTGGAAGTGAGCCATTCTATTGATGCATATGTGAATAATGAAATAGCACACCCTGTATAGAAACAGTGGGTTACGATTCAGCACTGAAACAGAAGAAAATCCTGCTATTTGCAACATTGTGCATTAATTTAGAGGATATGATAATAAATGAAATAAGCCAGATATAGAAAGTCAAATATTGCAAGATATTATTTATATGTATAATCCAAAAATATGGAATTTTTGAAAACAGAGTGAAATGGTGCTTATCAAGTGCTAGAGGTGGTGGAAATGAGAAGATCTTTGTAAAACTCTCAATGATAAGATGAATAAATTCTAAAACTCTAACATGCCACATGATGAATCTGGTTATTAACAATTTACCATATATTGGACATTTGCTAAGACAAATCTTAATTACTGTTATAACCACTACCACATACAAAAAATGTAACCCTTTGAGCTGATGCATATGTTAATTAGTTTGATTGTGGGAATCATTTTACAACCAAAACATGTATTTTTATATTAAAAAATAAGTTGAACTCCTTAAATCTATACAATTCTTATTCGTCAGTCACACTTGAAGGAAAACAACAACAAAAAAGCCCTTTTAGTAAAATTTGTGAAAAATTCGTGAAAAATTCAAAAAAACTCAAATGGGAACAGCTAAAACAGGTACATTGTGGAACAGCTAGAATAAAAGAATGGAGTGGGGTATAGTTGCTTAGCTTTCTGTGCTACTGTTTATTTTGATGTATAATAATATATTGCATATGAATACTTTACATACATATGTTTGGTTATTAAATAAACTCTGATCAGTGAATTTTTCATGTGCACAAACACAAGACTAAAAAACTAGAAACATTTCTCTTCATATAAAAATATTTGCTGCACAAATGCTACTTAATTGTCTACTCAGTATCCCTTTTCTATTTAATTGCCTGCATTCCTGAATGTCTTGGAGGGATGTGCCTGTCCTTTGCTCTTAGAAACAGATGTTTAGATTATTGGTCTTCCTTAAATGCTCAAAGCTTCCTAAGTCACTGGGATTACAGACATGCACCACTATGCCTACCTGAAACTATATATATATATACATATACATACACACACACACAAACATATAAATATATATATATATATATATATATTTGGGTACCAGGGATTGAACTCAGGGGTACTTGACCACCGAGTCACATCCTCAGCCTTATTTTGTGTTTTATGTAGAGACAGGGTCTCACTGTGTTGCTTAGTGCCTTGCCGTTGCTGAGGCTGGTTTGAACTCACGATCCTCCTGTCTCAGCCTCCCAAAGTGATGAAACATTGTATTTTTAATAAAGAAAAATAATTTTCAAAAATTTCTGTAAATATCATTCATTTGTGCTTTTAGAAGATCTTGCATTGATTTATTCCTCCTACATTTTAAAGTTAAAAATAGTGTTAAAATTGTTTTAATTGGTTAAGCTTAAAACATACTGTTTAAGACACAATTTTGATTACATTGCACTACCTAGGTCAAATATTTCACAATGGGGATAGATTAAATGAATTATAGTACAAATGTAGGATAAACCTGCATGACTTTTAAAATTGCATTTTCAGTAACAATTATAGAGGGTTATTATGTAATTTAAAATAAAAATGTGTAATAATATAGAAATAATATAGTTCTAAATGTGTAATTGTAAAAACAACTGAATATTTTGTGTAAATTTCAATTTTTTTATTTACAAACATTTTCTCAAATGGTCATTTATCCCATTTCAATCAGAAAATAAAGGAATAAACACACACATAAATACACACACAGGTAAAAAACATTTTGATTTGATGTTAAGGATATGATAGCTCTTATCTGTCTTCTCACCCAAAAGTTTGGTTTGCCATTGACCAAGTAACGTAATTCATCAACTATCAGACAAATACACTAAAAGGTACGTACAGAAATTTAAATGTAAACACTCCTTATGTATTCCAGGACAAAAAGAAGGTGCTTTCTTCTCTGGCAAGGTGCTAACAAATGTCTTTCAAAGGATACTGAAAATTCTATAGTAAAATAGAACTATGAGTCCTGTGGATTCTAACTGCCTTGATGATTACTTTCAGGGAATTGTTTTCCTACTTGAAATATCCTACTGATTTCACAGGTCTATAAATGGCCAAGGTTGAAACCTGTCAACAACTTTCCCCAGCTGCTACTCAACAACTGAATAGCTTTGTTGGTGGAAAGTTCATTGCCTTCAGAAATAGTTCATATTTGGAAAGTTGTTACAGAAAGAACCAAATTTACCTTCTGATAGATTTATTTTTTTATCCCTTGGAAAAAGCTTAACCCAAGATCAAATCATTGCAAAGAAACATTTGCGGAACTGCTGCCCAGTTGTCACCCAAAATGTCCTCCCTTATCCAAGACAAATATCCTGTATTATGTAAGAAGACTTTGCTCATTTCACCTGGGATTTTCCAAGTTGTATAATTTTAAGTAATCTTCAGATCTCCAATGGTGAGCTCCTAAAAGGCAGTATTCACATGTTCTTTCTTATATTTTCAGCACAATTATATCTCACATGTGCTTCAACTCCTGGACCTGGACTGAACAGATTCTTTGAAATGGATAGAAAATCATGAAAAGCTAACCATGAATAAAATGTAATCCTTCAGCAAAAGTAATAGTTCCTCTATTCCTGGAAATATCTACCTCCAAAGATTTTCTCTCACCTCTCCAAATTATGTATGTCTCTGTTGGGCAAATTTGGCATTAAGCATTAATGACTGTAACCAAATTATCAGAATAGCATCACTTCACTCACAAGCCCGCCACTAAGGAACACCGCAGACCACTGTGACCTTTTGGTCTTAATTATTTTGACTGCTCTGATAAATCTGCCCATATAAACCTTCAATATTTCACCTCTACCAGCTCCCATAATATATACCAATAACCAAAGTGAAAGTGGATTTATTTATTCCATCACTTTGGCTCTGGCGTGTATTTTTCAGCTTCTGTGTTTCCAGTGACATGCTTCAGAGAAAATATTGAAAATTGCTTTTTGGGTGAGAAGATTTCTGAACAGGCTTAGGAAAAAGAAATCTTGTATTTGAAACTTAAAAGAAATATGAGTGATATCAGTTACAGATGTTGGTTTATATTAAAGGCTTAAAGCTGGTGAATGTTCAGATCTTGAGATTCCTCAGAGATGTTAATAGTTGAGTTTTAATAGAGAGCCTCAATTAGGAGGAAGCCATAGGAAGAGGCCAGTGTGAGTTCCCAAAATGCCTGGGGGAAAATGCACCCAGTTACAGGGCTTTTAAATGTGTGTGTGTGTGTGTGTGTGTGTGTGTGTGTGTGTGTGTGTGTGATTTATAAATATACTGTAACCAAATGCTTCATTAATTCAGAAGGTGTCAAGCCTTTATTTTATATCTTTTACTGCTCAGGCCAAATACTTTACTAATCATCACATGTGTTTCAGCGATCAAGGCATACATTAAAATACCTGACAGGCCACCCATTAATCTCCACATTGCAGTCCACTGTGCAGATAGCTGATGGAATTTCACATTTTATAGACATGTCTTTGAATTTTGATGATTTGGTTCAATATTGTTAGCAGAGAACTTGCCTACTTGGGGACTGTATCGCCCATTAAAAGTGCCATGCTACGGTGATTGGGATGTGTTTTGATTTAACAATTGAGTTTATAATTGTATACACTCTGCTAATCAGGAAGCTTTCTCTGCTGAGACTTTGGCTTGTATATGTTTATGTTGTAAAAGTGATTCCTTTTTCCATTTTTAGACCCTAAGCAGATGCAAGATCTTAAAGTGCAAATGAATAATGTTTATAGAAACATTTTAGCATTCATTTTCTTTGTTAAAAATATAATGTTTCAGCTGGGCACAGTGGTGCACATCTGTAACCCCAGCAACTTGGAAGGCTGAGGTAGGAGGATCCCAAGTTGGAAGTCAGCCTGGGCAACTTAATAAAACACTGTCTCGAAATTAAAAACCGAAAAGACTGGGGAATGTAGCTCATTGGTAAAGCACTCTTCTGTTCAATCCTCAATACCACAAAAGGTAAAAAAAGCATATATATGTATACACACACACACACACACACACACACACATACACACACATATATATATGTAAATTGGTATGTATTGGTAAATTGGTATATAAATTTTGGTAAAACTCTGTGGAGACTAGAAATCACAGAGAAATGAAATTGCTCAGAACAAAATTCTGAGAACATTCTCTAGAAGTTTCTAGGTGCTAGCTATACAAACAACATCATCAATATTTTTGCCAGTTTGATTTTCTGCAAGATGCTGCCACATAAATTCAGTAATCACATAACAACCAAAGAAACAAAACTGCCTTATTAGACTTGTTTTGCCTATTATAATGGCCTATTAAAATTTTGAGTTTTCCTCAGACATTTTAGTGTGAAATTTACATAGACATCATCTTGCATATTAACCAATCAGAAAGAACCCTCCAATTTGTGCTTAAATATTAATTCAACAGATATTTCTTGAGTACTCTGCTTCATATTAATCATTGGGTAGGATTCACTGCCCTCAGAACAATGGTTGGAGGGCACCCATGAGGCACTGAGAAATGCGAACAACTTATTGAAGTCAGAGTATGAATTTTTCAGTAAATTTAGTATAGTGAAACAGGAAAACAATGGTCGAGGGAATTTAGTATCAGCACAGGATTAGTGAATGTATGAACTGTGGACTTTGAATGCAAGTTAACTTGTTCTCTAGACTCAACTCTGAAATCACTGAGTTAGGTGCCCACAGAAAATTTTAGATCTCTCTCTTTCTCTGCCTGTTTCTGTGTTTGTAAATTGGATTACTAGTTGCCAGAAAACAAATTGTTTTTGAGAGTAAAATACAAGATATACTCTGAATATATAGTATGTTATATATTATATACATAGGGGCTATAGTAATAAATGTGTTATTCATACCATTATTACAAGAGTGTATAAAATAGAAAATGCATAGTACATATGAATAACTAAATGAGGCTTCCTGGAAGAGGTGGGCCTGATATGAGCCTTAAGTGGACAAGTTACTTAGATAAAGCTGAGTGTGACCAAAGGGGAGAAAAAATAAGGAGGTGAAGGAGTAAGATGGTTCATGATGTGTGGGGTGTAGAGAGTGTGGTTCCATTGGGAATATTTGGTCTACATAAGGGGATTAGTCTCAGAATATGGGCTACACAAAACATGGACCATCTGGGAGCACAGAGATTCAAATGATGCATCAATATCAAGTTTTAGGTGAATTATAAACCTTTACTTGTCAAGAACACTTAACATACTGACATTTTTGATGTTTGACTTTAAAAGGGAAAGAATTATGATAAAGCTATAGAGACTTTGTGATATGACACTCTCACATTACTACTGATATGATAGCAGAGAATGTAAAAAGGAATAAATCTATAATGGATATTTGAATGCAATTACTTTAAAAACAGGAGTTAGGGTCATAGAAGCAATGAGTGTTTATTCTATTGCATTTAATTAACATGTTTCATATGAAGGCCAAATCAATATATTATTTTTTAAAAATAAGAATAAATGAATGAATAGGCAGTTTTTCTCCATAGTGATGTCACTCAGAAATGTATGCCTAGGTGTGATTTCTTTCAGAGAAAAGTCAGATCCAGTAATAATATGTAGTGCATAATCCCGAATATGCCCAAAGAATGTCTCACTTATGTTCCTCATTCTTCGTGTGTTACAGGAAGGAAAAAGAAAAGCATCCATGACCCTAGTTTATAAAAATCTCCCTATATAATCAGCATTTTTACCGAAATTATGAAAAATGCATTTTATTTAGTATACAAAGGTTTTCCACCTGTAACCATGAAGAGCATTATATAAGGCTATTCTTAGACAGAAAATTAACAGACTTCATGGTCTTATTTTGCTTCTAAAATAAGATTTATTTATTTATTTATTTATGTTTTACTATCCTTAGGTCTTTTAAAGTTATTTTCTCTTCATGCACTTCAATATCACGGCCTTATATCTGTACACACACACACACACACACACACACGCAAACACATATAAATGCACAAACTCTCTCTTAAATAGAAACTTAAACCTAAATTCCTAAAAATCATATAGACATCAAAACTATTATTCCATACATTTCAGATCATGGATTCTTAAATTTTGTATCAACAATCTATGAGTTCTTCTCTACTTGTGCAACATATTATACTTTGTACCAAACTCTTAACCATATATGGTTAATGATAGTCCATGAAAAACATTTTTCAATTTAAACTCTAAAATCATTTATCTGAGACAAATCATTATATATTAGCATAAAGACAGAATCCACCCACTTTCTCAAATGCTGTGTGTATTTACATCTGTTATAGACTTAACTCTGTCTCAGATTATCTCAGTTCAGCCCCCAAATACAAAGCTTCCTTAAATGCAAATCTGGTCAACTTTTTACTTAAACCCTTCAATCTTTCACAATTCTTGCCTTCATGAATCTATCTTTAATAAATTGATATTGTCTCTCATATATCATTTATCAAATTACTGGAGGAGAAGCCAGGCGCGGTGGCTCAAGCCTGTAATCCCAGCACTTAGGGAGGCTGAGACAGGAGAATTGCGAATTCAAAGCCAGCCTGAGCAACGGCGAGGTGCTAAGCAACTCAGTGAGACCCTGTCTCTACATAAAACACAAAATAGGGTTGGGGATGTGGCTCGGTGGTTGAATGCCCCTGAGTTCAATCTCTAGTACCAAAAAAAAAAAATTACTGGAGGAGAATGGTGAAAAGTAGAAAAATGGGTGAAACTCAAAGCTATTTTATAGACCAAGAAGCAGGATATGTCATTATTTTAGCAGGTATATTCAAACCAGTATGTCATGACTGGTTCCTTACTACCTACCGATTAGAGACAGACATTGTGCATCCCAAACAAACATCATCTTTTTGTATTTATATTAATCATCAAATCTGATGGGTCAGTTTGATGAAGCCAGCAAGGACATGATCTATGTACTCTGTGGCTGCTAAGGTTTCTCTTGCTCTCTAAAAAATCTCTCTAAACATTTCATTTAGCCTATACAAAAAAAAGGAGCTCGTTTTTCCTCAAGTAATTTTAAACTTCTTACTATTATTTAAATTTTATTTTACTTAAAGGGCAATTTAAGTTCATCCTTAGCCTATAGACTTGATAGTCGATGAAAATTATTGAAGAGTTACATATTTTGCAAGTTCAAGCAATGTCTTTAATATTTTGGTGATCATATCATTTGATTTTTATTTTAAGAATCACAGTTAAATCTTCATATGTGAGAAATTGATACACAGTTTAATAAACACCAGCCCAAAAATAAATGAAATTTTTTCCAAAGCAATGAGATGGTTGGTAGCGGCAAACTTGTAAGGTAAAAAGAGCCCTCCCCATACCGTCTGGGTCCCTCCCCTCTCTAAAGCCGACGCAGTTCCCCAGCCATTTCCCACTGGAGAGAACAAAGCCTGGCCACTCAGGTTACTACATCAAAGAAGGTCACCCCCCCCACCCCGAACCACGAATGCTTATCTATCACGCCAGTTTTGAAGTGACCAATCCATACCCCACCACGCGTTCATAGCGGACCCTATAAATTCCATGTCCCGCATCCCCTCTGTCCTTTTCTCTCCTTCCTTCTCCTGGGCGCCCACCTGCACAGACCCCCACCATGAATAAAGATCCCTTGGCTATATGGAGCGTGTTGCCTCTGGTTCGGAGTGGACCCCACATTTTTAATCTTTCAAAACTGATTTCTCATTCCCCATAAAAAGTCAAGTGAGGTGTCTGAATGATGTGATCAAAATCAAAGTGAAGACCTTATTAATTAAATCAACAAGATGTGCTAGGGCAAAAACAGACATGTTGGGAATGGTGAGTGCTAGCATTCAATTGCTAATTGACTCTCAGTTAAGATTAGGAAGTTGTACTAGGTAGAATTAACCATGATTGCATAGAGTACTCAGTTTAGTTCCAAAGAAGCATTCCAAATTTGGAGATAAATGAGCAAAGATATTTAGAATAAGAATACATTTCCTAATTCTTATTTCCATGTTACCTTGCCAGCTGTTCTATTTCAACTTCTAGTGAGAGACTTTGAAAAGTTCTTGTGTTTGTAAATTTATCTTCCCTGAGTCTGCAAATGAAAACAAAAACAAAACAAAGCCAACTTGACTTACAAAAAGGAGTTAATTGCTCTTTCTTGTGTCATATCAAAATTTCCTAAATCTGTGATTCCAGTTATTTTACTGTGTTATGCCAGAAAATTCTGACAAACCATTTTTCTTGCACTATTTTTTGCATAAAATGCTCATAGTAATATTGATTTAGTGGAGTTTGGGCAGATTCTAATTTAATTGTGCTGAGAAACCAGCACCAAGCCCTGTACAAATTAAATTAAGAGTCTATTTTAGTCAGATTTTTAGATTTTATGACCAAAAATCTGATAAGAATAAGTAGAGGAGGAAGTTTACTTGGGGTTCATGGTTTCCATGGTCAGCTCCTGGAAGAACAACATGGCAAAAGGCCATGGAGGAGGAAAGTAGCGCCACACATGACCATTAGGAAGCAGAGATAGAGCTCTGCTCACCATCTACAAAATATAAACACCAAAGACATGCCCCAGTGACCCATTCCTCCAATCACTCCACACCTTCTTACAATTACCACCTAGTTAACTCATACAGTTAATCAATCCACTCAGGTTAAAATTCTCATAATCGAATCATTTTACTTCTGAAGATTTATTCATTATCACACATGAGTGTAAAGCCATATGACCAAAAGGAGGCAAATTAAGCCGCTGGGTAAGGCTTTATTGAGATGATGCTGACAGGCGAATTCCCCGGACAGAGCGAGAGGGGAGAATTGCACAGGTGTGGGGAGAATTGCACCATGTGTTCAGAGGTTCAGAAAATTTTAAAAGGCCTGGTCAGGAAGGGGAGGGCTTAAGGCAGGAAGAGAAGGTCAGGGGATCCTGCTGAGGTCAGAGTCCTTCAGGGGTGAGTCAAGAAAAGTCCACTGATTGACAGGATGCGACACTACAGCTTATGTCAGCATCTGGCTGGCTGCTCCTCTGCGCATGTGGGGTGCTTGCTGCTTCATTCCCCCGAGGCTGCCCTAGTCAGCCTGAACCAGACACCCTGAACCGACCTAACCATGAGCTTTTGGAAAACAACATATATCCAAACAATAACATTCTGCACCTGGTCCCGAAAAGCTCATGCTGATCTCACCATCCCCCCCAAAAAATCAGCCAATTTTCAAAAGTCCTCCTATTCTTAGCAGTTATAACAGTTCCAGCATTACTCAAAAATTCAATTCCAAAATCTCTTCTATGACTTAAGGCAGACTCTTAGATGTTTTTCCCTGTAAAGATATAAAGAAAGCAACATATATCCAATATATACTGGCATAAACATCTCTTTTCCACAAAGGAGAAATAAAGGCATAGAAAGAAGGAATGGGACCAAAGCAAGACCAAAATGCATCTGGAAAACAAGTCCTGTAATTCTATGTCCAGCATCTAGGGCTCATGTCATTGTGATGCTCTTGATTGGGTTTGTGTTGCTCTGCCTTTGTGACCTTGCTGGTTGTAGCCCACATGGGCTCTCTGTTGGCTTGTCTCTGCTTCATCCCTGCTGCTTTCCTTGGCAGACATCCCATTACCAGCATCTCTTAATCTTGAGATTACCCATTGCAGCTTCCTTCCCACATCTTCATGCATCACCCTTTAGAGGCAGCCTGCAGGGACTCTAACCCTGCCTCATTTTGCCTGGCATACAAGGTATTTTACAATCTTGGTTAAGGTCAGATCAGCGGTAAAGACCATTTCCATTAGCTGAAGCGGTAAAAGCATGGCTTTATTCGGGTCCACTCTCAGGAAGGTTCATCAGTACACCAGTGTGGGTCAAGGAAGTCATGCCCAAGACTGGGAGAGGCCATTGTTATGGGTGAGTTGAGGGAGGGGCATTCTCAGGCAGGGACAATTCTTCTTGATTGGCTGAGGCCGAGTGACAGGTATGGGATGATTTCAGAGGTCAACATGGTCATTGATGATTGGTTGACATCAGAGAGGTGAGCAGTCTACCGTTTGGCTTGTGTGGGAAGTCTTGGCACCCGTGGGTAACTTCATATCCCCAGCCCCACTTTGTCTAGCCGCCATCTCTCAACCCAACACTTCATGCAAGCTTCCATGACCTCTAACTCCAGCATTCTGAATTCTTGCTGAATCAGCATCCCATGATTGATGCCAGGGTCTACCACTGTCTTGTAGCCAAGCCTCCTGGTACTGAAACAGCTGGTTATGGGTTACCTTGAGTCCTGCTTCTCTGAATGCTGAAGTGTAATACCAGAGAGGCATGCCTAGGAAAGCAAAGAGTGAAAAGTGAAGCTTTATTTAAAGGATAGAAGAACAGATTTCTCCCAAGGAAGAAGGGGACCCAAAAAGCACCTTGGGATGAGAAAGTCCCATCCCTTTTATACAACTAATGTCTTCTTTGTCCCTTTATATTCCCCTCCTCCTGTACCTATGATTGGAAGATGCTGGTGGGGAGGCAAAAGTTGGTAAACAGGTGGGCTGAGGGCTGGGGAGGGGTATTGGCCTAGGAAGGAGCCTCAAGGTAGATTAGCAGTTTCCAGCCATCTCTGAGGTTGCTTTATTAACAATTCTTTAGGAAGGGTGATACCTGCTGGGCTTTTGGGGAAATTTACATTTTTTATCTTCCATTGTGGGAGCCTGCAACCTTTTGGACCTAGACTTGTTTGACTTGTTTGCCTCAATCTGACCTGATTATATCTATCTACTCTGACTGCCTATTTTTAATTCTGGCTTTAGTACCACAGCTGCAGCAGCCTTTGTCTGCACACCTGAGCACAATGAAACAATTTCCTAAAGCCCCTGTGCAATCAAGGTGCCCCCTTGGTCTCTTCTCAAAGGACTTTTTACTTTTGCTCCCTAGATCCTGAGATGAGTGTGATTTTATCAATTCCTGAGATGCCCTAGACCATCATTCCTAAGGTTAAAATACTTCCTGTTTCTTTAGTGATTGTAATTCCTTCAACAACCGTACTTTGCTTATCACCAGTTTTACTCAAACATTTCTGTCCAAATCAAATTTTTCAAATATTTCTATTCTGCTTTCTGCGCCTTAGAGTAGAAAACAACAATATTCATGCAATTGCCGGTATACTTTGTTGCCTTAAAATTTTCTCTGCCAGCCGGGCATGGTGGCACAGGCCTGTAATCTCAGTGAGAAGACAAAACTAATGCCATTTTGGTGACTCAAGGCCTTTGTCCCCAACCCCCACCCAGTTCCTGGAAAAGTAAAAAAAAAAAAAAAAAAAATTGTGTGTTCTCTGGCTCCAGCAAGTGGCTTTGCAAACTAGGGCCAGCCAATTAGAAAACACAGCACTGACCCCATGTTAGCCAAACCTATCAGCCTAAGAAAGTTACAAAAGTTAAGGTAAGAAAGTTACCTCTAAACTTTCTTGCGTTGTCTCATACCTGAGCTTTTGGGGGACACCTCAGATGTAAACCATAAAAGCATGATTTATCAGATTGTGCCCTATGTTTATGCTGTGCAACTTATCATGTTCCAAGATATGGGGGGATCCTAGCTGACCAGCATTTCGAGGAGTGATTTTCTCTCTCCCTCCCTCTGTGTGTGTGTGTGTGTGTGTGTGTGTATGATTCAATTTGTACCAGAGATGAATCTTAGACACCCTCTGATAATCAAGCAATTTATTTTGACAGTGTTCTTATAGTCTGACAGTAAGATCATCCAGTGATACCTGAATGACCAGGAGAATCTCTGTCCAGAGACCTCTCAGAATTTGAAGGATCCTGATGGCCTTTGGGTACCTCATCTGGACTCCAGAAACTCAATGCCTCTTCTCCTGCCATATTCTTTCTCCCTGCCTAGTCCAGTCACACTGTGTCTTTCTAGGCTTCATTAAGAGCAGATTGGTACTGGGTATGCTGTGCCTCAGGGCATTTGAGTTTTCTGTTCTCTTGGAATGCATGATCTTCTTTCAGGTAATATGGCTCAAGCTCATCTCTCATTTCTTTCTGGTATTTGCTTAATTTCACTTTCCCAGCTAGACTGGTACTAATTACCATATTTAAGATGCAGTCTCTTCTCACACATTATCATTCTTCTTCCCTTTTTCCCTGCTTCATCTTCAATGTCAAACCATCATCATTCTGACATATATTTTATTTATTTTCCCTTCTTTGCAATTTTAACTCTATGAGAGCAGACATTTTATTTTATTTAATTTTGTTATTCACCATATCTCCAGTTTCTAACATTTACTATGCATTCAATAAATGAATGGCTGAGTGAAAAAATGAAAAATGATGTGAGAATGCAGTAATGGGTTGGAAATGAGTGAATGGTGAAATGTTCCTGCCTCCTTGAACTTACAAGGAGTCAAGCCAGAGACAATTTAGTGAAGTTGTTTCATTGCATTTTCTTATCCCTTTAAAGCTAGGTGCTGCCATGGGACTCCTCTGTCCTAGGAGAGGTGCATGGGAGTAACACTTATCCTCTCCCTGCAGAGCTTTCTGTGCCAACGCACACTTGCACAGGGATGTGAACCATCATCTGGGACCTGGGTGAGAATGGCATGGAGCATAGTGCATCCTGCTCACATCAAGCAAAACCACACCATGGAATTCAACCTTTCTGACTCTAGACCTCTAATTGATGTGGGAATCTATACCTCAATCCACGTGGACCTGCTTCCTCAGTATCATATCTGTGACAAAGTAGGTTAAATAAATTAATAGCAAAAAAGAAAGGAAAGAACAAATAAACAAACCAACAAAGAAACGAAGGAAAGATGGAAGGAAGGAAGGAAAAAAGGGAAAGGAGGAGGGCAGCAAGGCAAGATTCAATGTTATTTTGACATATATTTAATCTCTTATCTTTTAAAATGGAACAAAGTAAGTCAGAGGTATAAAATTTACTATTTTATATGAGACCATGAAGAAAGGTTAGGATTAGGGCAGGTTGGTGTAAGGTGCTTGCCTAGTGAACTTGAGGCCCTGGGTTCTGTCCTCAGCATCACAAAAAATACAAAATAAAAAAAATTGAGATTAAAGGATTTATGCTGGACAATAGAACCTAGAAATCTTAATTAAGAACTAAATAATTACTACCTAATCTATAGTGTACTTGATAATATTCTGGTAATTGTTCTGGTTTCTCTACTAAATATATTTTCATTTAGCTTCAATTAGCAGAAATAGATAATCACACTTCTTAAGAGAACATTGCACAGGCTCACATTTAACTCCCTTACCTATGCATGTTAGTTGACTGATCTGAGCCTTATTTCTCTTTTCAATAAAATTAGAGTCATAATTATACCTATCTTAGAAAATTATAATAACCAAAATTAGTAGCTATGTAAAAGCTTTAGCCAAGTACTTAGGAAATTTTATGGTTGTAATTAAGCATTATTTGTTTTTCCTTTTGAGTACTCACATTAAAACTCTGAAGTAGAAATTATGTCACTTATGTAGATGAAAGAACAATAGCTTAGATAAATATAGTAATGTAAAGGGTATGAAAAAGGGAAATGAAATTCTGACAGAGACTGAAATCTGACTGCACACTTCCTGGGTGCTCTTATACAATTCCATAAAGCAATAAATAATGGTAAATAAACTGAACATGATGGTGCATACTTGTAATCCCAGGTACTTGGAGGGCTGAGGCAAGAAGATCATAAGTTCAAGGCCAGCCTCAGCAACTTAGTAAGACCCTGTCTCAAAATATTGGGAAATAAAACTTCAAAGAGAGTTTTTCTGTTTTCCCTTATTATGAAATTCTATTTAACAAGCCATGAGCCCTCCGGATACATATATGAAAGCAAAAAATAACCTCTACAATGTTTGCCATTTGAATTCACAAAGTTCTATATGAGAAGGAAAGAGAGATACAAGAGAAAAGAGTTAAAAGCAATCTTAATTCAAAGACCTTACAAGCCAGTTGTATCTTTTGATCTAAACAATTTCTCCCACAACGGATACATTTCTTTATAAAAATTCCCCTTATAGGATTTAGCTAAATAAATTACATCCATTGTCATTATATTGAGATGCCAAGACTAATTGAAAAATGTGTTTGATCACAAAAAACTCTATCAATCTTCCCCACTTTTTTCACAATAAATTTAAATATGACTTGCTAGAGGACAGAAAAGATAAACGCTATACATGTATTATTTTGTATGTGTGTTACAAGGACAACTACAGTCAACTGCATGTTTATTAGGGTATCTTTTGTAGTCTGTTTCATTGCAAAAGTCACACAATTGGAAAAGATAAGAGTGCTACTTATAAATTAAAGCAAGATATTCATTTACCTGAATCTACATTACACAAGTATATCTCAAAGTCGATTAATTTGGGTAGAAAAGAGAGTTTTGTAGGAAGTGTATGAATATCAGTATTCAGAAGGAAGTCAACCAGGGGGCCATGATCAGTTGAGGGCTATTTAGTTAGTGATCAGACCATCCGCTCAAGTATCCTCCAGTCACAGAAATGTAATTAGTTAAGCTGTACATGGTTTTGATGGAAATAATCATGTGCATTGGCTGTTTGTAGCAGTCATTCTTGCTTAAAAATAAGATGATTAATTAGGCACATACTCAGTAATTCATAGCATTTATAGAAGCAGACAACCAGAGAATTCAGGAGAAAAGTTTTGATATAATAAACCAACACATCAATTGGACAAATGAATGCTTTACCCAAAGACACAAGATTGTAATTGCCAATGTGGTTAATCATCACTACATTCTAAAGACTTCCTTTTTACTCTCTACGTATTTCTTTTTTCTTTTGTTTTTAAGTTAATTTTTATGTTTTTATGGGAGAACTCACTATCTCTCTCTCTCTCTCTCTCTCTCATTTGATGATTTCTTTTTTTTTGGTACTGGGAATTGAACCCAGGGGTACTTAATGACTGAACCACATCCTCAGTCCTTTTTTTATATTTTATTTAGAGAGTCTCACTGAGTTGCTCAGGCTGGCCTTCAACTTGGAATCCTCCTGCCTCAGCCTCATGAGTCGCTGGGATTACAGATGTGTGCCACTGCCCCCAACTCACTGTCTCTTATATTTTAAAACCATATTTAGGAATCAGTTTTTCTTCATAAACAAGAATTTTAATTGAATTGTAATATCATTTGTATTAACATCACCAAAATGAAATATTTAGTTATAAATAAAACAAAATATGCACAAGATACATATGAGGAAAGCTGCAAAATTTTGATGAAAAAAAATCAAGGAAGAAATAAATACATGAAGACATGTTCAATGTTCATGGATAGGACGATTTCTCAATATTATCAAGATATCATCTCTTCTAACCTGATTTATAGATTCGACATGATCTCAATCAAAATCCAAGAAAATTATTTTATGGATATCAAGCTGATCCAAAAGTTTATATAGAAAATGAAATGGTTAAGAGTATCTGATACAATATTAAAGGAGCATAAAATTAGAAGACCAATATCATCTGACTTCAAGACTTACTATGAAGCAACAATACCCAAGAAAGATAGTTGTTAAAAATTTAGACTATTAATCAATACAATGATAGTCAGAGCCCCGAAATAAAAATACAGAAGGAGAGTCAAGTGATCTTTACAAAAGAACATTAGATGTGTTTGAAGAAAAGACAGTATTTTCAACAAATGGAATTGGAACAACTGGGCAACTGGACATCCAGTTTCTTTTTCTTTTGCAAAAAGGAAAAAAAAAAACAGAAAGGGAATCTAGGCACGGACCTTAAATCTTTCAAAATAAATTCAGTCATATTATATTATAGCTCAAAAGGCAAAACACAAAACTGCAAAACTCCTGGAAAATAACTTAGAATAAAACCTAGGTGATGTTAGGTTTGGAAATTATGACTTTTTAGATATACAACCATGAAGTCATAATCTATGAATGGAGGAATTGATAAACTAAAACTTATTAAAATTAAACATTTTTGCTCTTCAAAACACACTGTCAGTAGAACGAAAAGAAAGCTGCAGACTGGGAAAAGAATTTGCAAAAGATGTATCTGATAAGAGTGTTACTCAAAATATACAAAAAATTGTTAAAACTCAACAATAAGAAAATAATCCAATTAAAAAATGGACCAAAGACCTGAATACATACCTCACCAAAGAATATGCAAAATAAGCATAAGAAAAGATGGGCTAAATCATATTACATTAATATAATGCAAGTTAAAACAAGGAGATACTATCCCACACCTACTAAAATGGCCAAAATTGAGACCACTGATTATTCCAAATCCTAGTTAGCATGTATACAATAGGAACCCAGTTCATTGCTGTTGGAAATGCAAAATTCTGTAGCTACTTTGGAAGATAGTTTGGTGGCTTCTTACCAAATCTAAGATACCCTTATCATAAGATTCAATAATCTTGTTCCTTGATATTTATCAAAAAAGTGGAGAATTTAAGCACACAAAAACTCATACATGAATTTTAATATAAGCTGTATTAAAAATTGCTAAAACTTAGAAGCAACTAAAATGTCCTTCAGTAGGTAAATGATAAATTGACTTTCATCCAGACAATGGAATATTATTTAGTGTTAAAAAGACATGCTATCGCGTTATGAAAAGATATGAAGATACTTCACATATTACTAAGAAACTAATTTGAAAAAAATGTATATACTGGGGGCTGGGACTGTGGCTCAAGGGTACAGTGCTTACCTCACATGCGTGAGGCACTGGGTTCGATCCTCAGCACCACATAAAAATAAACAAAATAAAGATATTGTGTCCATCTACAACTAAAACAAATTTTAAAAAAATGTACATACTGTATAATTCCAAGAACATGACAATTTGTACAAAAGACACAATTTGAATAAGACAATTTGGTCAAAAGATCACTGGTTTCCAAGGGTTAGCAGGGAGGAAGGGATATATAGTCAAAGCACAGATAATTTTTAAAGTAGTGAAAAGACTGAGTGAGCCCATACTGGTAGACACATGTTATTTTACATTTGTTCAAACCCACAGAATTTACATCAGGAGTGAGCCCTGTTGTAAAATGTGGACTTGAGGTGATAAATATATATATCAATGTAAGCTCATCAATTGTAACAAATGTAAAACCATGGTGTGGAACATTGACAGTGGAAAAGGCTAATGTATGTATGGTCATAGGGGAATATGTGGGAACCCTGTACCTTCCACCAAATTTTGCTGTGAACCCAAAACTGCTCCAAAAATTCTATTAAAAAAATGAAGATATAAGCTCACCAATGCAAAGGCAATGAGGGAGAAGAAATTACAATGTGGTGGCATAGATTTATGAATTAAAAATCAATTTCTAGAATACAAGATACTGACAGTTAAGCCTAGGAAGGGTTAATTGAAAAGAAAAAATAAAACAAAACACAGATGATTCATTCTGGAAAATCAATAAGAGTTTGGAAATCAGAACAACCGTATACCTTTACAAAAAGAGGAATCACATTGAGTGAGGTTAAAATAGAAAATTAGTTTAAAATATATAAAAGAAGGAGATAGAGCCTTCACATTTCCCACCCAGCCACTGGGTAACTACTTCCCCTGCATGAGATGAGGGCTTCCTAAACAAATAGGTTGAGCCAGAGCAAATTTCATTTCCTCTAGAAAACAGCCACAGAGGATCTCTTCCTGAGGAAACTGAGCAACACTAAGAACAGATGCCTGCCTCCAATGACAAAGCAAGAGTCCCATTGAATCCCCTAACATGGGAACCTATAATTTGAGAATCCCTATTGCCATTTATGTACTGATGCCACTAATTCTTTTAGCTCAATTTTGAATTAAATGGACCACCGATTATTTTACTGTTTAATTTTAAATATTAATGGGCAAGTAAAGTTCACTTATCATTTAAGCATGCTTCTCATATAAAAGCTAATCCAAAGGGGGGAAAAAGGAACAAAGAAGAAAGAACTCAATGGAAATAAAGAACAGTGCAAGAAAACTCGCCAAACTAACATATTTATTAACATTCTCAGAAACAAGTAAAATGTATGGTGCCCCAAAATAGTGTGAATGTTAAAATAAAAAATAATTGTAAATTAGAAATGCACTCTTAGAAATTAAATACATGAAAAAAAATACTGTAAAAAAAGTCTTAGGATAAACCTATGAAAATCTTTCTGGAAGTAAATAAAGAGGTATAAAAATTAAAATAGAAAAAAGTCAGACATTTAGAGGATTGGTTCAGGATAATGGGTTCAGGATTTGTTCCTAATAATAGGGGAAGAGAAGAGAGACAGCAAGAAACATAGAAATATAGAAAGATAAACAAAATGGAAAATGTAGGAAAAAATTAATAAATTTTACAGAAATTAAAAACATACACTTTGAGACTGCAACATGTTCAGTGAGTTTGCAGAATAATGTAAAATAAAATACCCATATCAAAACTTAGCATACTAAATATCAGCCAACTAAAAATAAGAATAAAAAATTTTTAAGAAGTTCAGGGAAGAAAAAAATAAAGACTATTAAAAACTAGGCATTGGGGTCGAAATGACTTTATCAACAGTATAGGAAGCTAGAAAACAATGGAATGGATCAAAAAATTGAAGAAAATAAATGTAGATTGCAAACATAAAACAAAACTTTCAATAATGTGTAGAGACATTCTGAGATTACAAATTATCCAAACAATTATGCTTCATGCATTCATTTTCACAATAACATTGAGGTGGGTTTCAGCAAAATAGAAGAGCATTTCACTTAATATAATGTTCTCCAGTTCCATCCATGTCACTGCAAATGAGAGTATTTCACTAGTTTTTATGGCTGCATAATATTCCATTATGTATTTACAACACATTTTCTTTATCTGTTCATCCATTGATGAATACCTCTGTTGATTCCATATCTTGACAATTGTCAATAGCTCTGCAATACACATGGATGACATGCATGGGGGTTCAGGTATCTCGTTGACATATGTTCATTTCCTTTCAATATATACCTTTTATACTAAGTGAAATAAACCAAGCATAGGACATAAATGCTACATGTTCTCAGTTATATGTGAAAACTAAAAAAGTTGATTTCATAGCAGTAGAAAGTGCACTAGTAAATAAAAATTTGGAATGGGAACAAGCAGGGACAGACAAATTGGATAATGGCTACCAAAGTGTCCTTAAATATTTTCTAGAGTACTATAGCACAGAGGGTGACTACAATTTATTATATATCTCAAGATAACATGAAGAGAGGAAGTTGAAGTTTACTAACACAAATAAATGATTATTTCCCTGATTTTATATATATGTACATATATATTCAATTATAACATTGTACCCCATAGTGTGTACAATTATTATGTCAATTAATTTTTTAAATTTAAAAATAATTAAAGTGGAGAAGTACATAAAATAAAAAGATACATATCTAGGAAAAGGATTTTCCATCACAGAAAAAATGTGAAAATTGCTGTTTGGTTAATATTCGAAAGGAAATAATAAATCTATATCGCAGGCCCAGAAAGCAAACTATTGAGATCATAACAGCTATAAGCCCAGACAGGTGGGATGCCTCCCAGATTCCCCAGCTGTTCAATAGTGTTATAAGGAAACATTTGACTTTGGGAGACTATTAGACATGAGTACACAAAGTAACTGAAAATAATGCCAGTTATTGATTCCAGGTCACTAAAATTAAATAATAAATTCAATATTACTCTGGTTTATGACTCAGTTGTAAATTAGATTGTTTAACCAATAACTGTAATAAATGGTATTTAGGATTTAAAGAGAATAGGAAGTGTGTGTATGTGTATGTGGGGGAGGACCCCGCAGCAGCCAAGTATGAGGGAACTTTAACCTCATGTTCTAAATAAGAGTCAGCAATAGATCCTTTTAAATATATAAGAAGACTCAAAAACTGGTAATAAAAATGTTTATTTAGGAATATGGAAGATAATATTTAGAGAATTACTGCCTCTATTTTTCCAAAGTAAAAAAATATATATATATTATCATGGCTCTTTAAAAACCTGGCATGATCTGCTGGTTATAAACTTTTGTGAATGTTTTAATTTGACTGAAATGATTATATAAGTATTATAACATAAAAGTTTACTATAGTTAAATAGAAATAACAACGAAGTCTCCATATATTTCAAAAATATAAAATACTGATGAAGCCAGCATCAGCAGCACACCTGCAATTCCAGCTATTCAGGAGGCTGGGGCAGGAAGATGGAGGGCTAGCCTGGACAAGGTAAGGAGATCCTGTCTTAAAATAAAACATAAAAGTGCTGGGTGTATAGCTCATTGGTAGACTTCAATCCCCAATACAATGAAATCAAACAAAAAATAAAATACTAATGAAGAGATAGTTGGGGAAATTTATCTTAAAAATGCATAACTAAAACCCAAATATATCCCAAATTACTATTAAGCTTTATCCAATAATGTTGAGAACAAAATAAATGCAAATAAATTTTCAAAATAAAATAACTCAGAGAAAAAAGTTCAATAGAAACCCCCAAATAATAATATTTATGTATTGAAAGAAGGTAAAATTTAAAGCTGGACCTGGTGGCATATGCCTGTTCGCCTAGGGACTCAGGGGGCTGAGGCAGGAGAGCATGTTCAAGGTCAGCCTAAGCAATTTAGTGAGGCCCTACACAACTTAGCAAGACAAATAACGAAAAGGGCTGGAGATGTGGCTCAGTGGTTAAGCGCCTCTGGCTTCAATCCCTGATACCAAATAAATAAATTACATAAACAAAAATATAAATAAAATAGGTAAAATTTGAGAAAAATTCTGAAATGATAAGCTTCTACCAATATTAATGAATAAGCAAACATATCCAATGTTAGAAATTGTTTTAGTCAGCTTTTTCACTGCTGTGACTGAAAGATCTGACCAGAACAATTGTACTGGAGGAAAAGCTCAGTTAAAGGCTCACGGTTTCAGAGGTCTCAGTCCATACACAGCAGGCTCCATTCCCGGGGACTCAAGGTGAGGCTGACCATCATGGCAGAAAAGTATAGCAGAAGAAAATAGCTCACATGATGATCAGCATGCAGAGAAAGAGAATCCACTTGCCAAATACAAATATATACGCTAAAGCCATGCCCCCAATGCCCACCTCCTCCAGCCATACCCCACCTGCCTTCAGTTGCCACTCAATTAAACCCATCAGGTTATTCATTCAGTGTTTGGCTTAAGACTCTGGTAACAATTTCTTCTCTGAACTTTCTTGCATTGTCTTACACATTAGCTTTTGGGGGATACCTCATATCCAAACCCTAACAGGAATAAAAAACCCACAGAAAAATCAGAGAAAGAAATGAAAAGACTTCATGATTATACAATATTGAAATTTAAAATTGTGTTTATTTTGTATAAATAAAATTATATTATGCAAAATAATCAGGCACTTAAAATTATAATTAGACAAATAAAAAATTCTAAGAAATTATGACATAATTGATCGAATTATAAAATAACCAATTTAGAGCCATAGTTTGTGAAATATATTTAATAAAATTATTTCATTTGAGATTTTTTTTTAAAATAATCTTTAGACACTAAGTGTAGGAAGAAATTTCTTTAATAAAAATGTTTACTAAAATCTCAGCAAATATCACATTATATTATAGAACTTTAAAAATGTTTTCTGGAAAATCAGTATTTAGGAAGATTTTATATTCCCTGTCTCCAGTCAGTTCTACACTAGTTATGGAAGCCAAATAGCTAAGATTCCTACATACTGCACATACTGATTAGGATTAAAATAAATGAAACTTCGTGTCATTATTTTATTATTTTTACATAGATAAAAATAAAATAATCATACTTGTTTTATGTGACATCAATCTAAATCATCAATAGCATTTATATACCAGATCAACAAAATCTTTGAAAATTTAGAAAAACAGAAATATCTCACTGTCTATGAAAATGTGTGACGTTTAGGTTACCCTATCTTGATTCACCTAAGACCCAGCAATGGCATACTTAGTGTTGTATTATTCCATCTGATTTGGTATTCAGGCAGTTCCAGAGGTTCACCAACTTCATACATTTTATTGCAATTCCAACAATAGGGTACCTATAATAAAATTAAGCAAAGGATTAGTCAAGATTATTGTGGAGAAAATTATACTTTTTTTCAATGCCATGAAAAAACAGTGTAAATGCATGTGTACTATGCCATGATCATGAAGATACAGAAATGTAAAGAACAATTTTCTTTCAAGTACTTTATGAATTTAATGCAAGTCCAATCCACACCTAAATAGAATTTAATTACATAACTTGATATGGTCACTCTCAGTTTCACCTGGGTGTTTAAATCATCACATTTAACAAGATGATGTCGGAAGAAAGGAATGAGAGAAGAATCTTGCTCAATGAGCTCTCAAGACTTCTTTAGATAGTGTGCTAATTCCAACCTTTAAGATAGTGTGCTAATTCCAACCTGAGCAGAGGGATGTGAGAATACATGATTAGAACTGTGAGCTCAAAACCAGACTTAACAATGTGTGATAACATCATACATTACTGAGATACCACCGCAACTGAAGTAGTTGTAGGTAATAAATGGCTTGGGAAAACTGATTATAAACACAAAAAATTATAAATGCAGACTTCTACCCCACACTACAATGAACAATCAGTTTCAGGTATATTTAATACCCACATAAGTAATACTATTTGAACATTTTGAAAAGTATTGGGAATTAAACATTTATATTGTGGACATAGAGAAATATAACTTAACCAAAAATGTGAAAAGTATATATCTGAAAGGAAAGAATTCAAGAACTTGATACATTAAATTTTGAACCTTTTTTTTGGTACTGGGGATAGAACTCAGGGGTACTCGACCACTGAGCCACATCCCCAGCCCTATTTTGTGTTTTATGTAGAGACAGGGTCTCACTGAGTTGCTTAGCGCCTTGCCCTTGCTGAGACTGGCTTTGAACTTGCAATTCTCCTGTCTTAGCCTCCCTAAGTGCTGGGATTACAGGCGTGAACCACCGCGCCCAGCTTTATATTTTATTTAAAGACAAGATCTTCCTAAATTGCTTAGGGGGCTCACTAAGTTGCTGAGGCTGACTTTGAACTTGCAATCTTCCTGCCTCATCCCCCTGAGTGATTGAGATTACAGGTGAGAGTCACTGCACCTGGCTGTATTTTTTAAATCCTATATGACAAAAAGAAAACTTCAAGGAGACAAAACGTTATAAATACTTTGTGCACAATGAGGAAGTCTAAATAACCATAATCAATGAAAAGTGTTCTCTATCAGCAGTAATCAGAAAAATGTAAGTGAAAACTACCAGTGTGATACCATTTGATAATTCTCATTTTGGTAAAATTAGAACTGTGACTTACTGTATGTTGGTAGAATTTCAAAACAATAAAAACTCACTTTTAGAATTTTAAATGTGTTCCTCACAATTTGAATAATCATTTTCACAGTGTGTAATATGGTCGAAGATGAAAAAAATATTTAGAACTATCTATTCGACTCCTATGAGAAATTCTGGTGTGTGTTTGAAGCCAAGGGGTCTATCCAAAGAACAATTCTTCTGTCATTATTTTTAAGGACAACAGATGCTTCACAAGAGTATCACTTAGTTCTCATATGCATTTCTTAAAGAACAAACACATCACTTTGTTACACAATTTTAAAAATATCTTAGTAAATGTTTTTTTAACACTCTTGCCTTATGTCCTATGACACAGTATTTCTCTTACCATTCACTTTTCAAAATGGTAAACCAAAATCCTTTGAAAAGACTGATCTCCAGCACAGTGGCACCCACAGGTGTCTGGATTTACAATCATCTGCAGCCCTTGGTAGTATAAGGGCAAAAAGATCAAAGCGGCAGCAAACCATGCAAGTCATTTCAGGCTTTTATTCAGGAACAGGATTCATCTGCGAAGGTGGTGGTGGACTCATTTTCCTTGTGGAAAATGAGCCACTGAACAAAGAAAGGGACGGGGTTTTTATAGGTTTATGTTGGGGTGTGGCATAGTGGAGACGTGCCAGTTCTCTCTGGCACTTAGGAATTTGAGGCTAGTTCCATAAATCAGCAAAGTGGCCAGTTTTAGTGCCCAGGAATCCGGGCTCAGGGGTCAGGGTCTTGCGAGCTGTGGAGGGCCTGGTGGGGCATTCTTCCCTTATCTGCAATTAGTCTCAAGGAAACATTCATCAGGGGTGGGCGGGGTATTAGCATAGGGCTATTTGCCTCTTCCCTCAAGCTACACTGTTTTCAGTTCTCATTATCTATTAGGTAGAAAATCAAATTTCCCTTCAATTGTTAACAGAGTCAGTGATTCTTGGCTGGAACTTAAACAAGCAGCTCAGGTCGTTCTTTTGACCAATTCCTTTGATTGCTTTAGCACAGTTTCTTTCATCAATGGGCATCAAAGGCTACAATGTGACATTCTATGAATGTCATTCAGTTCATTTTTTGGATCATGAGACACGCTCTGTCTATTTCAGACATGCCCAATGAGTTTATTTATTACAGAGTTGAAGCCCTCAATACCAGCGCAGAGCTCATGGAAAGTGGTAACCAATGTTAGCTCCTCCTTCTTTGATCTTGACTGAGGAAGACAAGAGGAAGTCACTCCAAATCAATTAATATGGGCAGGGAGAATGGCACCAGAAAAGGCAGGGCTGGGGAAACAATGCTGAAAAGAAAGGTGAGTAGATCACCTCTCTCATAAGTTTGCAAAGAGATAATCTATTTTCTTTCCCTCCAAAAACAATTCAGGTGCTTACTTTTTACATATATGTGACAGCCCATTCCCTAGCCATCTCCACTATGTCATTTTTATACTTTTATTCTTAAAGACAATACTGTTCATCTTTGCAAATTTTGATTAGTCATATTTCTAAAAACTGTGTTAATTGTTCCCAAACACGAGGGCCTTCCCGAATCATTAAAGGGACAATCTGTCAGCAAAAATGGACAAAACATAAATAAATAAAAATAAATAAAACAACAAAAGTACAGGTAAATAGCCTGCTTGATTTTTTAGATATGAGGATTCAGGTGTACCAAGAAGGTGAGCAAAATCTGAGAGGTCACATCAGAAAAGTTCAAACTGAAAAAATTATTAAAAGAAAGAAGTCTTTGAATTGAGTTTACTAATTATCTTATGAGGCAGAATGCTGTTACTCTGTGTTGGGAATAAGACATTTTCTTAAAATTAATGGTGTTGTGCCATAAAAGGGGATTTTTCAAACCTTAAGCAATATGTTGAAATCCTAGCAAGACAGTTGACTCTTCTTCCACAGTTTTTGCATGTGGCAAGAGTACACCCACTACAGAGTGGTTATGTAAATCGAAGATAAATGCATGCAAAGTATTAACAATGCTAAGAAGGTATTTAAGAAAAAGAAACCAGTATCCTGTAGTATGGACATCATGCCAGTTCAGAAAACAAAGTAACTGAATATTTGTTCTAATATTTTTTTATACTTTTGAAAAATACCCTGCCCCTGGATGTGTCTTCTCTCATGGAAACCAGGAAGAATGGATCAGGTCTGGGTTTGTAAAAGCCAGTGTATCCCACAATAGGTAACTTCAGACCACAAAGGAATCACCTGTGGAATTTTAGAAACTATAGCATTTTGGTAATTTGGTCCTTCCCAGCTTCTAAGTGTCCTTCCTACCTTCAAGTAATTCCTGACTCTGGCAGATGCCATCCATTGCCTAACAACCAGTCGTCTCGATGACTTTGCTGGACTACCATACACTGTATATTTACCAGGTAGTAAAACTGTCTCTCTCAGAGAAGAAAGATAGAAAAATTCTAGGAACTCCAGGTCAATCCATTGCCTTTGACCTGTAATTGACTTAGGAAATGGCATGTGAATCAGCTCTGTTGACAGAGATATGAAGTGAAGTCTGTGGATTTTAAGAAATATTTTCATCTGAGATAAAAACAAAGCCTTGTCAGGAAAAACTAACAACAACAACAAAAAAACACCTTTACTTCCATCTTTTCTTCTTGCCTCAAAATTGTCATTGTATGGGAGAACATGCCTGAAGCAGCAGCCATATTGTGACGAGAAGGCAATGAGGTCGAGAGAGGAAGGTGGATGAATGAGAAGATAGAGACGACTGCCACCCCAGACCTGAACCCTTCACTCAGAATTATTTTTTGACATAGTTTACTGTTTTATTTGTTAACCTACAGGCAGTAGATACTTCTATTATAGGAACCTACCTCTTTCTACAGTATCGAAGAAGGAGGTTTCAAAACCTCCCTGTTAGGGCACGGACACAGGATCTGGTCTCAACCATTATGCATCTAACTGAATTTTGAATCTGGAATTAATGGCAAAAAGATGAAGTAAGGGAGAATTCATGAAATTTCCCCTGACTCCATGTCTACCATTTATGGGCAGCATAATCCGCAGCATCCTGGGAGTTTCAGGAGGAGTGTCCTCCCAGGCTAGCTGCAAGGTGGACTCATTGAGTTCCTGGTTCTCTTTCTGCTCTGTGTCACCGTATGACTTCCAAGCTTCATTCTTCAACATTCTTTTGGAATCTAAGAATTTCCCACTATCCTTTCAATGCATTCCTTTTTGCTAAAGTCAGCCTGAGCTGGTGTCACTTAACTTGGGACTGAAATTTCTTGAGCAATGTTATGGAAGATGTAGGGTGGAACTCAGGAACACGCATTCCTAAATCTCTCCAGATTATCTCAGGTTATCAAGTGACTTTAGAGGCTCAATAGGGTGACCTCTCAGGGTCATTTTAGTATTGAAATTATTTTTATTTTTTCTTTCATCATTAGACAGCTTTCCATTTATACAATGAAATACCCGAATCAGCTATCTTAAAAAGAGACAAATTAATTTAGTTCACAGTTTGGGAAGTTCAACGTCCTAAATCAGGTGAGTACATTGGTTTGGCACCTGGTGGGGGCAGCAGATGGTGGCGCATCATGGTTTTAGGAGGTATAGGACTGAGTCATCATATCTCAAACAAGAGCAAAAAGAAAGAGACTGGTGTCTCACTGTCTCTGAAGGGATACCTCAGTGACCTAAGGACTTGATACTAGGCTTCCCCATTTAATGGTGCACAGCACAACCCAAAACCTCTACCATTGGAAACAATTTTTAATCACAAAAAATGCTCAGGAGACACAAATCATATTGAAATCATAGCAGATACACTAGAGATGCCCATTTTCAAGCACCAGATGACTCTATCCTTCCTGAGATTCTCAATGTAGCTAAGCTTTCCCTTCAGCTGTCTTCCTTCTCACCCTCTGCCTCTTATTCTCCTAGGTTCACATGCAGCCTTCTTTCTCCTCTGCACAGTCTCCTACTCTCCCTGATTTACCAAAACACTTTCTCCATAAATAAAGATCAGATATTTATCATGGACTATCGAGTATAAATATCAGGCATTTTGTTTCTTCAAAATATATTTACATTTTGCCTGTTACCTGAACATGAGAAAAAAATATTTTATTGAGGAAAATGTGAACTCCACAAACATAAAATCAATATCTTTCATTTACAAGTATAAGATTTAATTGAAGATCCCAGAATATGAAGTAAAATTCATTAACCTCATATAGGAAAAAGTGAGATTTTCTAAAATGGATTACATAGGTAAGGCATTTAGAAACTTTTTAAGTATGTGAATGGACGTTTATATTTTGAATCAAGATGAAATGACAGATATGACAAGGACATTAATTTCAGCTCAAACAATAACGGTAAAAAATTACTTTTGACTGTTTATAAATAGATTTGACATATGTTGCAGAAAAGCTTATATTTTCCTTAACTGTAAGATCTTAGATGTGGAAAGAAACTCAAATGTTTCTAGGATACCCTCAATTAGAAGTTTTGTCTTAAAAAGAAGTTATAGATTAGTGAATTCACCTTCTGTGTATATATCAGTATGCATTTTGCTTTTTTATACTCTCAATAATTTTGTGAGGTAAGTAGTAGATACCTGTCACTCAAAAGGAACTTCAAGTGGGGCTGAGGTTATGGCGCAGTGGTAGCGTGCTCGCCTAGCACGCGTGAGACCCTGGGTTCGATCCTCAGCACCACATAAAAATAAAATAAAGATGTTCTGTCCACCTACAACTAAAAAAATAAATTTTTATTAAAAAAAACAAGGAACTTCAAGTGCCACCCACCTCCACCATGGGTGGTGGAGACAAAGTTCCCACCGCTGGAATGAGCTGGCTGAGCAATAACTAAGAGAAATAAAATGGCAAAATAATCACAGAACACAGAAAATAGTTCTAAAAGTGAGGGCAGGACCGATAAGCAGAACAGAAGGGTCTAGCTTCTAACACACAGAAGCCAGTCTTTGGTTTCTGTCGAGGATCTTCAGACGCCTTCCATGGAATATTCTTTACCAAGATAGGAACAAGTTCAGCGCAGGTAGGCTGGCTCAGTTCCTAATGGGATACACCCATTTCCGGTACTGCAATGAGGACTTCCTTAGCAGAACGGAAGAGGCAGGGCACTTGCATTGGGTTGTCTCTGCTGTGGGATTGCTACAGGAAGTTCTCAGTGCCAGCTCTGACTCCTCCGTGGCTGTCATGCCAGGGAGGTCTTCACGCATTCCACGGATGGCTTCCCGCACGAAAGGTTTGGAGAGTTTAGTTTAAAGCTATTCAGCTTGTAAGTATCAAAGCCAAAATATAAACTTATACCCTGAAATCTAGTCCATTTTTTTAACTCTTGCTGTTGCATCTTAAGACCAGGAAATGCCCAAAAGGGTACCTCAGGCAATGAAATCCACAGAACAAAATAATTATAAATGGAGGCCTAATTTCCTGATGAAAAATTAAACCTGTTTCTTGTGGACCCAGGCTGTGTCTGAACTTTATGAAGATAGCTCAGCCCTTTAGGCAGAGCGGGGAATCCCAAGTAATTGGTGCTTACCTGTGCCCTACATAGGCCTGCAGATGGTTGGGGCTGCTCTGAATATATATGCCCTTAGACAGAACCGTATTTCATTCATTTTCTTCCTATATCACAGTGTCTGACATGAAGATTCTGCTTGGTAAATATTTATCATGTCCTACACACCCAAAGGTAGAGTTCCAAATAAGGAAAATGAAACTGCAAAGATGGTATGATAGTGCCTTCCTGGCCTCTGCTCCTCCAAATCTGAAAGAATTTATGTCATCACATGTCATTCAAATGAACAATCTCAACCTTGCTAAACTTCTTTTTTCAGCTTTAGGAAATTTCTTATGTAGAGTTTGCAGAATGAACACTACTTAAGTAAGTAAAGTTGGTAAATTAGAAGGAAAATCATCTCATTTCCTTTACTGAGAGCAGTAGCTAACAATTCTCAAAAAATTGAGAGATGGGGGCTGGGATTGTGGCTCAGTGGTAGAGCACTTGCCTTGCATGCATGAGGCACTGGGTTCGATCCTCAGCACCACATAAAATAAATAAAAAATAAAGATATTGTGTCCATCTATAACTAAAACAATTTTTTTTAAAAAATTGAGAGATGTTGAAACCCACATCAAAGTGAGATGTTAGGAAATTACCCAACCTGGAATACTAATGAACAATTAAGTCTCATTCTCACTTTAAAATTGAAGAAATGAGTTAACCCAATTGCTTTCAGAATCCTTCTTTAGAGTATGTTCTAAGGCAACAGTTTAGCAGGAAAGCAATTGCACTTTATTCTTGGAGAAATTCTGCCATTGTGGATTATCAGTATGTTCAGTGAAACATTACCTTTTGAAAACAATAAAAGGTATTTCTTAAAGACAATCAAATACCATTTACAAAGTAACTTCCCTTGGGAAGTTAGTAGATAAACAGTCTTTGCAGATAGGCAGAACTTGGTTCAAATTTTCTGCTGACACTTGTAAGCTAGGTCTTTGAGAAACATTAGTCTTTCTGCATCTTATTTTCTATATCCATAAAGTTATTATAATGATATTTACCACACCTATATGGTACAGAGATTAAATGAGCTTGTGTGCACTTGAGACTGCCAGCATAATATTAACACACATGCAACATTCAGCTAAATTTCTTCCTGACATTGTTAAGCAAAATAACATCAATGTATTAATGCCACTCTGTAGGTGGATAGAAGTAGGATGATCTGAAAGAACAAATGCAGCATTCAGTGTCTAACCTTGGGCAGTTATTTAATCTCTCAGCACCTCATGTTTCTCTTTTGTGAAAACCAGCAGTAATCAGTTCATAGTAATCAGGGGAATACAGTGGTACATGTCATATAACGCAGAAACTGACAAAGAGCAGAAGAGAAAGAAAGATCTTCTCTACACCCGCTGGCTGTAGTCAAAGGCATAGTGAGCAGCACAGAGAAGCTGACTTTAAAATGCACCAGATGGAATGAGATGGACATCATTGCCCTTGGTACAGGTATGAAGACATGAATGTTGTGACTCTACTTTGTGTACAATCAGAGAAATAAAAAATTATGCTCCATATGTTACTGTGAATAGAAATAAATTCTGCTGTTCTAAAAAAATTAAAAATTAAAAATAAAAATAAAATGCACCAAAACTCTCTGAGAAAGCAGATAGATTTCCTTCATGGCCATTTTGACTCTGCTCTTTGTTGATGTTTGGGTCTTTTACTTGCAAAGATTATAGCCATTCCATGTGGTACAACTTACAACAAATATCAAAACTAGGCAATTGTTTCCCTGGGATACTTAAGAAACTGAACTTACTCACTTGTGTCATCTCTTTAGTTCTATTCCATGGCAGGTCCTGTCAGAACATGAAGATAATAAATTCCAGAACTCTTCTTATTGGATAACCAAATGTCCATTTCATCTATTTATTGTAAAGGCCAATGTAATATAAAATACACTAAGTGATGGGTGCTCTATCATTCTTTGCTTCAAGACTAGAGGACTAGGTTAAACATCCCTCTTAAGGTGACCATCTGAATGAAATTTGCTGTATTGTTTTGCAAGTATAGTTTTGTTTCCAAATGACTCTGTTGGCCACAGTGAAAGATCCCAAGTGATTATCAGAAGACTAATTTCTCCGGTAAGAATGTTGAGGATTCTTAAAAATAGTCAAATAGACAGACACCTGGTGGTTTATAAATCATCAAGATAAAACACTTGATTTGTTTTTAAACTTCAGATGTTTTTCAAAAAGACATTGTAGTAGTTGTAACCAACTGTTCTGACATGATACAAACTCTCCAGGCCCTCACAGACCATGGATTGTTTTTGCTGTTTTTTTTTCTCTTTTCTTTTCTTTTTTTTCTTTTTTGCTTAATTATACCAAGATCTAATCATATTTTTAGCCATGGGAGAGAGTAAAAAGAACAGAAGTTATGGCTGGGCTCAGTGGCACATGCCTGTAATCTCAGCACTTTGGGAGGCTGAGACAGGATAATTGCGAGTTCAAAGCCAGCCTCAGCAACGGCAAGGTACCAAGCAACTCAGTGAGACCCTGTCTCTACATAAAACCCAAAATGTGGCTGGGAATGTGACTCAGTGGTTGAGTACACCTGAGTTCAATCCCCTGTACCATAAGAAAAACAAAAAAACAGAAGTTATAGACACAGGTTTTGAAGTCAAGCAGATGTATTCTGAAACCCTGATTTACCACCTGAAAATTGTGAAACACTGAGCAAGTTCTTTACCCTTTGAAGACTCAGTTTCTCTAAGATTATAAAACCGGAAGTATTAAAGATGGTTTCTATGTGTACTAAATAAGATACTATATGTAATATTTTAACTAATTTAATTGGTAGTTCCTGCAATATGTAACTACTAAACCGGTGACATTGTTGTTGTTGCTATCATTATCAGTGTTACAAATTTTATCATTATGAAGAAGTAATTCATAGTAGAAGTGGAACAAGAAAGAAGAAATGTCAAAAACTAATCTGGCCAATCTTCAGGTCACCCAATCTCCTCAAGCAAATACAAATAAAACGATATTATCACGGTCTACTAAAGCTTGTGAAAATCAGACCTCAAAGTGTATGTGACATACAGAAATGTACCAGTTCCATTTGATTCATGAAACATAACCTGTTAAATGTATTTGGAAGAAAGGTACCTTTTACATTTTGTGCACCCTCAGTGCAGGGCTGGCTATCATTGATCTGTATTGTGTGCAAGTATCAACTTTTCATTAATGTTCAGGTTTCTTTTATTTTGATCTCAAGAATCTTTGGTTCTTGAGAAACATTAGATATTAATAGGCAAATATTACCTAAGTAAACTCTGTAGAATAAATGCTCTCCTCAATGATGTCTCACTCCAATGACTAAAAAAGGACTACGTTTTCTCAAAATGTTGACTTTGTGACTTTGTCACTGGTCACAGGTGGGGATGCCTTAAAGCAGCTCTGATGACATGAATAATTTTTTTTAAGTGCTACAGATCAATCAAGAGCCTCACAGATGCTAAGCAAGCTCGCTACTACTGAGCTACTTCCACGGTCCTATGAACAAACTCTTGAGTAGTTTTTAACAAGAGAAACAAGGACAAATTCTCAATTAAAAATATGTAGGGAAATTGAGCTTGGCAGACTGCCATTACCCAATATGGAAAAAAGCCAAGATATAAAGGTTAATAATCACGTCTGGAAAAAATATATATATATCTTGAGAAATTTTAAATGATCACTTCATTCAGCAACCACAGATACCAACACCCACTTTCCAGCCTGAAGCCTCAAAGTAGAAAGAACTACATGGCAACACTCATTCCAAGACAGCTTAGAGCAGGTATGAGTAATACTAGCATACAATTGAAATGCTTCAAGGACGAAATACTATGTCTTCAAGGTCTGTGGTATCTGCAGGAAGACGAAAACTCCAGTCTCAGAGATGAGGCACCTTCTGGAAACTTATTCTCAAGTGTCCAGAGGATGCTATTGGCAATTTTCATTTTTAAAAATGTGTCCAGGCAAGATGATGTGTGATGTCTCCTTTGTGCTTCCCCTGGGCTAAGCTAGGTAGGAGAACAAGTTGAAGAAGAGCTGATCTGTCAGGCTCTGCTGGGCATTAGAGCAAATCTAGGGTGACCTCCCTTCTGCACCCTGTCAGCTTGTCTTGGAGGTTGTAATGGTGAGGCATTAAAAGGCCACCTTGAAAAAAAATAATAGTCATTGTGATCTATATCAAAAGAGTTCCATGGTACTGAATCCAAATTCCATAAGGATATTAGTTTTGATAAATCAAGAATGGGATTACATTTCATCTAGAAAATTGCACCCAGGTGAGTTATACTAGGCGCCATAACATTATAAAAATATTTCCAGATTGATTATATAAAGAATTCAAAATATTTTCCCTACAATTTTATAAAGGTAGTATGGCAACCAGGGCAAAGGACTACATAATCACAGAGGGTCCTCCATGGAGACAAGGAAAGAGAGGAAGATGGGGAAACTGAGAACTCTACTGCATTTCTCAAATCCATGAATAATCAGGATGACAGTAACTCCAGAAAGGCCAAAGCAGAGATCACTGCCCAGGATGTGGAGCCAGGGATCTGTGCTCTGGAGACATAGAGTGGGCCAGTTGGGATCAAGATGATGCAGTCTGGTCCAAAGAGAATTTTCTCTGAGGGCTTTTCCTCAGGTGCAGCAAAGGCTTAAGTTGTAGACACATCAGCCTGGATTAGAGCTATCAGAGCCCAGGGATAAAACAGGGTAATTGCCTGTTGGGCTGTGAGCTAAGTAAATAGGAATTCTTTGTTAAGTATTTGCTAACACTTCTTTTTCATCTACTGTATTTTAAATTTTTCAATTCCAGAAAGAATCATAAATAGCAAAGTAATAATGAAAGAATGTGAATATCTTATTAGAAGCAAATGAAAATTGTACTTCAGCGTCTTCTGACAATTGCATAAAGCAAATAATTTAATCACCTCTAGCCCACAGATTATTTCAAAGATCTCATGTTTTTTCCCTACAATAAACTTGTATTACTTACATACTTTTAAAATCATCATTGTCATCATCATTATCATCATCATCTAAAAGAGAAACTCAGTAATCAAATAAACTGGACATTCAATTTTCAGATTCAGTGTTTTCTTAAACTATAAATGGTTATATATTCTGTTAGAAATAGTTTGCTAGGATCTGACTCTAATCCATTGCTATACACATGCATTCTCTACTCTGGTTCACACTTAGATTCACACTCTGTCTAGATCACTCAAATAGATGGATTTGTTTGATGATACATCTATCTATGTTAATTAGAATTAACCTAAATAGGAACTATCCTGTATCTTTCTCCTCAGCTCCATTTTGAAGATAGAAGTTAAATTTTGTTTCAAATTCAAAACAGATATCTAGTGGCTCCTAACAAAAAGATGGGATAGGAAAATAGAATGATGTCATTGAATACAAATCTGTAAAATTATTTTGTACAGAATAGCACTGGTGACATAATGCTAAATATAAAAAGTATAAAAATTATATATGTAATATAATGCTAATGATGTGAATATCCTATGTTTACCAAAATGTTAACTTGGTAAATTTTAGTAATCATCATGTAGGGACATAGGATAATGACTGATTATGAGTATGTACACTATTATTTTCTGTATCAAGTATTTTTAATATTATAGTAAACAAAGAGGAAAATATAGTTTATAAAATAAAATAACTGATATGAATCTTTACTTGGATCATAAATTGGTACACCTAAATAAAATATATTTAAGGATATTAAATTTCAGGTTTCTTGGATGAGTTTGTGATTATTTATGATAAGGGCTTGGCAGATGATATACATGAGATACATCCTAGTTTTCCTTTTATTTTTAGTATAATATGCAAAACAATAGTAATAAGGCCCTTGAAAATACTCAAATGGTATTGAGACAAATTAGAGAGTGCTACTCAATTTCATCTGTTTATATTAGAAATGAAATTCCCAGGCCACCATTTTCCTTCTCATGAGCCCAGTGTGTTTGGCCTATTACTTAAAAAGTATTCAGGAAAACTAGAGAAAAGAAAAAGGGGAAGTATCTACCAGAGTCAGGCTGACACATTCTGAAGTGCTAATGGAAGTTATGTGCAGTTATCAACTTGGAATTCACATCCATTCAGGTCTTTATTATATGATTGAAAGAAATTCACTTAAATGTGAAGAACTATGAAACTAACTGGCAGAAAGATGAAAAACGAAGTCTTCTGTCCATTTAGAGACGATTTAGAGACTTTCTTTTAGATAGTAATGTCCTTATTACTAAAAGTTTCAACCTTTCCACAAAAATGCTCCTCAAGAATTTGTTCTACTACTAGCCCACAGAATGGGCCACACTGCTAACAAGTAGGGCTGCTTCTTGTATCAATATTTCTACATAATACTAGTTTACTTACTTCAGTGTCCTAACAGTGAACTATTGGGATATTAGAAAAATCCTCAAATATTTATTTAACAGTTTTTTGTGTCTCATGTTGTGGATTGTTGAGAATATAAAACCATAAGATAAAATCACTGACATTATGGAGCTTTTGATGTAATTACAATAATAAGATGATTGGCCTAAAAGACTCATGAGTATAGAAAGGTAAGGAGCTTTAAAGATCATTTTCTAGTTCAGCAATTGACAGAGATGATACTGGTGAGTTTTGGGAATTTGGACCATTTCTGCTCTTATCATCTGGAAATCTAATTATAAAAACTGATTAATGGACTGACATAGTCATCCTTCCTTATCTGTAGGATATACATTTCAAGATCCTCTGTCATTTCCTGAAGCCATAGATAATAACAAACTCTACAAACTATGTTTATTTCTACAGATACATAGCTATAGTAAGTTTGAATTTATAAATCATTAAGAGATTTCCAGCAATAACTAATAAGATAGAAAAATTATAACAATTATAACAATATAAGTTATGTAAATATGGTTTCTTTTCAAATATCTTCTTGTGCTTTGCTCATCCTTCTGGTGATAATGTGAGAGGACACTTAGAAAACATACTTTAGGGACTGAGCATCTAGTTCAATGGTAGAGCATATGGTTAGCATGTGCAAAATTCTATCCTAGTATAAAAAAATTAAAATTAAAAAAGGAAGTATTTTTACAACTCCTCTTTGGCACATAATACTTTGGCAGTTGAACTGATAAACAAGACAAGAACTAAGTAACTAAAAAGTGGGTTGTGTACAGAGTGGAGATGCTGGACAAAGGCATGGTTTACAACCAAGGCTGGACAAAGTGAAATGGAGTGTGATTTCATCATGCTAATAAGAATGGAGTACAATTTAGATATTTGAGCTGTTTATTTCTGTAATTTTTCATGTAATAATTTTGGATTGTGTTTGACTATAACTGAAACTGGGTAAAGTGAAATCACGGATAAAGCGGGATTACTATATACCCTAATATTTATTTTGATAATGAAATCCTTTATAATTTGAGGCCCTGAAGAGATCCCTGGAGCTTTCAATTAAGGGGTTTATTATATTCCCACCTTCACCTAAACCATTTTAGATGAGTGTGTTAGTCAGTTTTCCATTACTGTAAAATATGAGTGAGATAATCAGCTTATAAAGAGAAAACAATCAGTCCATTACTAGTCAGCCTCATTGCCTTGGGCCCATATAGTTCATGGCTAAATAAAAAGGAAAGAGAGACAAAGGGCATTCCCCAAAGATTTAAGACCTCCTATTAGGTTCCACATCTTAAAATTTCTGTCATCTCCTAATAATGCTATACTAGATAGCAAGGCTTTACCTCATGACCTTTGGGAAGCATTCAGATCCCAACTGTAGAAATAGGTATCAGTGTTTTCTAACCAAAAGACTTCTAGATAGTTAAATGTATCTCTCACTCCTAAATTGGGACGTTTTTAGGAAACTGATTTGGTCATCTTTGTGTTTTAACACATTAGACAACATCTACAAAACACACAAAAGAACATGTGGTCTAAGCTTTACTAAAAACTTAAGCAAGTATCAATAGCATGATTCTGAATGTAAATGCATTAGGTGCACAGACTAGGACAAACCATGCAGTATTTTATTATTCAGAAAACAATACTTTCAGGTGTGGGCATGTCCACCGGTAATTCCAGAAGTCAGGGAGGCTCAGGGAAGAGGATTACAAGTTCAAGAGCAGCCTCAGTAACTTAGCAAAGGCCTAAGCAACTTGGAGAGATCCTGTCTCAACATAGAAAATAAAAAGACCTAGGGCTAGGGCTGTGTCTCAGTGATAAAGCATCCCTGGGTTAAAATCCCAGTACCAAAAAAAGAAAAAAGGAAGGAAGGAAGGAAAAAAAGAAGAGAAATAATAGAAATAACAGACATTCATGGAGGAGAAAATTGATGGAGCATTTTAAGTTAATAAGGGTTCTGTAGATTTGATAAATTTGGAATTATGCCTTAATAAACAAAAGGGGAAGATGAACAAAAATTGCAATAAAACACCATAAGAAAGTAGCATTCATGCCTGTGCAGGTTTGTGGGAGTTGACTCAGCCAGTACTTGAAGGAGCATTTGTAGAAATGGCTACATATGCAGAGGGGTCAAAGAAGGGAGGAATGTGGAAGCTGAATATATAGAGTGTGACAGAGTCACTAAATCCTGCAAAAGCACAGATGACATTTCTTTTTTAAAATTTTTTTCAGTTGTAGATGGACATGATATCTTTATTTTATTTATTTTTATCTGGTGCTAAGGATCGAACCCAGTGCCTCATGCATGCGAGGTAAGCACTCTACCACTGAGCCACAATCTCAGCCTCACAGATGATATTTCTGATGGACTGGGTTAAATAAAGTCAGAGACAAATGGATTTGCCGTTAGATTCTGGCTAGTAAGTCACTGTAGTTCTGTGTCTTCTAAGAAAGGGAAATATATTAGGGATGCAGACATTCTATTCCAAATATACTCAATTAGCCAGGCACAGTTGTACCCAACCTGTAACCCCAGCAAATTGGGAGGCTGAAGCAGGAGGATTGTAAATTCAAAGCCGGCCTCAGCAATTTAGCAAGACCTTGTCCAAAACTAAATAAAAAGGTATGGGGTATGTCTCAGTGGTAGAGTGCCCCAGAGTTCAATATCCAGTACCACTTAATAAATAAATAAATAAATAAATAAATAAATAAATAAATAAATAAATATGCTCTGTTAGAGGTTAAGACTTAGTTACCAACCTCAAATCAAAAAATCTTAGGAAGGAAAAAACAAGAAAAGAAAAAATTATGATCTAAGTACTTACCTTTAATCTGTTTATGAAACACACATCAACATACCCATTTTCCCCTTTAAACATCAGCACTAATTAAGTTAGTTTACCCAGAATGAGCAAGTATCATACGTGAGAATATTCCTTAATAATTGATAACACCTTTCTGGTAAAGCACTGAAACAGGGACAAGTTGGCTATTTTCAGTAAATGAGGCCTCCCATCATCCACTCCCAAGAACAAATACTGAAGTAATAGAGAACAGGTGAAAGACAGCAAAGAAATAGTAAGATATGGGTAGAGTCATGTTGACTAGGGTAAATAGGGGCAAAGAGATCAAGCAAAAGTTGAGAAGGTAATTGAACCATGATGAAAAACTACTTTGAATATAGCTAATCTTACAATGATTTGGTAGAGCAAATAAAGCCAAAATAAATTCTGTGAAAATCAACAATGTAATATTTTAAATTACCTGAAAAACATACTGTGCTCCATAAATGATGTAAGAATGCTAAAACATTGGAAACAAATAAAATATGCAGGCTTTTTTGGTTTTATTATTTCAAATCACATCCATTAGCATACACCTGTTAATGGTTCTATCTTTCTTCCTTCTGGGAAATTGGAGACACACACACACAAACACATGCATACACACAGTGTTAGATAAATGAATAAATAACACATGATAGAATTTTAAAAAAGATGAGAAGATAATAAAAAAATAGACCCCATCTTACTTTCAGTGGAAACCTGCACACTTAAAAGTCCTGTACAAGCTGGGATTAAACAGAGAAACCACATGGGAAAGGAATAGGAAAAGCTAAGAGGAAACACAGACATTAAAAAATCTGCCATTTAAATCTAAATGTGGGCTCATATTGAACTATAGCATCTATAGCTCAGGCCTAAAATAATCGGAACTGGACTTCAGTTAGCCATAATGAAACAAAACAAAACCCATGCTGGGCACATGAGAAGAGAAAGAGAAGAATAGAAGAGCCATGAAGAGGTTTAGACAACCTGACAATGGCCAGTAGTTATCAGAAAATTTTAGCAAAAATGTTCTTGCTGAGAGTGAGAGTTTTCCTTGAAGTGCATTGGCTGTGTATCATGTTTATGTGGCCAGTTACTGTAGTGGTGAGTACAGGACAGGGCATGGTTTGAAAAAATATGGGGCTCCTCAGCACACTTACAGAGAAGCTATGTTAGCAAATGTTTTCCATTTCTGAAGCAGTGGAAAGATACTCTTAGGGTCATGGAAACTTCATGAGCACCCAGGCATTGTGTGACTCTGAAATAGGCTGTAAATAGTTAAAAATGTAAAACGTCATTGAATAAAAGAAGAAATATAAAGGCTTTTTCCAAAGTATCAATATAAATATACAAAAAGATTCAAAACCATACTAGGAGTTACCAGAAGATGAATGTTTATTAAGGAAAAAAAATCTACAAACATAAAACACTTAATGAAATCACGGTCTCCGTGAAGGACCACAAAGGACAAGTGAGGGACAAGGAGAAGATATGGTGAGATGAAAGAATTGAACTGTGATGAAAAAGAACAAGAGAGAAAAAATTATCACAAAAAATAAAAGATTCACAAGGAGAAAATACACTTGAATACATTTAAGGGACACAAAAAAGGAAAATGAAAAACATTAAAATAAAAATAGCAAATTTAACATAACTAGAGAATATGTGTATATTCTTAAAATAGATATATATGTTCTGAAATATTTGAGAATGATATGTATATGTATATAGTATGCTATCATTTTGGATATATGTGTATATACATACATAATTCAAAATGATAATACATATAAGCATGTAATAAAATAATTACTTACATACACATGTATTTACACACATACACACTCACACACACACACAGTCCAGGCAATAAAAAATTCAACATAGGAATAATTGAAACTTTTGAAAAAAATATATCAATATGTTTAAATATATTATAGTACCACACTACTGTTATTCACATTGTATTGCTCCAGTGAACTCATGTTGAAATCTAAAGCAAGAAAAAAATTTTGGAAGGGAAAAGTTTGAAAAAGAAGACATTTTTACCATTTACATAATGAGATAATGTTATTTAGAGTATGTTATTCAAAGAAAGAATGACTATATTCCTAAAATTAAACAGAGTTTGGCAGGTTTTATGAATAGAAATCAAAGCATAAAAATTAATTTTATTGTTAAGTTAGGTAATAAGTTAGATAATAAAATGTTAAATATGCATATGTATGCAAACACATACATATCTCCCCAAAAAGAAGAAATAATTTGCCTATTGGAATTGAATGAGAGTTGTTTTTGTCAAAAGCTGTTTTGATTCTCTGACTTGATTTAATGTATAAGATTAACTTTAATGATATGTCTTCAAAATGCTAAAAAGAAAAAAGAGAAAGCACCCAGAAAAAAATAGTAAGGATTTGAAAGATTTTGGACAATGAGAAAAACATGAATATGCAAAACAAAAGTCCACTCTATCTTTCTCAAATCTTATTTCTTTCAGGAGAACTAATGTCTCATTAACCTCATACCCTGATATATTTTATTAACATAAGTATTAGGATCATATCTACCTAGAAATGTATCCTAGCAACACAGTAGGATTATAATAAGCATTAAAAAATATTGACTTATTAGTAGCACCAATATCCCTATGGTACATAGAAGAATTGCATTAGTTAGCTATTGCTGAATAGGAAGTTATCCCACAAACTTAGAATTTATATTGAACACTTATTTTCTCTCTTCTCATACATTAAAATAGTTCAACAGTTCAACTTCTTTCTTCTGCTCCTCAATACTACACACTCAAATGTTTTCCCAGTGAATGTCAAAATCTGCAGATGTCAACACATTGCTATAGTGTGCTATTCTCCAATAAATATATTAACACATTATTGCTACTCATTTCTAGATAAGATTTATTCTGTTTCTGGCAACATTTAGGGTGATGTGAATGAAGCCTTTCATGGAAAGCACCTTTTATTGCCATTGTATGTCTTCTTCCTTTCTGCTGTGCTTCTTCTCTAGAAATATTTTATTCACTTGGCCATGGAGCACACACTTTCTGTCTGGCATAATCTTTATAGATGTATTTTTTCAAATAGCACCAAAAGTGTGAATTTCATGTATAATAATATGAATGTTGGGGGATATTATGTCAATCCTCCAGGATAAAGCATGTTGGTGGTGACCAATGAAAGAAAGAAATATCTCAAAGAAACGTCCACACACATACACACACACAGCTAATAACTCTTAAGTTGTCTGCACAGAAACTCTTTGCATTAGTAATCCTTTGCCTTTTCTATACAATCTATACATTTAAACTGAGAGTTAAAAAGAGGTCATTAATAGATTTCTGATTAAGCAAAGTCTCCTGAACTTCATTTTCACATAAGGGAAAGATGCCTTTGATGGAAGTTTTTCTTTTCTGGTACCAGGGATTAAACTCAGGGGCACTCAACCACTGAACCATGTTCCCAGTCCTATTTTGTATTTTTTATTTAGAGACAGGGTCTCACTGAGTTGCTTAGCACCTTGCCATTGCTGAGGCTGGCTTTGAACTCACAATCCTTTTGTCTCAGGTTCTCGAGCCTCTGGAATTACAGGTGTGTGCCACCACGCCTGGCTGATGGAAGTACATTTTTATCGTTGGGAGCTCTTAAACATTAGACTGGGGTCCAGGCACAGAATGTAACAACCCATGGGCTCTTAGGCACTTTGTTTACATTTGAAAAACTTACATTTCTTAATTATATATTTTAAAGAATTTTTTGATATAATTAAATGGTAATACATGTAGACTACTTAGTACATTGTGGAATATATAGTAGGAGTTTATTTAAACATATTACTATTGCCATTACTAATGCTACCTCTTATGTCCTTATTCTATCCCCAAGCATTTTTTTTCATATGTCTTTCTCACATTCAACTTATACTTATTATGAACTTGTAAGTGACAGACATTCAGATGAGCATCACTAATGTTGAATAGTTCAGACACTTTACCATCAGAAAGCTCCCAGGCAAGTAGAGGAGACAGCTTTAAAAAGCATTGGTTATGATAGGATATGATACAGGGGGAAAATAAAAAGAAGAAAAAGAGATAATGTTTCAGCCTTATCAAGAGAAATTAGCTAAGATTTTCACCCTCACCATAATTATCAACAATTTCAGAAAGAACAAGTACAACAAACAGCAAACAGTTTCAAAGACATTAGCTATTAATTCAACTATATTAATAATCATTTTAAATGTAAATTGTCTAAACATACCAATTAAAAGACAGGAATTGTTGGCATAGATTAAAAAGAAGGAAGGTACTGGGCATGGTGGTATGTGCCTATAATCTAAGCTAATTGGGAGATTGAGGAAGGAGGATCACAATTGTTCCAGGTTGGCTTGGGCTCTCACAGTAAAATAAAAAATAAAGGTCTGGGGGTGCAGTTCAGGGTAGAGCACCGCACTTGTCTAGCATATAAAAGGTTCGGGGTTCAATTCACAGTATTGAAAAAAAAATTTTAAAAAGAAAACAAAAACAACATGATATGGCCATAAGAATATATCACTTTAAATAAAAAGAGTGAATTAGAGAATGAAGACAGAGTCTACAGAATGAATGAAAATCTCTGTCACCTTCTCCTCAGATTGGGCATTAACATCTAGAATATACAAAGAACTCAAAAAACCTTAACACTAAAAATTTTTTAAAAAAGTAACAATAAATAGGCAAAGGAACTGAACAGGACTCAAAAGAAGAAATAAGAACAGTTAACAAATATATAAAAAAATGTTCAACATCTCTAGCAATTAGAGAAATGAAAATTAAAACTACACTGAGATCCTATTGCACTCCAGTCAGAATGGCAATTATCAAGAATACAAGTAACGATAAATGTTAGTGAGGATCTAGGGAAAAAGGTACACTCATCCATTGCAGGTGGGACTGTAAATTTTTGCAACTACTATGGAAAACAGTGTGGAGATTCCTCAAAAACTAGGAATGGAACCACAATCTGACACAGTTATCCCACTCCTTAGTATATACAAGTGATTTAAAATTAGCATATTACAATGACACAGGCATATAATGTTAATGGCATCTCAATCCACAAAAGCTAATCTATGGAGCCAACCAAAGTGCCCTTTATCAGATGAATGGATAAAGAAAATATACTATATATACACAATGGAATATTACTCAGCCATAAAGAAGAATGACTATGATATTCGCAAGAAAATGGATGATGGATCTGAAGATTATTGTGCTAAGTGAAATAAACAAATCCCAAAATGTCAAAGGTTGAGTGATGTACATCATCATGTTCATCCACAAGAAATTACTTTAGAAAAATAACTACGAGTAAATGGCAAACACATCAGTATACTAGAGGGAAGGCAGCAAGGGGTAGAGGGAAGGATGGGGAAGGAGAGGTACTGGGGACTGAATTAGAACAAGATATATTTGATGCTTTTATGATCATGTCAAAATAGATTCTGCTGTCATGTATAACTAAAAAGAACAAATAAATAAATAAACTAAACAAATAATTGGAAGCACATTGAAAAAATTCCATCTGTATTCTTGTTTGCAGATATCTTTAAATCCTGAACTTTAGTTTCCTCATTAATAAGATTAGTTGCCATTAGTAAAATTTTAATGAGATATTTGGAATAAATTGCTCCATGATGCCTCTACAAAGCATGAGAGACAGAATAAACCATTGATACTGGGAAATGAGGCATCAGCAACTGGCATGGAGCTTTTCAAGTGGAGGGAGTTGAATAGATCTTGAGGGGAGTGTAAGTTGTGTCTGATGTATTTTTTACAAAGATAATATTAATAAAGTATATTACTTTAAAAAAGTGCTAAATGTAAAAAAAGAGAGACTTGAGGACATTATGCTAAGTGAAATGAGACAAAAGCAGAGAAAATGAATGCTTCATGATTCCACTTTTTTTTAATATCAAAAACAGTCAAAGTGATAAAAGGTAAACTGATGCTTACTGGAGCTGAGTTGTTCCATGAGTGTACAGTTTCAGTCATGCAGGTTGAAGTTGTGGTGATCTCTTATAAAATGTGCCTGCAGCTGATAATATTATATGTATTTAGAAATTTATTGGGAGGATACATTTTATGTTCTCCTGCTATTTGTATGTGCTTTGCTATAATGGAAAATATATAAAAGGAAGGGGAAAGAAAAGTGACACCTTATTTTTTTTTTTGATGGGAGGGGGTACCAGGGATTGAATTCAGGGCACTTGATCACTGAGCCACATCCTCAGCCCTCTTTTGTATTTTATTTAGAGACAGGTCTTACTGCATTGCTTAGTGCCCCACTTTTGCTAAAGTTTATTTTGACCTCATAATCCTCCTGCCTCAGCTCCCTGAGCTGCTGGGATAACAGATGTGTGTCACCTTGCCTGGTGGAAAGTGACATTTTTATTAACACTAAAAGAGAAAAATGAGTCTGGAGTGATTATATTATTTTCATACAAAACATGATTCAGAATTTACAAAGTTATTGAGGATAAAGATTACATAATAATAAAAATGGTAATCTTCAAAAAGATAAAAACTTTAAACATTATATGTATCTCACAGTAAAATATCAAAATACATGAGAGAAAAACTGATAGATTTGAAAGGGGAAATAGACAAATAAACTGTTAAAGTTGGAGATGACAACACACCTCTGTCAATAATTGACAGATCACACAGACAGAAAATCAGAAAAGATATAAATGGCCTGAACTACACTATAAATCAACTAGATATAACTGACATCTATAGAATACTCCATCCAAAAGCCAAGGAACAAACACTCTTCTCAAGCTCACATGGAACATTCAGACCACATTCTGGGCCATAAAAAATACATTAACAAATATAAAATGATAGAAACCATTCCAAGTATGTTCTCAAATGATAGAGAAATCCATTGAAATATCAATAACAGAATGCTAGGTAGAATATGCCAAACTATTTGGAACTTAAGGAACACACTTCTTAAAAATTGATTAGTAAAACAAGAATCTCATATGAAATTTAATATCCTAAACAAAATGAAAATAAAATACAACTCTTCAAAATTTATGGTATGCATTTAAAACAGTGCTTAAAGAGAAATTTAATAGCATCACAAGTGCACATATTAAACACAAGAAAGAACACAAAACATATTAGAACACAAGAAAGATCTAAGGTCAATCAATAAACTAAATTTTTACTTTAGGAAACAAAAGAAGAGAAAGAAAATTAAACCTATACCCAGCAGAACAAAATAAACTTTAAAAAAGTGGAGTGAAAATCAATGGAATAGAAAGCAGGAAAACAATAGAAAAAATCAATGAAACAAATACTAGTTAATTGAAACAAAATTGATAACACTCTAATCAATTTATCCAGGAAAAAAGAGAGAAAGAGAGAAAGTAAACAAAATGACTAGTGTAGCTGACTTAGTCAGACTTTATTATAAGCTAGAAACAAATGGCACACTGGCTATATGAACTGAGTAGCCTCAATTGCAGAGATATAGTCTCTGCATGGGCCCAAAGCAGACAGACCTCCAGTCACCAAGGGTCTTCTAGATATTTCCACTTCTGGATACCCGACCAGCTAGCAACAGAATTCCATACTGAATTCACAATATTTTGCCCTTTTTTGGAGAAACCAAACAGCCACCTGGTGGTAAATTTATTGCGGTGGACCTTTTCCATCCCAGTTTTAATTTCCCAGGAACTGATATTTAGTCGTGGCATTGCTTGCCTTTATAACCTACACATCTTTAATCAACACTAATATCTGCAGCTTACAGAGTTCCTGGTTCACAGATATTAAATCCCATACAACATGTAGCTGCTGACCAGGACATTCATTCTATAGAGAAGAAGATGCAGCACTGGGCCCATAATCATTGGTTCCACGGTCTGTATTGCATAATGCATCATTCTAAAGCAGCATAATAATGTGCTAGAATGGTCTATGGAAGCCATACATGTGGAGATGACTCAGAGGTGAAATTTAATGGTTTTCCAGGATGTGAGGTACTGAATGAGAAATTTCTATATGATGTGGTCCTCCAGGGGGTTGAATGTGTGTTGGGGGGGATCCAGGTGGCTAGACACATCATTTAGCATCACTCCCAACAGCCCACTAAGGAACTTTGGCTTCCTATCTCTACAACTCTGGGCTCTGCAGAGTTAGAGCCCTGGTCCCCTAAGAGAGGACTTTCATACCCAAATTGCAACTGGAATGTAAAAGTCAGCCAAGCATGCACCTTAAACTCCTTGTGCTCCAACATCACAGGACAGAAGAGACTGGGAAGGATAATTGATCCCGATTAGCTGGAGGAAGTGGGTCTGCTCTTGAACAATATGGGAAGAAGGAGTGCATCTGAAATTCAGACCACCTGCATGAGTTCCTCTTGCTATTCCTTTAACCAAGTGTGATTTACCGGATGCTACAAACCTGGTCTGAGAGGGAGATGTTTCCTAGAGACTCAGACATCCTTGAAATGGGACATCCTCTGGGCAACCCTCTGAGGCTAGCAGACATAATATGTGAAGGTAAGGGGAATTCAGGTGGTGAGTAGGGAAAGTGTGGACAAGCAATCATACAGGAGCCTGTGACAAACTGCAGTTACAAATGTCATTCATCCTATTAAACTTTCTCTTCAAAGCCCTCAAAGGACACTGAGAAATATGGCCCAACTTGTTTAGAAATGGGGATCTACACAACCTGAGGGTGACAGTGGCAGACAAGAGAAGCTGTCTCAAGGACGTCCCTCTAGGAAAGGACTTGCTGCTATGTTGTGAGCCACTGTCTCAACATTCAATCTGAGGCACACTGCCTGGGAAGCCCTAAAAAAGGAGATAAAGCTCATAGAGCCTGGCCATTTCTGACCTAAGTGGGACTCCACTACATAATGAGGTACTCCTTCCAGTTTGTGCTTCCCAATTCTCCTTTATTTCACAAATATGAGATCAACATAGTATTTAAAAAGCTTTCTTTGATCAGTTGTGCTTCTTCCCACTTTAACTTTCACCAGTTTATCTTTTGTACTTTTAACCCAATTTCACCAGCTTCTTCTCAGGAGGTCCAGACTGGCATAACGTTAAAACAAATATGAATAAAATACATGACACTGTTATTAAAGAGAACAGAGATGCAGTAATGACCCCCCTCAAAAAAAAAAAAAAAACCTTCAAACCGAAACAAAACAAGCAAACAAACAAAAAAACCCAAAAGCTCCCTTCTGCATAAATAGCCTTTACTTTCTTCAGGACCTTCTAGGAGGAGAGGGGGACACTGTCATGAAAAGGAGAAATAAAATTATTTATTTAAATTAATAAAATCTTGGTCATCTTATGTCTTCTAATAAAGGAAAACTTCAGTAACACATAAGAAGTAGCATTGTCTACTAGATGTTTCACGAATCACATTTTTCAAACACATAATTTCTGTTCTTTATTAAGTCAATTTTCCTTCAATGAATTAGGAATTAGGTACTTCTGCAAAAAGTCTCTGGATACCTGAATAAAGCACAGTGCAGCAGTGTAAGCAGAAACTGGACCAGTCATTTGGAAGCATATTTGTTATTTTCCTCCATTGCTCTGCTTCATGCCCTGAGCGCTTTCCCAATTCCCACTTCAGTCCAAGGGTATCACTTTTGTGACCATGAAGCTTCTGTTGAACACACAATTTTCCTTGGGAGGACCTGAACATGAACCTACCCTGCTGGGTGGCATTAGATCATAAATTAATTGCTCTCCAGTGAGTAGTCAATCTAGGGAGTCACTTTCTTAATGATTAGGCATTAAGACTAGTGGAAATGTTGTATCTAGTCTCTGCTACAGTGTTTCTCTTTTCTCTGATCCTATCAATTTCTAGCCAATCAAACACTACGGTTAAATTTATTATTTTTCATCTGGGAGTACATACTCCTTGAATTTTTACTGTGACATTTATGTGCCTTTTACAGTTCACAGCCCCTTTTCTGTATGTTTTTCTTGCCTCTTCGATAACCCTATTATTGCATATATTTCTGTGCTGAACAAAAATATAGAAGTGCCCCCAGAAAATTTGGCATTTACAGTTTCCAAATAAACAAACCTATTAAGATGTTTTTTGTGTCTTTTATTTATAAACATAATTTATTCCATTCTGGATTTTCTCCCAGCAGCAGCTATCTTCCCTGTTTCCCTAGAATATATATTTTATTGTAGCCATATATCTTTGACTGTTTTTAGGTCCTCCCACCTTAGAAATAAAATTTTTCATTGAGATACCCAACAGATAAAATATTTCCCACTAGACTTATATTTACTCAGGTTGCATTAGGAAAGTAAATTTGTGTCATATTGCAGACCATAAGAGATGCTAGCAGCAGTAAATTCATATCATGAAGGCTGCAGGTATTTTGTGTTAAATGATGAAATATATGATAGTATATCTCACTCTCGTTAGTGGACATTCCTCTAAAGTTATACAGAATAATCCTCTTAAGAGAAGGTGCCACATGCAGAAGCAAAGTACAGTTGGATAGGCACTACCTTTGCTCCTTTAAATAAAGAGTCACATACAGAATGCAGGAAATGTAGCTGGGGTCAGTTGTTATTCATCATGATGCTTCTTTGGAGTTGATTGATTTTTAGGCTTCCTCTCACAGTCATTAAAAATGACCTGTAAGATATTTTTTAATCTACATGAAATCCATAGCTCTGATTTTAAATAGATAATATTTGCTTTCATTATCTCTTTGTTTCAGTAGAATTCCAGTGACTTTGTTCTTCTCAGAGTTATTTAAATTTCAGCAATAAGTTATGACTATAAACTATTGGTTACTCATAAAATGTTGTCAATTGAATATAACTTGCTTTGAAACCTTTATATATTTATTTTCCCTTCAAGTATCGTCATGTTTTGGTGGGAACTATTTTTGGAATAAGGTATTTTGTGCAGAAAAATCAGCATTTTCTGAGCTTACTGATTGCTGGGATAGATCTATGACATTCTTCCTCTTTTCTTGATTACTCTTTTCAAATATTTCACATCTTCCATACTCAGCACTCTTAGGTCTTCAGATTTACCAGGGAAGTTTGAAACTATTGTTACTCACCAAGCTATGGTAAACTGGAAAGCCCATCACAATATCCACTGCAAAGCAATGGGAATAGTCATATCCCAAATAATTACAAATTTAAAATATCAGAGAAGTCTATTGTTACGGTTTAGCTATGAGAGGTTCCCCCAAAAGCTCATGTGTGATACAATGCAAGAAAGTTAAGACATGAAATGATTGGGTTATAATAACTTTAACCTAATCAATGCATTAATCCACTGACAGGAATTAGCTGGGTGGTAACTTTTGGCAGATAGGGTACAGCTGGATGAGTTTGGTCGCTGAGGGTGTACTTCTGGGGTATATGTTTTGACCTTGGTGAGCAGAACTCTCTCTGCTTCCTGTCATGTCCTGAGCTGGTTTCCTCTGCCATGTCCTTCTGCCTTGATGTTCTGTTTCACATTGTGCACAGAGCAATGGAGTGGACCGACCATCTATGGACTGAGAACTCTGAAAGCATGAGCATCAAATTAAGTTTTCCTCCTGTAAGATTATTCTTGTCAGGTCGTTTAGTCACAGTAGTGAAAAAGCTGACTAAAATATCTACCTACTTTTTGATTTAATATAATATAGTTGTCTGATCACGAATCCAGGTGTTCCTTTTTAAATTCAACATTGATAAATTATATTTTTCAAGAAAAACACACGTACTGATGTGGTGTCTCTGTTTGGAAGGTAGAGGTATCTGTCTCTCTCTGCCTCTCTCTCATATATATAAATCTTTGAAAACCCAAAGGGAAGAGATAGAAATCCTATAGTTTCTCTAAGGATTGTATTATTTTGTTTATTGCTTTTAAAAAGATGTGTACTATCAGAATTCCACAGAATTCATCTAATTACCCAAATAGGAATAGAATGATATGATGTGTGTGTGTGTGTGTGTGTGTGTATGCGTGCTAGCACGTGCAAAAGAAACAGGATAGAGAGGGGGAGAGAGTGTTGATTTATTTATCTTTTCATGAAACAAAGAAAATTTTAAAATCCTGAATATTGAATATTTGCTGTGGTCCTTTGGTGAGACTTACTCCCATGTGTTCTGAATTAATGGTAATTTTTGTGGCGGGGGGCAGTATGCTATTGCTCTACTTTCCAGTGGTTGACTTCAAAGCTTGAGTATCAACACTTTGAGAGCTCATCTTAGCATAGCACTTTGGTATCCTGTGAAAATCTACCACAGAAAGCAGTCAAGATAAAACTCACTAACACAAATCTACAAATCCTCAAAGAAAACCCATAGTTAAGCATACAAAGCTCCATAGCCTGGGCCCTGCCTACTGCACTATGATCTTCTCCATTGACTGCCCTCCATTTTTTCCTTCTTGCATCAGAAAGGACTAAGGGGAGGCTATGTGAAAAAGTTAATAATTTTTACAAGTGTTGCAGAACATCTAAACAAAGTGACAATATATAATCTACTTAGTGCTTCCTTTCTTTTTCTGATTCACACTTCACCTGGTATCATGAAAAGAATGCTGAATAAAATCTTTGAGGATCTAAGCATTGTTCTATCAGATAACGCCTGAGTCAGAGTTCCAGGCACTCTGTACTTTGAGTTATCTATCTACAAAATGGAGAAAAATCAAAGAAATGAATTCTCAGATATCTTTAAACTCCCAAAGTCTATAATTTCTGTTAGTAATTGATCATTCATATAGTCTTCCATAAAGATCAGGTGCAAAATTTTAGTTCAAAATACTTAAGAAATTTACTTCCTGGTGTTACTCAAATGCCAACTTTCACCTCCCTCCTTATCTCTGCAAAGTTCCAGGCTGCCTTTTTGGGTGCATCTTCTTCCTTTAAAAGATTACCAGGTGTTAAACAGGCTTGTTAAAATCATTAGTGCCTAATTGAGATTTTCTTCTTGTAGCAATTAGAGTGAACGGAAGGACACTGAAATAGAAAGAAATTGAAAGTTTGCAGCTGTACAAATAATGTAGTGTTGGCACAAAATACAAACTTATTCATGGAGTCCTCCAGGGTTATAGCTAATGAATGAATAAAGTCTTCCTCAGCCATGATTTGATAATAAAAATCCAGTGTTCAAGCTTGAAATGACTTAGCTCTGATGTTTCATGAGTTTTCAAAATACCTAGTTGATTTATTCCATCCAAGTCCATCTGAAAAGTGAAACACAGTAACAAAGCTTTTTTCATATATTTCAGCAGCCTGTAGTGAAGACTAGATTTGATTTGACATCCTTATGTTGCCATAGAAACTTTTAGGGGCTTTTCTACTTTCTTCTTCCAATCTCGCAGTCTGTCTTTAGCATATATGTTGGACCCTGAAAGAAGACATTTTATCAAAAAGTCAAAATTCCCAGAAAACAGTGGAAAGTTTGTTGTCACCCAAGACCCAGCATTTGTCTGAACGGCTTTGTCTCATGCATACTTCCCCATTGGAACTGACATTTGTAGTTTTTGAAGGCTAATCTTGACATGAGGGAGAGCTAGACTCATTCCTCAGGGTCATGATGGGACCTTTAGCAACTAATTAGTGGGAACCTAAAGGCCAGCTTGGAGCCCAGGGAAAGGTGACATAGGTGCTCCTGGGGACATGGGAACGAATATCCAGCCTTACCTAAGATTGTTCTGGCCATGTGTCTTAGTCAGGGCTGCCCTAACAAAATGCCACAGACTTAGAAGGAGAAAACAAGGGTATATATTTCTCAGAGTTCTGAAAGCTGGGCAGTCCAAGATCAAGGTGCCCAGATATCCCATTCCTTGTGAAGACTTGCTTCCAGATTTACAGGGGCCAGGAGAATGCTTTCATGCTATATGGTCAAATGGTAGAGAAAGCATTCATTTCTCTTGTGTCTGCACTCATAAGGGCATTATTCACAGTCATGAGGGCCCAAACTTCGTAATTATTGCTCAGAGGCCCACTTCCAGATGCCATCACTGCATTAATGAAGGGTCTCCAGACAAACAGAATTAATGTGCACAAAAGTGCACACCCCCCCACCAAAAAAAAAAAGCACGAGGAGATTTCCTATAGGACTTGGCTCACATGATTATAGAGACTGAGAAGTCTTCAGGCTGCAGAAGTGGAAAGTTAATGCAACAATTAGGTTCAAATCCAAAAGTCTGAGAACAAAGGAGTACTAGGGAGCACCCTGTCATCCAAAGTCCTGAGAACCAGGAACTCCAAAATCTGAGGGCAGGAGATGAATGTTCCAGCTCAAGGAGAGACAAAATTTTCTTTTGCTCAGTTTTCTTGTTGTTCTATGTAGACCCCCAAAGGGATGCTCTCTGCTGCGCACATTGGTGAGAGTGGATCTTCTATTCTCAGTCACTGATTCAAATGCTAATTTATTCCAGATACACCATCACAGACACACCCAGAAATAGTTTTGCTAGTCTTCTGCACATTCCCTACCTAGCCAATCAAGCTGACACATAGAATTAACCATCACAACAGGGTTTAGGACTTCAGCATATGAATTGTGTGGAGACACACACTTTTGTCCATAGCACTGGGACTCTCCACATAAATGTTTTGTCCTCTCTCAGATAAGCCACATATCTAAGGTACAATGCTGAAGGGCTCTTCAGAAGATCTCAATTTTATGTGCCTTCTGTGTTAAGAATCCTGTTGGTCTCTTCTTGAGTTTTGCTGCTATGTTGCTCAGTGCTTAACATGTGAAACACGGTTCACGATTCTAACAAGTCATCCAATTTTTAGCCCTCTAAGGATAGTGTAGAAGGTATATCACATAGGAGAATGACAAATAACTATGTAAAAAAAATAAATAAACAGTGGCTCAGGAGGCTGAAGCAGGAGGATCGTGAGTTCAAAGCCAGCCTCAGAAAAGCAAGGCACTAAGGAACTCAGTAAGACCCTGTCTCTAAATAAAATACAAAAAAAAAAAAAGGGAGGCTGGAGATGTGGCTCAGTGGCTGAGTCCCCCTGAGTTCAATCCCTGGTACTCCCTCAAAAAATTAAATAAGGTTTGGATAGGTGCCTTTCTACATACTAGTTGTACAATCTCTAAAGCCCTCTTTGCTTATTTAGCAAAATTATAATGTGGATGTGTTGCTTCAGTTTTGGTGTGACTGTGACAATCTTCAAGAAGATTCATGCTTGACTGATGTCAATCATATTGGTCCTAATGGTTGGCTTTGTGGTGCACACATAACTGATTCTGGCTGGTGAAATGTAAGGTGACAGTTCACTGTTAATAAGCTCTGCGAAAAGATTTTGTCCCTTTATAAAAAGTATATGGAATAACCCTTTCTCATGCAAAGATGTTGCAGTAAGACATAAAGCAGAGGTGGTAGTTGCCACCTTGAGGAGATAAGACAATCATGTTAGAAAGAACAGGCATGCTCTGGAAGACCTAGCAGAAAGAAGGGGAAGCCCAGTTTCCTGACGAGATCCATCATTTTCTGAGTCACTGCTAAGAAGGAAGCCATTAGAGCTTTTGTTAAGTCCACAGACAGGGATTTATGTGACAGCTACATTTTTGCCAAATACATCCTAATTAATGTATCTACCCACTCATCTCAGTTTTCACTCCAGGCTGAGCATCAGGACAGCACATTGTTGGTGATGCTTAACTTTCACACTTTAGATTAAAGAGGAAATTTTCTTTTTATTCATTTTGTATTTTGTTTTTTTTCTTTTGGGGGAGAGTGAATACAGCTATAACCAGAATGACCACTGGAGTTTCTTCCTCTTTTCCAGGAAGCATAGGACTATTTCTCGCTACCTTCCTTCTCTGATAAGTAATTACTCAAATCCAATGGAGAGTCTGTGCTGTACTTAATTAGGTCACAAATCAAAGCTGATCCCAAACAAAGCCATCGTAGCCACAAGGTGATTTCTCAAAACCCCTTATATATCTTCATCTAATTATTAGTCCAAGTAATACCAGTCAATTTCCAACACAGATGGTGGTATAAGAGCAACACATTCCATCTGGATCAACCAGATGGACTAATGGGATTAGAGTTATACAGATGGAAATTATGAGCTTCAGAAAAAAAATCCAGACTTTTAAAACCCTTTTTTTGTATTATTATTTTAAATGATAGCATAGCCACACACAGCATCTCCCTTCATAAGCACATTACAGAAGGGAAACCCAGTTCTTACCAGTTAACATGTGCCCGATTTAGAGTTGTAAAAATTAGAACTTTCCTTTTGTGGTATATTGATATGGATTTAAAGGAAAAGATAAAATATCAATGTAAATTAGAGATATAGTTATTTATCTAAATTTAGGGATTAAGTATCTATGTAATTTGAGAGGCATAGATAAATTAAACTAAATGTGTTGAGGTGTTGAGATTTCTGTACCATTGATTATTTTCTTTCTTTTCCCCTTCCTTTCTTTCTTCTTCTTTTCCTTCCTTCCTCTCTTTTTCTTTCTTTTGGGTGCTGGGGTGGAACCCAGGACCTTGCACATGCTGGGTAAGATGCTGGGTCAGTGTACTACCCCTGACTACAACTCCCCCACCACCACCCAAGACTTTGAATAACTATTTAAATTAGACATATATCTATTTATATATGTTTAGTGGTAAAAATATGTAAGTTTAGAATTGTGGATATTTACATATGATAGAGGTATAGATAACTATATATAAGGTATAAGTAATGAATAACTAATAATAGATAATTAATAACAATTTATCTGTAAAAATATGTAAGTTTAGAATTGTGGATATTTACATATGATAGAGGTATAGATAACTATATATAAGGTATAAGTAATGAATAACTAATAATAGATAATTAATAATTTATCTGTAGGCATAGATACCTGTATGTTTAAAAACATTGATAACTACATAAGTTAAGAGCATAGATTTATAAAAGTATTGGAATTTGATACCTATACAAATTTATAGGTATTGATATAAACCTATACATACAGATTTCTAGAGTGAAATATGTATTTAAGCTAGAGTATAAACATCTATATTTTTCTGTTCTATTTTAAGTTTTGAATCTTCCTTAAACACTGTGTAAAGATAAATAATTGTTATTTTCATTTCTGTTCTCTACCTATAAACCAGACAGACTTTCTTATCTATTCTATGATGTACCAAATCATCATTTCTTGGAAATTAAGTGAGACTTAGTCTCTGTAGCACAGATCTGGTTTTGTGATACAAATAGTCTGTCACTATGGACTTTTACTTAGAAAGATTTAGATTCAAGTCTTTTTTTTCTATATCATATTAAATGTGTGTCTTTGCTATTTAATACAATAAAAATAACTTTGGTGAATTATAAGGATGGAATGGTATAACAGATGAGAACACCTAGCAGAATTTGATTACATATGTACAGATCCTTAAACTGGTTGGGTAAATCATAGCTGTGAAAAAGCCAGAGATGCTCTGAGTTTATTTATGGAAGCCACCTACAATGTTGAATATAAGAACCACTTGGAAGAAGACCAAGAACCTAGGGTATCCCCAGTAAGGAGCAACTAACAGAAGTCACTGCAGTTCTTACAAGATAGTACACTTACATGAAAAAGAGTAGATTAAAAGACTAAAACTAAAGATTATTCTTATTGCATGTTCAAACTATTATCTCAGTGGTGTCCCTACATTTTAGTTTCCTCATGTACAAAATGATGACGTTTTATCCAAAGGTATTGAGTTATGACCTCTATACAAACTAGACCTCTATGAAAACTTGCATGAGTCAACACTGCAGCAGTAGGAGGCCAAATTTATCTAGACCTCGGGTAGGCCATACTTGAGGAAGACTGAGGAGGAACAGGCACAAATATCGAGTTTCTTGTAAGTGCCATTGTTGTAAATGCTGTATTTCGAAATAGTGTATCTATTTCATCTTTGTGATAATGATACAGAATTTTACCTTACTAATTTTGCAAATGTAAAGTTAAGAGTCACAGAGATGAAGTTACCAATCTTAAGCTTCCACAGTTATTAAATTGAAAAGGCAGTTAGGTAAGCAGGTCAGTCCAACTCCAATTTCTAATTTTATAAATAATATTTCAAAATCTGCTCAGCAATGACCTTATCCCCTGAAAAGTGCTTGAATATATTATTGACTCCATTACTCATTCTGATTTGTTGAATACCCCTATTGGGGACAACTTTCCCCAGATGTCTGACACACAGGCTAAATTTCACTGCCATCTCCCAAGATTTCTTCCTGTGTACTAAGTACATGGCTCAGCAGTACCCCTGAAGAGAAGCAAATAGGCCTGTAACTCTCAGATTCACAAAGCCAAACTGGGCTCCACAGCCTCCTGATACCAAATGTCACCTTTCCATAGTGCTGTCCATTTACTCAACTTATCATGCACTGTCATATGCCATGCCATTACTCACACTGCAATCCTTAAGGCTATGAAAACAAAAGCTTAGGAAACAAAATAGGCTCTATCAGTGAAGATAAATAGGATAAGAACGTAAGGATAAGAATGACATAACATAAACTAATATCTTATTTCATCAATGAGGATCAAATAAATTTTTCACCAGAAAAATGGATTTATACAAATAACCTTTTATCATTCCTCAAATAATGCTGTATTCCATCCTCTCCTTTTAACTTCCAATCTGAATTCTGACCCTTAGATTTCTTGATTAACTTTATAATAGATCGCTTGATTCATTTTTTCCCTTCTCACCTTCCACAGTACCCTCTACATGACTTGAAGAGTGAGGTATGTGAGAGGCAAATATTACATATAGTTTCTTTTGAAATTCTTCAATATTCTCTGATTCTGTACAAATTAAAATAGATATTATGAGCAAGATCTTTATGAGGTTTTCCTGATGATTTTTTTCTTACCCCTGTCTTCCAACCACATTGTGCTAAATGCTTGCTATATTTAACCGCTACAATTTCTACCAAGCTTCTTGCATTTGCACACCACAAACCCACTGAATTCAGATATTCTTTCTTTCATTCTTGACTCTGTCTTACCACTTTGTTCTGTTGAAATATTCATGGTGAAACCTGCTGACAACAGAATTTGGATTGAAGGTTTTCACTCTGCTTTCCAGAGAAAGTTTGCTTAGTTCTTCTCTAGGACTGTCATTTAGTCAGCACACCTTAGAAAAGCCATACATAGTTTACTTTTTTTTTTAAAGACGTCTGTGCCAGTTGATCATTTTTCTGTGTCAAATCCCTACAAATGCCTCAGCATAAGCACCACCTCCTGCCCTCAGGACTCCCTAGCCATTCTCCCAGGATATGCCAAATGTCCCTGAAATCTACAATTAAATAAGGCCCACATGATTATGCGCCAGTGCTACAACTGGTGGTCATCTGTGTGGTCAGAACCTGTGCTGTATTATTAAGTTATTTTACTATCATCCCTGCCTCTATTATAGCTCTTATGCCAGTTCGTAATAACAGCATATCTGTCTGTCTTCCCATAGTATCTGTAGGTAAATGCCTGGCGGAAAAGCACTCTATCATATGCTTCATTATAGGACCATCATCTGGCGACATGCTTAACAAAATGTAGATAGTTGATGAATGCTTCATGAATGAATGAAATGATGTAAAATATAGCTGGCTACAGTAAAAAAAAAACTTCATCAAAATGCAAATATACAAAGCTTCATAGAAGCTTCATTGAGTAGATTTAATGCTTTTTCTAAAATAAGTACCCAAACTGTTTAACTTTCCTTTTGTAGTGTACACACACACACACACACACACACACACAATAGCCCTCTCTTATCTGTAGCTTTGTTTTTAATAATTTAACTTAGTTGAAGTCAAATATGTTCCATATTAACAGACCATTTACAGAAACACAGAAATTTTTAAGTTTTAAATTGCATACTATTATAAAGAGTGTGACAAAATCTCACCCCATCCTATTCTATTCTACCCAGCATGTGAATCATCCCTTTGTCTGACATAACCACACTACATACACTGCCCAGTGATCACTGATTCCATCTTGGCTTTCAAGTCGACTGCTTAGGTCTCACAGTGCTTATATTCAAATAACTCTTCCATAGTAGCCTAGAACTGCATCAAAAGGCCTATGTCATTCATTCTACAGTATGTCACCATACAGGAAGCCAATCATCTCATATCATACTGAGAACGATGAGGACAGGACAGAGAAGGAGATGGAGAAATCACATTCACGTAATTTTTTCATGTTATATTATTATAATTATTCTATTGTGTATTAGTTATTAATAATATCTTACTATGCTTAAGTTATAAATTAGACTTCATCATGAGTATGTATATAGGGGGAAAAAACATGGTATACATAGGGATCTGTGCTATCTGCAGTTTTGGGCATCCACTAAGGATTCTTGGAACATATCCTATACCAATAGAAGGGACTGTTGTGTGTGTGTGTGCATATGACAATGTGTGTGTGTGTGTGAGCTCTTAATTAATTAAAACTGAAATGTATACCTTGCTTCTGTCCCTTGGGTAGCTCCCTAGAAGGTCAGAATGAATATACACAAGAATTTGTGAATAAGGTTTCTACTCTGCTTCCTCTGCAGGAGATGACCAGGGTTCCACATGAGGAACACAGGCTTCCAAGGATTCAAGACTGCTGCCGTGTTGGAAAGGGCAATTACAAATGGCCCATGATTTCATATCATTTTTGAAACTGCCTTTTTCTTGATGCATCTTGTGCTGTTAAATCTTTGACTATTTTTCAGAGTTCTGACAAAGCTGACTCTGACAGTTTCAACCTGATTTTTGATGTTTGTGTAGGAGGATGAGAGTGGGGAGGTTCCTGTTCTGCCATTTTTCTGACTTTATCCCAGACAGTGTGATTATTGTTATGTAGTACATAACCTCCGCCTTATGCACCATGGCTCTTTTCTTCACTATTGTCATTGCTATGACTTAGCATTTGTATCATACTTTCTGTTTCTTCCAAACCTAACAATCACTGGGAGAGCATTATTTCATATGTGCACGGCTATCACAGACCATGAAAACCATGTAATATTTCACAAAACTGCAAAAATGTTTGCCGGTAAGGAAAGATGACATTGTGAACCATGGCTAGTTATTCAGTTGCCAGAGGTCATTTATCATAGATGAATGCACGCTCATAGTACACTCTAAGAAATGCCTGCTTGGGAGCCGTGCGCAGTGGCACACACCTGTAATCCCAGCACTTTGGGAG